>OX328123.1:160293087-160478087 GCA_946811695.1 Gonocerus acuteangulatus
CGAAGAAGTATTCGGCATCGATGAAGAAGGCTCTAAAAGGTACGCTGACATCGTTGCCTTCAAGCGGTATGCCAAAACGGCTCTAATATTAAACCCAACTATCCGATATGAAGGCAACGATGATAAACAAGGCGAAAAAATAAATCTTGAGAAGCAAGCTATCTACGACAGGTGCGTGAACTATTATAAAGAAAAATTCCACGAGAGTTTTGGACTGAGAGAATGCCGAGTACAGGGATTATGGTTAGGTTCCAGAGGCACCATCCCGAAGGAGACGGCAGCTTGTCTCAAGGAAACAGGAATCAGCGAGGAACAACTAGGAATCATAGCTGAATCTATTCTCGTTAATTCCCTGGCAATTATTCCAAATCACATATATGGCTGAAGACTTTTAATTTATTTATTAGATTTATGAATTCTTTTTATCATAATTTTTTATTTCCCATAATTAGAAGTATTTTCAGTCTTCTTTTACATTTTTTTTACAATCAATTTTATCATTATTTCCGTAGTTTTATTAGTTTGTTTTTATTTTACTTGTTTGAGATACTTTTATAATTATTGCAGTTTGTTGATTAGTAAGTTGTGTACTGAGCAACCCAATATAGTTGGGCAACTAAACTTTCCTTTTATTTTGTTAAATAAAGTTTTTTCTCTCTCATCATCATTTTACATATAACGTTTCGGCCTTCAGGCCATTTTCAAATTCTTAATACTAGCAGCCTCTTTATTAAACCTTTTAAATTTAGGCCTTGTCATCCTGGCATTCTTCTCATAACCAATGAGATTTTATAGATATTATCTAATTATTAAACACAGCCATTTTGTGATGTAATTGGTTATGAGAAGAATGCCAGGATGACAAGGCCTAAATTTAAAAGGCTTAATAAAGAGGCTGCTAGTATTAAGAATTTGAAAATGGCCTAAAGGCCGAAACGTTATATGTAAAATGATGATATAAATAAATGACAAATTTAATTCTGGGGAAAGTGTTTTTAAAATCCACGTACCTACGTTTTAAAATAACTTAGTCCTCATATACCGTCGCATATAAGCATTGATAAATTTGTTTAGAATTTTAGAATTTTTTTTTTTTTTTTTTTTTTTTTATAGAAAAAATATTAACAGATTAAAATACATATTTCTTAAAAATAGTGCACCTACAGATCACTACACTATAATTTTGGTGCTATAATGATGGAAAAACAAGATTGTTTATACGGGAGATAAAATAGTTCTGTTTGCCCGTCCACTGAATTGGTTTAGAATGCCAATAGCACAGTGAATATGAATCATGGAATACACAGTGAATATGAATCATGGAATACACAGTGAATATGAATCATTGAATACACAGTGAATATGAATCATTGAATACACAGTGAATATGAATCATTGAATACACAGTGAATATGAATCATGGAATACACAGTGAATATGAATCATGGAATACACAGTGAATATGAATCATGGAATACACAGTGAATATGAATCATGGAATACACAGTGAATATGAATCATGTAATACACGAATAACTATCAAGAACAGATATTAGGACAATGATTTTGATGACTAAATGAAGGGTATTAATTAATAATACCAAAAGGTGAAGAATAACCCTTCAAATCTTCAAACTTTACATTTATTTCTCCATCACAACGTTTCGGACACACTGGTCCATCTTCAGGCACTCTACAATAGTATATTAATTACAGATATTACATCCTCCAAAACCATTTGCTAAATTTTATTGTCATAATTTTAAACTCACCATGTCCTGTTAATTACTACAGTTACACTTAATCAGTCATGAAATAAATAAAAATGATTACTGTAAGGAACCAAGTCAAATTACACCTACATCAATTAAAAACTCATTATCACAGCCATATTAGAAGACTTTATCAACATACCTAGGCGTATTATATTTTGTATAACTAAAAATTAAATTAAAACATTAAAATTCAATTGGCTAAAATATATAATAAATTATGTATGACATATCACAGATATATTGTTTAATATTTACTTAACATGATTTTTATTACCATATTTAATATAAAATACACTGAGGTATGTAACCAAGATATTTAAACTGTGAAAGGAATCCATTACAATGTCATCAGAAATTAATTTTATTTAATATGTCAAAATGTATAATAAATGAATGTATAAATAATGTATAATAATGTGTTCCTATACCTTTAACATCTGTTTTGAAATTAATGGTTCTATTGATATGTTTAGTAATGTTAATGGATTCAGTTAATTTCCTAGCTTTATTATCATTAACAGTTTTTAAAATCTTTACATTATCATAATCAAACATATGCTGTTTGGTGATAGCATGATTTTCCGGTGCTGTAGGACAATGATTTATGAGAAGATACGGAAATTATGATAGTTTTGTTTACTGTTTGGGCTTATCAATTGTCTGGTTTGAGTTAGGGGCAGTTTCTAATGAGCTGGCTAATCCAGATCGGAGTCCGGAGTTCTGCTAGAACGGGGTAATGCACGAGGTATGTTTACCAGGCAATCGTCTGTTTCGATGGGTTCGTCAGGAGTTATTGGGGAGGATGGGAACTTGCAATCATCAAGTTTCGCAAACTTCAAGACCAAGAAGGGAGAGTTGAGGAGTTTGCAAGCACACAGCACTTTTAGTATCATGTACAAAACCCACCGTATTGAAATTGGAAGTGGTTTTATTTTAATTTGTAATGTAATACTCAAGGTAAATAATTCCGAAAATATTAAATATATTTCCACAACATTTGAATTACTTTCTTGAATGAGTAATTTTCGAAGGGAATCAGTAATTTACATGCTCTCATGACAAAAGTCTACAGGATATCAAATTGATTTCCGATAGAGAGTGTATATAGTGTGTGTTTTTGTTGTTACAGATACAATAGGGGTACTAAAATTTAGTGGAGTTAAAACCAGCAGTAGGTTCACTAAGACCTCTACTCCCACAGGAATATGAGCTCTTCCTAAGCAACTCCCGCAATGGCAAAGACTCTCTCTCCAAGATACTTCCCCGATGGCGCGGGAGTGCAATTACACATTCACATTACTCCCGCCCTAATGTGGGTTGACAAAAACTCTTTTCACGCTTCTCCCTCACTGGTGCGGGTTGACAAAGACTCTCTCCACTCTATTTCCGCACGGGTTGCGGGATGAAAAAGTCTTCCTCCCTACGCTACTCCCGCATTTGTGCGGGTTGACAAAGACTCTCTCCACTCTATTTCCGCACAGGTTGCGGGATGAAAAAGTCTTCCTCCCTACGCTTCTCCCGCACTGGTGCGGGTTGACAAAGACTCTCTCCACTCTATTTTCGCACAGGTTGCGGAATGAAAAAGTCTACCTCCCTACGCTACTCCCGCACTGGTGCGGTTTGACAAAGACTCTCTCCAATCTATTTCCGCCCAGGTGCGGGATGACAAAGACTCTCCAATCTATTTCCGCACAGGTGCGGGATGAAAAATTATTCCTCCCTACGCTACTCCCGCACTGGTGCGGGTTGACAAAGACTCTTTCCAATCTATTTCTGCACAGGTGCGGGATGACAAAGACTCTCTCTAATCTATTTCCGCACAGGTGCGGGATGACAAAGAGTCTCTCCAATCTTTTCCGCAAAGGTGCATGTTGATAATGACTCTCTCCCCAAGCATCTTCCCTGTTGGTGTGGGATTACAAAGACACAGTTCACATTACACTCGCACTGGCGCTGGTTGACAAAGTTTCTTTCCATACTGGTGCGGGATGAACAAGACTCTAACTTACTATTTTAAAAGGATACATTTCACTCTCCAAAAATAAGGCAATCCAAAATAACGCATACCATGTAATGCTTGATAAATGTAAAAGATCCAAAGAAGGGAGAGAGAAAAACGGAATAAAATATGCATGTTTACAAATATCGTTGTTTGTTATCCTTCATAACCTCCAAAACATTCAACTTTAATGCTTAATAACTTCTTTCATAGTTGAGAGAATTGATTTTGATCATATTAACCTTTTTATTAATAAATATTGCTTCCCATTATTTAATATGAATTATAACCGTAAATAACAAGTCAAGTAGTAATAGATAACCAGCAAAGAACCTGTAAGCTAATCAGTAAGCTTATCAGCGAGCACGAGTAACTGTTATAAATCACTACTGCTACTTCAAAAGTAACTGTGGTCTTCGCAATAAGACCCAATTTTCTTTCATCTCGACAACGAAATAACCAAAAAAGAATAATCACACAAGATGAGGAAGTAATGAGAGAGGGAAGGTAACTGCGCACTAGAGTCCTTTTGAAGGAACCAATAACAGTCAAGCCCACATCGCGGCTTCCCTCTTCACAGCGAGGAGAAAACAAAATATTTGTTCTTCCCCGCGGTCACTGCGCGGGTGCGAGAATAGCATCGGAAGTAAGGATCGTCACTAAGAACACTCCCACCTTAATACATGTGTTTGTTTTACATCGGGGCAGCGCTCATCGGAGTAGCTATCGTAGCATCGCAGAATGAATCCTCACCGTGAACGTAGCCCAAGTCACAGCGTTGTTCAATAAAATGCCGAACGTACAGACAAGAGGCTCAGCATTGCAGTTTAGGACACTACCTGGTAAATATTGCTACACGAAGAGGTCAATGGTAAATGATACGTAGCCCAATCAGTCTTTTTTACATGAGATTTACTCATGCATACATTGAAAATATGAGTTGCTCATCAGCATTCAAATAAAAAAGAAAAACAATAATGAACATCTAATAATTACGTACATATGAAACAAAAAATAAATATTACAATTCAATAAGTACAATTTGGAATTCTGATAAAAATAATGTAAAATGGAGAAAGGAGAAAAAATAATAATAAAAGTCCGACTCGCAGGAACTGCGTCATCTTAGCGCGGTTACATTTCGAAGAGATGGAATAGATTAGCATCACAAATCACAGGAAACTGACAGTAGCCAACTTACACAGAAGCGGATAATTCTTAATCTGTATAAGTCAATACAATTATGTACTGAACTGGTTGTTAAAATAAACAACCAAAAATTCGTTGCCATTTTAAGTATCTTGTTTTATTAGCAAATTCGTTTTACGTTTATAACCAACTGTAAATATGTGCTTCATGGCGAATAAAATTCCATTCTGTCGTGGGTTAAATCTTTCTATAAAATAAGAAATAACGATAACTTCAGTTGGAGGCTATGAGGAAGGTTATAAGACAGGAGAATTCAAAACAAACTACGTCATCATGATTAGCCACAGCCATCTTGATTAACACAGCCACTCCAGACTTATTATTACCAATACCTTTCACCGTTTCTTAGCTTATTTCACTACTATAATAATTTTACTGATAGATCCAATTTAAAACAAGAAACAAGCATTTAAAAAGTGAGATAAACAAAGACAAAAACCCTTTCGAAACAACAAAACAAACACTTTTTAAGTTTTAAGCGCTTATATATCTGATTGACGTTGCCCCATCGAATATAGCTTCAGAACCTTTTTTGTAGGGAATTTAGTAAGCATTCGAATGGTCACTTTCCATTTAGCACGATTTCCCAACCGTTATCGAGATATTTACGAAAAATGTATGAAGATCCGAAAACTTTTCATGTCTATTAATAAAATAATTTGTTTGCACACTTCCTTAACTCCAAATATAACCAAAATTAAAACATCTTAGTTGGGATTAATTTCCAAGTTGTAGAAAATATTTCAATTGAATCCCGCGATTTTAAGTACTCACAAAAATATAATGACTTACAAAAACATTGATTCCACTTTTCTCAGGAACGGTTACAGATATCGCCTTAAAAATGGCTTCATTCGTTTTCTTATGTCAAGAAACGTATAAAACAAGTACCTGCAAGCATATAAACTCAAAAACGTAAGCGTTATGATTTTTTTTTGCGCGAATTTCGCCCCAAACACTATCTTCTAGTGGGCGGATTTTGCTGGTTAACAAACTTGACCTTTCAAATTAGTCGACAGATTTTTATACCAAATTTCGTTAAAATCGGACCATTTTTGAGCTTGCTAGAGCGCGAACAGACAAGCATATATATATATATATATATATATATATATATATATATATATATATATACAAATTTGGGCTACCTATATTTTCGTGATCGATAGCGTCTGAAACGTGAAAGTTTCTAGTCGGCACTTCCGGATTGCGTCATGAGGTCAACCTCATAAGCGGGTTCTCCCTATGGAGATAGGGAGTAACCGCGCTAAAAAAGGAATATAAATAAACCAGGTTTCTTTTCTTTGTTAATGATACTGTGAGTAGCCTATTAGTATATTATTAATAATACGATACTAGTTGTTAGCTGGCGTGCCATGCTCTACTTTCTGCATCTAGAGAAACAAAAATAAATTAGAAAGCAAAACAGTAATATAAGAATCTAAAAACGCAAATCTGTAACTGTTCAGGTACACAGTTTCGAACCCATGACCGCCGCTGGTAGACGATTTTAACTTAGCCCATGACACGCCCCGGATCAAGACATATATGTGTGCCAAGTTCGATCAAAATCGGTCAAACGGTGAAGATTTGTATACGAAACAAACATACAGGCAGACAGACAGCTGGTAGACGTGATTGATATAGCCTACGAGATTCCCTGCATCTAGACCTACCAGTGTGCCAAATTTGGTCCAAATCGGTCGAACGGTTTGGATTTGTATTAGAAACAAATAGACAAATAGATAAACACACAAACGGACGGCCAAATAGACACGTGATATATATATTGCGTTTCAGAACCCCTAGAGAACGAAAATAACGCTGGTTCAAATTTGTGTGTATATATATATATATATATATATATATATATATATATATATATATATATATATCTACTATATATTTGTCAAATACCACTCACTCACTCACTCACTCACTCACTCACTCACTCATCTATCAACGCCCAGCCCAAACCGCTCGACAGAAAATTTTGAAATTTTGCATGGACACTCCCTACATAACGTAGGCGCTCGCTAAGAAAGGATTTTTTGATATTCGTATTTTTAAGCATTTTTAAGGGGGTTTAAAGTTTGAGTTGGTTAGAGAAGGCAAGCCTAGGCAGCCTGCGTTGCTAGGACGATAAAGAACAGCTGTTACCGTACATTATCTATTTCATAGTTTTATTTCTAATTGAGGTTAATTTCAACTACGATGGCAGAATTTGAATTACTAGAAATAAAATGTGATTTTGTCCCTCATAGAGTTTACGCCCTGGTGATGGCCCATCCGAGGTAATAATATCCCAAACCACTTGACACAAAAATTTGAAATTTTGCACGGACAATACATTTAGAGTGTAAACACTTGCTAAGAAAGGTTTTTTTGATATTCAAATGTTTATGTACTTTTAGGGGGGTTGGAATTATTAAGAAGTTCCTCATCGGCTCAAAAATGGTTCGGTTTTGATAACATTTAGTACAAAAATCTTTCTTCTCATTTAAAAGGTCAAGTTCATTAACCAGGAATAAGACTAAAAAACATTTCATTTCATTTCAGTTGAATCCGTTTACTGGAACATGGTTTTTGGAGCGAAATTTGCGCGAAAGGAAACTTCCTTAACGTAGGAAAACGAACGAAACCATTTTTTAAGCGAGTTCTGTAGCCATTTACCAGAAAAATTGATAGAAATACTTTTCAAAACTAATTTTCTGTTTGGGTATTCAGAAACGAAGTATATGGAGAAAAATTGTATGAATGGTGATACAAAGTTTTCGGATCTCAGTATATTTTCTAAAATATCTCGAAAACGGTTGGGAACTCGTAGTAAGTGGAAGGCGGCTATTCGAAAGGTTACTAAATTCTCTACAATAAGATTGTGTTGTAATGTTCGGTGGGGCGATGTCAATCGAAGAGATAAGTGCTTAAAACTTCAAATTTGTTAGTTTTATGCTTTTCAACGTGTATTTGTCTCTGTTTACCTAACTTTTTAAGCGGTTGTTGTATTTTTTTTTTTTTTTTTTACTCTCCTACGGAAACAAGCACGGTGTTTCCTGGGTAACCTTAAAGTCCGTGCAATAATAAGCTGTACAAAATTATGTAGTAGCGTTAATTTTGATCATATCTTATTTAACTCAATATAAAAATTACTTATCGGCCGTGGTGAAGCACGGGTATTCAGCTAGTATATATATATATATATATAGTCTGTTCGCGCATTCCTTGCCTCAATAATGGTCCGATTTTGATGAAATTTGGTACAAAATTTTTTTGTCTAATTTGAAAGGTCAAGTTCGTTAACCAGCAGAATCCGCCCTCCGGAACATGGTTTTTGGAGCGAATTTCGCGCGAAAAAAATCGTTCCGCTTACTTCATATCCTTGCAAGCACTCGTTTTATAGGCTTCTTGCCCTAGGAAAACGAATGAAACCATTTTTAAGGTGATAGCTTTAACTGTTTTTGAGAAAATTGGAAAAAATATTTGATGAATAACGTTTTTGGTTTGGGTAATTAAAATCATGGGATTCAGTTGAAACATTTTGTGCATTATCGAGTTTCATCAAAACAAATATGCTGAAATTTAGGTTACGTTTGGAGATAAGGAAGGGTTAGAATAAAATATTTTATTAACATACCTAGAAAGTTTTGGGAACTTCGTATACTTTCATTAATTTTTTTTTTTTTTTTTTTTTTTTTTTTTTTTTTTTTTTTTTTTTTTTTTTTTTTTACGGCGCATCGACATAAATCTTGGCCATTAGCGCCGACGTCCAGGGTGCAGCCAGGAATTTTCTCAGCGAGCCATGAGATGAGAAAATTTCTGGCGCCGGTGGGGATCGAACCCACCATCTCCCACTTATGAATCTAGCGCGCTAGCCACTAGACCACGGGAGACCCCACTTTCATTAATATCTCGAAAACGGTTGAGAATCTAGGTAAGCGGAAGGTTACCATTAGAAAGCTTACTAAATGCTCCACAAAAAAGAGTCTGAAGAAATTTTGGATTAAGCGATTTCAATCGGAGAAATAAGTGCATAAAACTTTCGTTTATTTGAACGTTTCTTTTTGTCTGTTTATATTTCTTGTTATTTTATTATTGCTTCTAGTAGGAGTAAAACAAGATAAGAAAATGGAAAAGATATTTATAATTTTTCACGAAAGATCAAAACAAACTAATAATTGTATCCACACCTCTTTTTTTTCTCTCTGTTTACCTTCGTTTTTAATTTTTTTTTTCTCGGTTTGCCTTAGTTTTTATTTGCTTGCTGTTATTTTAATTGCATTTTTTTCAATAAAACATGACAAGTAATTGAGAAGCGTGTTTGTATTTTGAATTGACTATGAGAGTCTTGCTTTAGATTGAGGAATTTACGCTTCTAACCTGAGGGTGCTAACAATTTTCATGAAATAAAAAAAAAAAAAAAAAAAAAAAAAAAAAAAAAAGAAACTGTTTAGTTCTATTTTAAGCTATCCAAATGACACTATGGATGAGAACGGATACATCTTAAGATGACACAATTCCAGCTGAAAGAGAACGTTTACACTCTGTGTAGGTTCAGACACAGGTAGGCTTTTATTGCACTTCATAAATCAAGATGCATGCTAGGAGAGCTGACAGATATTTTACCTGTAGTATGTCATGCAGCCAAATGCTATAGTAGAAATATAATTATACTAGCTGAATACCCGTGCTTCGTCACGGCAGATAAGTAGTTATTTTATTGCGTTAAATAATGTATCATTAAAATTACGTTACTATACAATTCTGTGCAGTTTGTTACAGCACGGTTCCCGTCATACTATATTTTATTCAATGGGCGTTAAAATTTAAAAGTTTATGTTTCCAAGAAGTTATATGGTAACACCCAATATATTTACGAGTATTACCAAGGTTATAGGCGAGGAGGCTGTGCAAGGGTTCCGGATATTATTACCTCGCCTGGAAAACCTAAGGATATGCCATACATCACGGATTGACCGGGACTGTCCCGGTATTTTGCAATTGTTTCGGTGTCCCGCCCGGTTTTATCAATGTTCCGGAAAAGGCCGTAAGATGTAAAAAGTAATGAATTCATGTTTATAAGAATCTTTTTTAAATCGGTTACTTTTCTACAATTAACATTGTTACTACTGCTCACAGTGTCAAAGAAATCAGAAGTAATCTAACTGTAAAACGCTGGAACTACCTGCACAGCGCTGCCAGCTGCCAGACACTACTATTTGGCTGAGAGATTGTTTCAAGAAAATCAAGTAGCAAAAAAAGTTCCGTTCTTATTTTTAAGGTTTGGGTAGACTAACAGTTTAGGATTCCCCCTTCCCGTTAGTTGCTAGGCTTAAAACTCACCAACCATTTTGCTTATAATTTGTACTCTTTTTATCCCCCCCCCCCTGTTATGCCCATCCCATATTAATGTGTCACGGTTTAACTCTCCAAAAATATGGCAAGCCTATCTGACGGGGACAGGCAGAAAAGAAACGCAATTAAAACTCTATGAGGGACAGTTAATTTCTAGAAATTCAAGGTCTGCCATCATAGTTGAAATTAACCTCAATTAGAAATAAAACTATGAGATAGATAATGTAAGGTAACAGCTGTTCTTTATCGTCCTAGCAACGCAGGCTGCCAAGGCTTGCCTTCTCTAACCAACTCAAACGTTAAACCCCCCTAAAAATGCTTAAAAATACGAATATCAAAAAATTCTTTCTTAGCGAGCGCCTATGTTATATAGGGAGTGTCCATGCAAAATTTCAAAATTTTCTGTCGAGCGGTTTGGGCTGGGGGATGATAGATGAGTGAGTGAGTGAGTGAGTGAGTGAGTGAGTGAGTGGTATTTGACAAATATTTATAATTATATTTTGTGGTTGTATGTGGCGTAGTACATTCAAATATAACACTACTTTCTCATTTTCTTGTACAATTTTATTTTGTTTAATTGCATTTAACAGTAAAATGAGTAGTTTAGTGTTTTAGTTGCATTTAACACTAATAGGATATGTTAGTAAAGCAAGTTAAGTAAATTAGAAACATATTCGTAGTAGAGTCTTCGTAGAGCGAAACTTGGGACGGCGGAAAGAGTAATTTCCGCTTAGAATAGTTTCTTGTGCCTTGCCGACAATCTTGCTTTTCTTTGGAATATGTGTTTACATTAAGGATAATCTAAACAAAGTAATAACTGTTTCTATTCTAAGTATACAAAATGACACTAGGGATAAGAATGGAACCGCGCTAAGATGATGCAGTTCCTGCGAGTCGCACTTTTAAAAATATATACATAAGTTTTTTTTATCAAGATTGACTTGTGTTGTAGATTGACATCTAAGAGCCACGTGTGTGAAATAGCTGTACTAGCTGAGAAAGGAGAAATGCCAGAGCCAGCCTTTTCTAATAAAGCTGACAAGCTGTCAAGCCGAAGCTAAATAAGAGAGAAGCAGTCAAGACTGATAGTGCTGCTTTATTGACCCCTGCACCCTTCTACAGCTGCACGTCTGGTTCACTCTTTCCACTTACAACTCAAGACTCGCCTTATATCTATCCCCATGTCCTATTAGCTACAGTTCTAGGTCCTTATATCTATCCCCCTGTCATATTAGCTACAGTTCTAGGGCCTTATATCTATCCCCTGTCCTATTAGCTACAGTTCTAGGGTCTTATATCTATCCCCTGTCCTATTAGCTTCAGTTCTAGGGTCTTATATCTATTCCACTGTCCTATTAGCTACAGTTCTAGGGCCTTATATCTATCCCCTGTCCTATTAGCTACAGTTCTAGGGTCTTATATCTATTCCACTGTCCTATTAGCTACAGTTCTAGGGCCTTATATCTATCCCCTGTCCTATTAGCGACAGTTCTAGGGCCTTATATGTATCCCCCTTTCCTATTAGCTACAGTTCTAGGGCCTTATATCTATTCCACTGTCCTATTAGCTACAGTTCTATGGCCTTATATCTATCCCCTGTCCTATTAGCGACAGTTCTAGGGCCTTATATGTATCCCCCTTTCCTATTAGCTACAGTTCTAGGGCCTTATATCTATTCCACTGTCCTATTAGCTACAGTTCTAGGGCCTTATATCTATCCCCTGTCCTATTAGCTACAGTTCTAGGGTCTTATATCTATTCCACTGTCCTATTAGCTACAGTTCTAGGGCCTTATATGTATCCCCCTTTCCTATTAGCTACAGTTCTAGGGCCTTATATCTATTCCACTGTCCTATTAGCTACAGTTCTAGGGCCTTATATCTATTCCACTGTCCTATTAGCTACAGTTCTATGGCCTTATATCTATCCCCTGTCCTATTAGCGACAGTTCTAGGGCCTTATATGTATCCCCCTTTCCTATTAGCTACAGTTCTAGGGCCTTATATCTATCCCCCTGTCATATTAGCTACAGTTCAATGGCCTTTTATGTATCCCCCTTTCCTTTTAGCTACAGTTCTAGGGCCTAATATCTATCCCCATGTCCTATTAGCTACAGTTAATATATATATATATATATATATATATATATATATATATATATATATAAAATTGCTTTTGAGTGGGACACAGTATTTCTTAAAAATTCTCATTTTTATCATTGCAAAGTGGTGGACAGTGGTCACATTTCCTTACGAAAATTGGCACGAAAGTTGGACATAGTTTCCGTGCACACTTCAATGAAATATCGCTCAGCCAGACATCGCAGTTTACCTTCAATCTGTAAGTGAAGTTAAAATCATTTATAGATTATCCAGCCCTCGCGGCATTATGTACTGAAAACGTACTCATTCTACGACTACTGCTGAGAAGGCTCTATTCTAAACAACCAAAAATTCTTTGTCATTTTAAGTATCTTGTTTTACTAGAAAATTAGTTTTACTGTTATAATCAACTGTAAATATGTGCTTCATGGCGAATAAAAATCCATTCTGTCGTGGGTTAAATCTTTCTATAAAATAAGAAATAACGATAACTTCAGTTGGAGGCTATAAGGAAGGTTATATGGATCGGAGAATTCAAAACAAACTATGCATACGTCAACATGATTAGCCACAGCCATCTTGATTACCACAGCCTCTCCAAAATTATTACCAATACCTTTCACCGTTTCATAGCTTATTTTACTACAATACTAATATTACTGATAAATGCAATTTAAAACAAAAACAGCCAATTAAAAAGTGAGATAAACAAAGAAAAAAACCCTTTCAAATCAACAAAACAAACACTTTTTAAGTTTTAAGCGCTTATATCTCTGATTGACGTTGCCCCATCGAATATTGCTCTAGAACCTTTTTTGTAGTGAATTTAGCAAGCATTCGAATGGTCACCTTCCACTTAGGAGGATTTCCCAACCGTTATCGAGATATTTACGAAAAATGTATGAAGATCCGAAAACGTTTCATGTCTATTAATAAAATATTTTTTTCGCATACTTCCTTAACTCCAAATATAACCAAAATTTAAACATCTTAGTTGGGATTAATTTCCTAGATGTAGAAAATATTTCAATTGAATCCCGCGATTCTAAGTGCCCACAAAAAAAAATAATGACTTACAAAAACATTTATTTCACTTTTCTCAAAAACGGCTACAGATATCGCCTTAAAAATGGTTTCATTCGTTTTTCTATGTTAAGAAACCTATAAAACAAGTACTTGCAGGCATATGAACTCAAAAACGTAAGCGTTACGATTTTTTTTGCGCGAATTTCGCCCCAAAAACTATCTTCCAGCAGACAGCATATATATAAATATATATATACATATTATATATATATATATATATATATATATATATATATATATATATATATATATATATATATATATATATACAAATTTGAACCAAAGTTTCTAGTCGGACCATTTTTGAGCTTGCTAGAGCGCGAACAGACAAGCATATATATAAATATATACTTAGCTATAATGTTAAAAGAGTAATTAATGTTCACTACCCGGCAACGAAAGCACAACTTCCTCTCGTTTTCGTGGATTTGGAAAAGGTAGGAAAAACCAGAGAAATATTTAAAGAACAATATCTTCTCTACGCCAAATTTTCCATAGAAGAGCCCCGCCGTCGACGCGAATTAACTCAATGTCTCAAATGCCAAGAGTATAACCATACCAAAGGCTACTGCAACCATGCAGTGCGTGAAATGTGGCGAGCAGCACAAGTCTGAAGATTGGGCGAAACCTTAAGACGTACCTGCAACCAACTGCAGAGAAAACCACCCATCTAACTACAAAGGATGCACTGTCTACAAATCCCTCAGAACTCTTAGGACTCAAAGGCCAAGAACGAGTAGCGCATTCCGTCTGAACAACCTACAGGCTTCTACCATCAAAGATGTCACATGCTCTCAGCCAAAGCAGCCATCAACGTCATCTACTTCACCTCGAAGGCCAAATGTCTCATATGCCTCTCTTCTCTCCTCTAAACAGAAGAATACGACAGTAGTACAAAAATCACCAGTCTCTCTAATACAAACCTCACACCTCCTTCCCTAAATTCCCAGAAGAATATCCCAACACTTTCCTGTTCTAAACCCATCAATACTCCTCAAGTTCCTACCACTCCTGCACTCCAAGATCCCATCATCTTGTTTTCCTCATTCCTAAATGTATTGCAAACTTTATTAACTCCTCTCATATCCCTCATGACCTCCCTAATATCAGATATCTTTCCAAAACTCCTTATATGATATCTCCCAACCCCAATTCCCTCACCATAATCCTGTGGACTGCTAACGGACTTATCTCACGACGACTCGAGCTTGAACTCCTACTCACAGAAAGAAACATCGACGTCACACTAATTACAGAAACACACCTACTAACACACTACTTTTCCATCCCAGGCTATGTGTGCTACAGGGCAGATCATCCCTCCGAGGCCAGGCATGGAGCTGCTGTTATGGTGAAAAATTCATGGACTCACTTTCCGCATTCCACTCTTTTGACAGACAGCATGCCGGTAAGCTCAATCCCTCTTTCCCTTTCGTCCTACAATATAACTGTTTCTGTGGCGTTTTTTCCCCAAATTTCACCATTTACCAACCTGAATTCCTCACTCTATTCCAATCCTTTGGTCCTCGCTTCCTCATAGGGCCTGATTTCAATGCGAAACATCCCGTATGGCTTTTGTGAACATCAAAACAGCCTCATCCACGTCGGATGAAGTTTTCAAGGGATCATTGAGATCTATGAGTTGAGAGAGTTGTTGACGGAACAACTCCCAGTTCATAGGCCCTAGTGTGAGAGCGGGATTGCTGGAGCGTGGTAGAGGAGAGGTATTCAGGACGAGTATGATGGCTGAGTGATCGGATGTGAGTTCAAGCAGTGACTGAACCGAGTATGATATGCCCCTTAGGCCCGAAGTGCTGAAGAATTCGAGAAGGTCGGGAGTGCGAGAGGGATCGGTTGACCACTATCAGAGGAAATGGTGTCGTAGTTTATGGATTGAAGGATGCTTTACAGAATTCTGCCACGTGGATTGGTAAGACGGTTTCCCCATTTGGGAAGTTTCGCATTGAAATCAGCCGAGATGGGAAAGGTGGATTTCAGGAGTACACATTAATGCGAGGATATACTATCGTCGAAAGAAGTCCAGAATTCTAAACGGAAATAACTGGAACACTTTGCATAAATATTTAAATAATCTCTCCAAATACAGACAATTTTAGCATAAATATGCTTTAGCGCTGACTAAACTCAAAAAAAAAAAAAAACGTTACAAACAATGTCCGCTGGCGTTAGCGAAAGCGCAGTGGCGTGGCCATGTGAGAAAGAGATGACTATGTTATAAAGAATATTGGTTTATTGGTTGGACCAAGCGTTACAAAAAGTGTCACAAGAAGGTGTCCGCTGGCGTATGCGCATGTCCGGTGGCTATGTACGAAAATGAAGACTATATCTTATACAGTACATTACATAGGTTTGTCCGGTGGACCTAAAGCATATTTATGTTCCTGAATTTGAGTAGAAGGCTCTAAACGAAATAATTTTTAATTCAGCGGTTTAATTATTGATTCGGAAAAGTGTATATTATATTCTCAGTATTAAGTGTAGTAGTTTTAGCGCGGATCCTCCCTCCATCCAAAGGGAGGAGACCCCCTTATAAGGTTGACCTCATGATGCACACCGGAAGTGCAGACTAGAAAATTTCTCGTTTCAGACCCCATAGATCACGAAAATTAGGTGGTTCAAATTTATATATATATATATATATATATATATATATATATATATATATATGTATAGTGAAACCTCCCGTAACGGACACCTCCCAATAGCGGACACCTCTATGAACGGTCAGAATATCCATGGTCCAGACGAAAACCCCTTTAAATCAATGCATTAGCACCTCTCAATAGCGGACCCTCTACTTACGGACAACGGACACCTAAAATCGGACCCATATACCTGATTTCAACTCTCAATAGCGGATAGCAGGGTAAAATATTTAATTGGATTCTCAGAATCTAAAGAAAAAGTACACATTGGCGAACATTGCTAGTAAATTTCATACGATGTGACAAGAGTAAACCGTACCCCAATTTTCCAGGAACCACATCTTGTTTGTTTCAGCAGGTATATTTTATATGGTATATGTCTGTTCGCTCTCTAGTTGGTCTGTTCAAAAATGGTCCGATTTTGATGAAGTTTGGTACAAAAATCATTCGGCTAATTTGAAAGGTCTAGTTCTTAAGCAGGAGAATCCGTCCACCGGAAGATGGTGTTTTGAGCGAAATTCACGCGAAAAAAAAAGTTTTTGAGTTCATATGCTTGCAGGTACTTGTTTTATAGGTTTGTTAACGTAGGAAAACTATTGAAACCATTTTTAAGGCGATATCTGTAATTGTTTTTGAGATAAGTGGAAAAAATGTTTTTGTAACTCATTTTTTTTATGGGTACTTCGACTCGTGGGATTCAATTGAAATATTTTCTACATCATTTAAATTCATCTCAACTAAGATGTTTAATTTTTGGTTACATTTGGAGGTAAGGGGATATTAGAAAAAAAAATTTTTTTGTTTAGAGCCTTCTGCTCAATTTCAGGAACATAAATATGCTTTAGGTCCACCAGACAAACCTATTCAATGTACTGTATAACATATAGTATTCTTTTTAGTACAAGGCCACCGTGCATGCGACAACACCACTGCACACGGGAACGGCAGGGGACACTTTTAGCACTTTCCTCCGAAGGAAAGTAGCTATTGAAGATGGACTCATGACGGAATTTTTGAAGAATTTCTTCAAATCATTATCGATCCTACCTAGTAGGCCCCGTTAAAATTTATATATATATGTGTGTGTGTGTGTGTGTGTGTGTCTGTTAACACGATAGCGGCCAGAGTTTTTGTTTTTTCGTCCCAAAACTTGGTATATAGCATTCAATTAGCAAATGATTGAACGAGTTCGTTAACCACCAAAGTCGGTCCACCGGAAGGGGGGGGTTTACCCCGAACCCAAAACACTAATTCGACCATGTCAGCCGTAATATTTGTTATATTTCAACGAAACTTGGTATTCGTAGTGGTAATATAGAGAGAAAAGTAAGATATAAAAATGAACTAAATCAGTTCATTAGCGGGGGGGGGGGGGTTCCGGACCCACAATACCAATTCACCACTACCAGCCGTGATTTCTTGTATATTTCGACGAAACTAGGTATTTGTAGTGGTAATCCACAGGTAAATATGTGTTGTAAAAATAAACTAAATCGGTTCATTAGGAGGGGGGGTTTACTCCAGACCCAAATTACTAATATACTCATACCGGTCGTAATTTCTGCTGCATTGTAACGAAACGCGGTATACGTCGTGGGTAACTCATGAGAAAGAAGTGTTGTAAAAATGAGCTGAATCGGTCAATCGGAAAGGGGGGGGGGGTTTACTTTGTAATATATTTCAATAGAAAAGCCCGCCAGACGTACGTTCACAAAGCCGCCGCAAGGAGCGCTTTCTACCACTAGAGGGACTGTATCCTGTTCCTGCGTTCGTTCAAAATACGATAATATGAGTTTTTTTGTATTTATTACGTAGTGTAGCAGGTTCCATGTGTAAACATAACTCTGGAAGCAAATTGATAATTAATCAGTTACTCATTACAAAATTAAAAGAGAACTATTCATGTTTTTATTTTATTTCTGTAGGATATTTTAAGCAAATTGTTCTGGAAAGGAGTCTACACTACCCAAATTCTGAGGAAAGTGCGTAGTTATTCAGCTCCTGCGTGACGGACTTTTTTGTTACACCTCTTTGGAACGCCTATGTCCACCCGACAAACCTATGTAAAGTGTTGTATAACATATAGGGTGGAGTGAATAAAAGCTAGCAATTGCTAGAACTAAGTATTTTCCAAGCAATTGCCAAGGGCCGGTTATCACGGTTATCACGGTTCCTAGCTGCAGCTAGGTAGAAGGTGTGAATAAAGAGCTGTGACTAGGTTCTAAGGTTAGCAATTGCTAAGGAAAAAGCTAGTCTGGTCTGGTTCATGCTAGCTCTTTAGTTAGTCGTTTCTTTTCGCTCAATCATGGCGGCGTTTACGCATGTTCGTAAGGAAAAGGAGTATTATATGCGACGGGACGTCTTCACGTTTTATTTTCATCTTCTTTTGCAACATTTCCTGCAGTAAAACGATTCTTTGAAGTTCTGGAGTTGACAGATGTTTTTTTTTTCTTCCGCACCGAAACCTCAACCATTTTCGCACTTTTTCAATTTTTTATTTACAATTTGTTGTGAAGCAGTGCTGGGTTCCTACTTCCTTGTTAGACGCTTGCCGGTGAATCCCTTGGTTGTAGCAGTGCTGGGTTCCTACTTCCTTGTTAGACGCTTGCCGGTGAATCCATTTGAATTCTTCCTGGGATTTTTGCCCTTGATCAATAATTTGTAAGAATCTTTTCCCTACTGCTTCAATTTTATAGGCTTATTGCCGGTGGCTTTTTGATCGGTTTTCTTCTTTATGCTTGATTTCATGTTACTCGGCAACTTATTTAACTTTGCAACAGTGACCTTTCGCCTTATGGAAAATTCATTACTAATGCTGTCCCAAGGAGGTTTTCTTTCTTTAATAGCAGCTAGTAATTTAGATTTTTCCATTGCCACAGGATCTTTGACTAATACTGTTATAAAAAGTGGCTGATCCAGGTCGGCATGGGGGAAAATAATTTCGGGAGAGGCTGGGAGTATTTGGGGGGAGGGCTGAGAGCATTTGGGGGGTATGGAATATTATCAATCTAGATCTTGGAATAGTTAGCCAATTCAAAATAATATTGCACCAAAAAGAAATTATTTTTTCTGACCAAATTGGTCTCATTTAATTTATTTTTATGGTTTTTTTTTTTGACAAATCTTTACCGATTTCGGAGGGGACTGCAGCCCCCCCCCCTCATTGGGCCCAAGCGTGTCGACAGTTGCACAAGGCTCACGCAGCCCGATGAGGAGAGAGAGACAAGCAACAAACCCTGACAGGAAGGAAGAGGGATGAGACAGGGGAGGTAGGAATCCTAGCTGCAGCTAGGGGTTAGCAACAGCTACCCTTAGAATTTCCTTAGTTTATCAGGAGATGAGACTAACTTACTGAGATCTTGCTACCTAGAAGTAGCTCTTCTTTATTCACTCCGTATCGAGGAAGAGCTACATCTAAGGGCTACATCTAAGATTCTACCTGTTAGATTCTAGCTTTTATTCACTCTACCCTATGGGTGGAGTGAATAAAAGCTAGAATAGTCTTCTTTTTCGTACATGGCTACCACGCATGCACGAACGCCAGCGGTCACCTCCTTGTGATACTTTTTTGTAACACAAGGTCCACCCGATAAACCTATGTAATGTACTCAATAACATACAGTCATCTTTTTCGCACGTGGCCACTGCCAAACACCACAGGGCAAGCGCGAATGCCACTGCCCATGCGCGAACGCCCGCGGACGCTTTTTTGTGACACATACAGTATTATTTTTCATAAAGGGCCACGCCACTGTGCATGCGCGAACGCCAGTGGACATTTATTTAAGACACATACAATCTTCGTTTTCGTAAATAGCCACTGGGGTATAATAAGCATACACTTTTCAAGAACTAGTAACAGTTACTCATTTTATTATTATTTGGAACATATGATTCACCTCTAACCTAATTCTGTATTTAAACGCATTCATATATCAGATTTACATGAAAAACACTAACAATGAATTTGCTTAAGTTAAGCCAGTTAATATCTAATGTGAAAGTTTCAGTCCGGTTTCTTCAGAAGAAGGGATTAATCCATTCTGAGAAAAACTGCTCCAGACTTCATAAAATGAAAATTTATTATAGAAGGAACAGAGGGCCAATTTGGAAGTGTAATCGGACAGGATGTAAGAAGGGAAGGTAAAAATGCAGTTTCCAGCCCTCCAAACCGATTTCTTTCAAACTTTGCAGAATAACGTATTTTGATGCACTAAATACGAATACGATAAAAAAAAAAAAACGTCGGATTTAAATAGGAAAGAAGTTATTAAGCACTTAAGTTCACTGTTGTGCAGGTTATGAGAACTAATGTAAACAACTAAATTTGTGACGACTTTAAGGCATACATGCTATGCTTTTCCGCTCGCTACGCTCGCTTAAAAAGATAACAAAACCCCAGTCAATCCAACTCGCTAAAATTAATAGACTATAATATTAAGCACTAAAGTTAGGAAGGTTATAAAACTAGGCGTCATCAGCGTATTTGTAAACACGCGCATGCGCAGATATGTAATATTGGGAAACAGAGAACTGTCATTTGAAATGTTCAGAAACCATTTATTCAAAGATATTGTTAATTTTAAGGGCATCCTCACCCGTCGTCACCTCTCGCTTAAGGGCATACGTGCTATGCGTTTCCGCTCGCTCCGCTCACTCAAGAAAATAACAAAACCCCAGTCAATCCAACTCGCTAAAATTAATAGAATTCTATTAATTTTAGCGAGTTGGATTGACTGGGGTTTTGTTATTTTCTTGAGCGAGCGGAAACGCATAGCATGTATGCCCTTAAAGTCGCCCTAGACATTCTTCTAATCCTCCAAGACATCTTTCTTAGCTTTCTTCTTCTTCTTCTTGAGACTGGATGTTCGGTGGATACAAATCCCCAATCGCACTGAAAAATGCCTTTAAACGCTCTTCATATTTATGAGCGCGTTTGAAGAGAAATTCGGCTAAATATCCATCTAAATGTTCTTCTCGCAATAGACAATTGACAATAACAGTAGACAATTGACAATAACAGTAGACAATTGACAATAACAGTAGACAATTGACAATAACAGTAGACAATTGACAATAACAGTAGACAATTGACTTGTTGACAATTGAAGTTCGATAGGCGCGAATTAGAACGATAATTATAAAGGCATTAGCTAATTATTAAGGGATTTCTGATATATAATACTTTTCATGAACGAAACAAGAAATGTGAAGTGTGTTTCATTATTTTAAAAAATGATTGTAAATATATAACTGCTGATGAATTTCGATAATTTATGGTAAATTTCAATTAAACTTCCTTATTACGAACTTTTCCATACACGCGCATGCGTATGTTGACAAATTTAATTGTTTACATTAGCTCTCATAACCTGCATAACAGTGAACTTAAGTGCTTAATAACTTCTTTCCTAGTTAAATCCGACGGTTTTTTTTTATCGTATTCGTGTTTAGTGCATCAAAATACGTTATTGTGCAAAGTTTGAAAGAAATCGCTTTGGAGGGCTGGAAACTGCATTTTTACCGAAGGGAATTAGCATTTATAAAAGTACGTGGTTTGAAAACAGCAAAATACCACTCAAAACAGCATTGCTGTTCATATACTCATGGTCAATGGGATATACCACAACCAAATTTTGCAAAAAAGAATTAAACATGTCTAGTCACACAACTACAGACTGGAAAATTTTTTTGCGAGAGGTATGCGCATCAGATCTAATCTCAAACCCTATAAAGATTGGAGGTGAAGGCTAAACGTTGAAATTCATGAAACATGCTTCTCCAGAAGGAAATATCAACGTGGAAGATTATATCCATCGCAGTGGATCTTCGGAGGTGTTTGTCGTGAGACTAGGGAAGTTTTTCTATATGCCGTGCCTGACCGTTCAGCTGTTACACTAACTGAGTGTATAAAGGCACGTGTACTACCGGGATCCACAATATTTTCTGATTGTTGGAAGTCATACCATGGTCTGAGGAAGGTTCCAGGAATGCGATATACCTAAGCACTATCCAGTAAATCATAGTGAAAATTTTGTAGATCCCATTACTAGAGTCCACACACAGAGAATTGAGTCTTTGTGGGCTAGTTTGAAGCGAAGGAACAAGATTGAATGCGGAACAAGTAGGGCATTATTGGATTCATATTTGTGTGAATTTGTGTGGAGAAGAAGATATGAGAAGGAAGACCTATTTCATAAAATATTTCATTCAATGTTTGAATATTGGCCACCTTCAGCATGATTTATTTTGTTCAGTATTAAATAAAGTTATTTTCTTTTTTATAAACAAGCATTTATCTTGTTTTGTAAACATAACCTAGAGTTTAGTAAAGTAACAGTAGAGTAACTGTTACTAGTTCTTGAAAAGTGTATGCTTATTATACAAAAGACCCAGCCACTGCGCACCAACAGCATAAAGGCAGTTGAAGATATTCAAAAGGCGTCTTCAAATCTCTCTCTTGGAAAGCAATATTCCTAACAATATTTTTTTTTTCTTATTTTACTTATCCTGTTTTATTGTCGAAGACATTCTCATATTATAAGCAATTTAAAAATAACAAGAAATAAAATCAGACAAAAAGAACTGTTCGAATAAATGAAATCAATTACTTCAAAGTTTTAAGCACTTATTTCTCCCACTGCCATCGCCTAATCAAAGATTTCTTTAGAATCTTTTTGTAGAGCATTTAGTAAGCTTTCGAATGGTAACCTTCCGCTTACCAAGATACCCAACCGTTTTAAGGAAAAGAGGGTCTCCCCGTGGTCTAGTAGCCACGGGGTCAATAGTCATGTCGATAAGACGCAGGATTTCCGAGATATAGGTGAAAAACCGACAAATGGGACCTTCTAAACCCCCCTCCCCCCCGGACAAAGGCTACGGGCGATGAATTTTTATATGTTGACCTCCTAACGAGCCGAAACATAGTTATGAAGTCAAAAATTGTGTTCCAGACATTTCCATCTTTAACTCTTAGTTACCTGGACTATTAGTCACTAAATTTCAGATTTCACGATGAACACTAAAATTATTTTTACGTTTGAAGAAAAATACATTAAATAGCAAAGTAATATATATTATTAAAGGGAATACAATACTCTACAACCCTATAACTGTTATTTATTTTTTGGGTTCATCGTTGAAGAGTTATCCCGTCAAAAGGGAGAAAAAATATGCGGCAAAAGTGTTTTTCCCTAAAATGACAGACTTTCAAGAGCGGATATTTCCAAAACTAAAGATATCTCGAAAAACTTTATAGGATATAACTTGTGGGAAATTTAATCAGCTTTTATTTGTTATAGAATACTCATGTCGCTAGGACGCAAGGTTTCCGAGATATAAGTGAAAACCCGAAAAATGGGACCTTCTAAACCCCCCCTTCCCCCCGGCACAAAGGCTACGGGCGAGGACTTTTGATATGTTGACCTCCTAACTAGCCCAAACAAAGTTACGAAGTCCAAAATTGTGTTCCAAAAATTTCCATCTATAGCTGTTTTTTAGCATTCGTTGCCTGGACTCTAAAAGAAGCCAAGAAACTGTGAATGGTATTTTTAATTGATTAATCTCACTTTTTAATTAGTTGTTTTTTGTTTTAAATTGAATTTATCAGTGAAATTAGTATTTTAGTAAAATAAGCCAAGAAACAGTATGTAAAGGTATTGGTAATGAGTTTGGAGTGGCTGTGGTAATCAAGATGGTTGTGGCTAGTTATCATTATTTCTTATTTAATAGAAATATTTAACCCACGAGAGAATGGATTTTATTTGCCACGAAGCACATATTTACAGTTCATTATAACAGTAAAAAGAATTTGCTAGTAAAACCAGAAACTTAAAATGGCATTTCGGTTATTTGGAATAGAGCCTTCTGAGCAGTAGTCAAAGAGTGAGTACGTTTTCAGTACATAATTGTATTGACGTATGCAGCCTTCCTCAAGAATGAGGATTAAGAATTATCCGCTGTATAAGTTGGCTACTGTAAGTTTCCTGTGATTTGTGATGGAATAGATTCCATTTCTTCGAAATTTTGACATTTTTTACAAAATGCTAAAAAAAAAAACTGTTCATTTCTATTCTAAGCTTTCCGCGCTACGATGACGCAGTTCCTGCGAGTCGGACTTTTTTTCTCGCTAATTAGTAAAGTATATAATTTTCTAACTGTATATTTTTATTTATGTATATATACACTCTGACTGATGGCTGGACACGGTCCAAGCATAACTAAATTGTTTTATTTTCCTTAAAATTGTTTGAATATATATATATATATATATATATATATATATATATATATATATATATATATATATAATAAATTTACAATCATTTATGATTTAATTATTGATTTATAAATAATGAAAAAAAAGTCAGCGAATAAATATTAGCTGCTAAGCTCTCCAAATTTTAAGAATTTAATTTTATTAATACAACTGCTACTTACTTTCTTAAGCCTTTGAAAATCAAGTAGTCTTGATTGAAGTGATTAAATCTGAAAGAAAGAAAGAACACTTCATTAAAACTAAAGTGAGTCTGCTCTAATTATGGGTTGCCAAGCAACACAGCTCAATAATCAAGCCATATATATATTTTTTTTTCTTTTTTTTTAAACGTTCGTATACATATACTACTTAAAATCTCTATAGTAGAACAACCCTTTGTCTAATTTTCCTGTAATTTGCTCCTCCCCTAGAAGGCTTGTGTAACCTACTTTGGATTATTCAAGTCAAAGAGGATTCTTCCAAAAAATACTTATCCATTTCTATCATAAAAATGTAAGTTATTTATTGATGACGTTTTACCTCATAATATTTTTTGTATTATGTCTTTTTAGATGTAAATCATTTGACAAAGTAGCTATTACAATAAGGAATATGGTGTAGCTTCTGAAATTGATTTATCATAACACTAAAATTTTTAGCATGCTTTTTAATTTTAACTACCAGGGTGTTGTACCTCTGACCACGACTAGGTATTGTTCCTTTGACCAGGTCAAAGGTACAACACGCCTGAGTAATTTTTTCATAATTCAATTTTTGTGTTCTTCTGCTACATATTTTTAGAAAATACCATCAGGCTCAATTATCGCACCGCATATTGATCCAAAAATCAGTAGGGCAACTGCAAAAAAAAAAAATCTAACCATCTCTGGTATTTAGGTCCAACAGTAGTTAAGGCAAATATACGAGCTCACATGATACTGGAAGCAGACAATGCTGAAGAAGAGGAACAAGAAAAAATCAACTGAATAGGTACGTTCTCCAACAAAATGATTTTTCATCCTTCAGAAAAATCGCGTTTTTGACTTTTGTAACACCTTATAAATAACATTAAATGTTTTGAGAGAAGAAGATATATATATATATATATATATATATATATATATATATATATATACAAATATGAAGCACCGTTATTTTCGTTCTCAAGGGATTCTGAAACGTAAAATGTTCTAGTCGGCAGTTCCGGATTGCGTCATGAGGTCAACCTCATAAGCGGGGTAAAACCATAAATTAAGGTCAGCTTTGCTTACATTAGAGTAATTACCATACTAAAACAGATAATAAAACTAAAATACTCCAACACTTGATTAATAATTTTACAAATCTACAACTAAAACTAATAATACAAAACTAATAAAAAAATAAATAAATAACAAAATCGTCCAACACAAAAATAATTACTACAAAATTCTAACCATTAGGTGAGTTCTATTCATTTAAGTTTAATATTTTATTTTTTTAATCCCTTTATAAAGTAATTGAATTTTGATTTTTTCTGCAAACGTTCTTAAATCCAAAACTAGGTGGAGCAAAAATGGTTTTGGAAATGTTTATTAAGTTTTAATGAAGCGTAGAAAACGTTGATAATACACTTTCCTGAAAACTTCAAAAACAAAAGTGTATTTTGCTCCATTTCTATTAACATTTTAGGCATTTGAAGGTACTTTTTGGGAAGTAAATTTAATCCTCGACATCGTTTATATCAATTAGGTTTTTCATTACGGGCATACTTTCTACGTTATTGGCAGAAACGTGACGAAAAACAAGGGTTTTATCGGTTTTTTGCAATTTGTTACTCATCGGTGCGCTTTAGCAAAAAAATGACAGATATAAAATCGACATAAAATTCAATTCTCTACAATAATCCGTCAAAAAAGTAACCCCTTTCCATTGGAGATTCCAGAGTTAGGGTCTCTGGAGAAAGTTGAGGGGTCGTGCATTAGGGCCAACGAATGTTCATTAGACCTCGCTAAGACCCACCAAGTTTCGTTTTAGCACTTTCCTCCGAAGGAAAGTAGCTATTGAGGTTGGACTCATGACGGAATTTTTGAAAAATTTCTTCAAATCTTTATCGATCCTACCTAGTTAAAATGACCCCCGTTAAAATTTATATATATCTATATATATATATATATATATATATATGCATATATATATATATATATATATATATATATATATATATATATATGTGTCTGTTAACACGATAGCGGCCAGAGTTTTTGTTTTTTCGTCACGAAACTTGGTATATAGCATTCAATTAGCAAACGATTGAACGAGTTCGTTAACCACTAAAGTCGGTCCACCAGAAGGGGGGGTTTACCCCGAACCCAAAACACTTATTTGACTATGTCAGCCGTAATATTTGTTATATTTCAACGAAACTTGGTATTCGTAGTAATAATATAGAGAGAAAAGTGAGATATAAAAAGGAACTAAATCGGTTCATTAGAAGGGGGGGTTTACTCCGGACCCACAATACCAATTCGCCACTACCAGCCGTGATTTTTGGTATATTTCGACGAAACTCGGTATTCGTAGTGCTAATCCACAGGTAAATATGTGTTGTAAAAATAAACTAAATCGGTTCATTAGAAGGGGGGGTTTACTCCGGACCCAAATTCCTAATATACTCATACCGGTCGTAATTTCTGCTGTATTGTAACGAAACGCGGTATACGTCGTGGGTAACTCATGAGAAAGAAGTGTTGTAAAAATGAGCTGAATCGGTCAATCGGAAAGCGGGGGTTTAATTTGTAATATATTTGAATAGAAAAGCCGGCAGACGTAGGTTCACAAAGCCGCCGCAAGGAGCGCTTTCTACCACTAGAGTGACTGTATCCTGTTCCTGCGTTAGATCAAAATACGATATTATGAGGATTTTTGTATTTATTACGTAGTTGATCAGTTACTCATTACAAAATGAGAACTATTCACGTTTTTATTTTATTTATGTAGGATATTTTAAGCAAATTGTTCTGGAAAGCAGTCTACACTACCCTAATTCTGAGGAAAGTGCTTAGTTATGCAGCTCCTGCGTGACGGACTTTTTAAATTGGGAAAAAAGGGGGGTGTCATTCGAGTTTTGAACACCCTGTATATATATATTAATTTTTGTAAAAGATGACCCGATATATAACAAACAAGAAAAAGTGGAATATATATATATATATATATATATATATATATATATATATATATATATATATATATATTATATATATATATATATATATATATAAATTTTAACCAATATTATATTTGTGATCTATGAATTTTGAAATTTTCTAGTCGGTACTTCCGGATTGCGTCATGAGGTCAACCTACCGCCGCTTATAAGCGGGCTTCCTCCCTATAGAGGGATGGAGGAAGCGCGCTAAAAAGGAAAGGGACTGTTGCTATTTAATTTAAAAAAAGAAAATAAAACAAAATTAACAAGCTACTAAAAAAAAGTATATCCCAAGAGAGATTTACGGGTAGGGGGAGTTGAAGGAGTATTGTATTTTTAATGTATTTAAAGCCAAGCTTCGAAGCCGCTCTCCGGAATAAATCAACACTTGAGGGATTTGTGAAGCCAGAGCCATAATCAGTTTTAGTATAATACTGGGCTTTTCAGTCACTAGCGTATAATACTGGGCTTTTCAGTCACTAGCGTATAATACTGGGCTTTTCAGTCACTAGCGTATAATACAGGGCTTTTCGGTCACTAGCGTATAATACAGGGCTTTTCGGTCACTAGCGTATAATATATTATTAGGGAACAAAATCTATAATACTTCTTACAATTATTGTTTACGTTGCAATTATTGTGCAAGCTCTACAGACCAATAAACCATACCATCAAAATGTTTCATTGTGAAACTAACTCAAATCCCAATCCTAATTTATATACAAGCAGTATTTTTTTTTGTGTGTGTGTGTGTTTAACGGCGTATAAACATTAGGGCTATTAACGCCGGGCTGTCTAGAGGTTGCCGCCCTTATCTCTAATGCCAACAGCACGTGCTCGGTCACCCATTCAGGTATTGACCCCGCCCGACGTTGCTTAACTTCGGTGATCTACGGGAACCGGTACATTCAACGTGGCTATGGCCGTTGGCTATGTAATCTGCACTATTTACAGTTGTATATATTAAATTGTTCACTATTCTGTACTGTATTGTTCACTATTCTGTACTGTATTGTTCACTATTCTGTCCCGGAATAAAAAAAAAAAAATGCACGAATATGAAAAAATTGCATCTTTCATTGTCAATCTTTACTAATTTCTGCTGGACTTATGTGCGGCAAATTCTTGAATCTTAGATCACTCTATTAAAGGGAAAGTATTCCACTATCAAAAGGTCAAATCTGCCGAATATTTGACCGTCCAAAAAAAAGTTATGAATGAATACTTTTCCACTCTGAAAAGTGTTGATTTTCATATTCGTTAGTTTGCTTTTGTATCGACGATTTTATTGTGCAATACCCCCAAGGTCTAATGGCTAGTTCCTTAGATTCATAATCTTGAGATGGTGGGTTCGATTCCCATCCAAAAAAAATAAAATAATAGATTCGTTTGTTTCGGTTTTAGGTTCAAAGGAAGTGGTATCACCGTATTATGTTAAATTCCAAGGGATTGTAGAGGATAATAATTACATATGTAATGAACTATAGTTATGTAATAAACTAAGGTTGTCGAGGTACTTTAGAAATTATTACACAATAATATATTCCACCATAGAAGTAGTAAGAACTCTAGAAATATTTGCACATAATATATTACACCATAGGTGTAATAAAAACTCTATAAATTATTGCGCAATAATATATTCCACCATAGAAGTAGTAAGAACTCTAGAAATATTTGCACATAATATATTAAACCATAGGTGTAATAAAAACTCTATAAATTATTGCGCAATAATATACTACACCATAAAAGTGATAGGTAGAGCACGGAAGTTAGGCAAAATGCCTTTTTTAACAGAATGAATATATTGAAGAATCAGATAGAAATAAATATGTTTTCGTGCATTTAGGAAGTATAGAGACAATTTTTATTTCGCCATTTTTGCCTATTTTGGCTTCCGTCGCCTATTTTAAGATTTACAACCTTTTTTGGTCGTTACGCAATTTTTTTTTCTGCGATTTAAACATTTTAACCCTGGATTGACACCGTGGGTTGAAAAATACCCCACACTTTGTTCTATGGCGTGTTTCTTAATTTCTGTAAATCACAGAGACTCCCTACCTCTTCCTAAATACTCGGAAGTGCATTATCTGGCATGACCTAATATAAACAAAGCCAGTTGTCTGTTAATCGCTGCTTGAGAAGGGGTCGAGTTGTGTATGGGGTATGTTTTACCCCACGGTGTAGTTAACGTATGACTTTTTCGCTTATTAGATAAATCTTCAAAATCACTTTTAAGTTACGGCTTTCCAAGTGGCAAAATGGCCTGAAAACTGCCTAGAAAATTTTTTCTCTTTGATTTGGACTACCAACTGGCGAAAGCTCAGGTAGCAGTTAGTGCATAACTAGAGAACATAACAAAACCACTGAAGACACTGATGCTTGTTGTTTTGGGAGATGAATCAACTCCTGATGGACCTTCAACATATTTCGTTACCTTGGGCAAAACCGTTAGATGTTCATTTTGGGACAGAAAGGATGACAGGAAGACGAAAACGCTATGCTCTGTATGTACAAGGGCCATGTACACCGATTACCAAAATGTGTTAAATGTTAGCGAGTCTCAATTGGACAGAACATTGTATTGTCATAAAGTTCCTATTTTTATGGCTTTGGATCTTTCTAGTTTATTGTTCATAAAAAATATTTTTAGTTTAGTAATATTTTTTTCAGGATAATTATTTGGTATGTAAGGGCCTGGTTAGCAAGGACGGGATTTAAAGGAATAGATAATTGGGAAATATTTCAGAGAAGCGGAAATTCCTTTTAAAACTATAATTTACACTGAGGTCACTATTACATACATAAATGTCATAAAACATGGCTACGATGAGAGAAAAGGTTGAGTGAGAGAGACAGATAGGTAGAGTTATCAAATATGACCATTTGGGGAGATTATAGAGAATTTGGAACTGGCCTACCTCTGAGCAGCATCTGGGCCGAAGTCTCAGGAACGGATGCAAACTCTGCCCGGTCGGAGGTAAGCCAGCTCTTTTTAAACCCCTGGTACCCCACTCCTGCTTTTGCAGGTGATTGAACTAGAAACTCTTGTCAGGTCTTAGATCTTCCAGGAATCTTACGAATCAGCCACGTGCAGTGCCAACATCCCAGACGCAACGTTGGCGGATTCGTGGTTCTCACATCTCTAGAGATGGACAGCCAACCTTTTCTCTCATCCTTATTCACTTAACAAGGCCAAAGGGAAAACGGGGCCTTACATCACCCCCCGATTTTTCAAAGTCATGTTTCCCTTGGAACATTACTTTACCTTTAACACTACCCAAACAATATTAGTGCTAATAACAATACAGGTGATGCGCTGTAAAAATTAAAATAAAATAAACATTATTGGCATCTTTACAAGACAAAACCTCTCCCTTGGGAGGTAAAAATCCTTATGTTACCATTATTTTATAACTATACCGAACACTGTCGTCACAATCACTGAACGGCTACTACACTTTCGAGCGGTCTATATCCGCTTCGTTATTACAGATACGACACTTTCAGCTGCCGGTCAATGTATTACGAATCCTGCTGCCCCACTTCCTTCTAGAACCCGCTCTAGCGATTCTACTCCAGCACTCCCTCTGCATTGAAGATGGAGGCGAGTGGGCTTAGACATGCTATACCACCATAGCTCCTTGTGCTCGTCCCAAATCCATGTGGGTGAAGATCTAGGATTCACCAAAGTCCACGGGCACCATTCCTTCGACGTATTCTCCTGGCGAAACGATGAGACAATACAAGATGGTGTTTGTCCGTGAAAGAATTTGAACTCGGCAGGACAGATCCATGGTATCCCGGGACGACATCTGGCTATATCCTGCTCCTGAAGAATTGAGTAGGCCTTCTCGTTGTGGCTCTCCAAGAAGAACGCCCCCTCCGGCTGAGCTGCAACCATTCTTCCTGTTTTATTCTCCTTAAGAGGCAAGGAGAGAACCTGATAAAGCACCATCTCCTGATCCGGAGTTTTTAAAGGCAATTCCACTACAGCTATTACTCCATCATCGGTTGCAATTGCATGTACTTCAGAAATTTGGTAGTAAATTTGGTCATGATATCGGCTTCCCTCCGAGAGGAGTGTCAGTCCAGTTGGCAGAGCCTCTCTTACCTTCCCCAAAATCAGAGTTAACTCTTTAGGACCTAGCATCTCTCTACTCAACTTTCCACTCATCGATGCACCTACTCCATTAAGAACTCTGCGGAATCTAAATAGGAATTCCGTTACTCCAGTTTCTAGGCTTCTGAGGGACGAGGAAAGGTACAGGGAACTTTGGATGAGGTTAGTAACACGCGATATGTTCGTTTGAAGTTGCGCCTCTTTTGAAAACCTTCCTTAAAAATTCTACGGACCACCCACAGCGACAACCCTGAAATAAGATATTCAGGCGACTTAGCTCTCCTCCTAAGCGGGTATGGGGACCTACGAGAAAAAGTTAAAGTTTTCCCCTTTGGTGTCCAAGTAGCATCAGGTTTCCCCTTTGGCTGAGCTTGGCTCTCGCTATCTGAACCACTGGAACTTTCCCCGGAAGTCCCACCTGTCTCAATCCGTCCTTCGTTTCCCTCCCCTTGACTATCCTGGGTTATTTCCCTGTTTTCTTCCTCAGGAGAGGATCTAACGCCCAGAGGGCAGGCAGGGTCATTACATTCTGGCGATCTTCCCGCAGCAACCGGACAGTGTCTGTGAATCTCACTCTGCGTTTCAATTTCATCTTGGCCCTCACAAGAGTCGTCTTCTGAGCCATAACAACACCCTGGGTTAATTTCCCATTCCGGCTCCATGACCTCATCTTCCGACCCTTCCACTTCCCGGGTTGCCCCACCTGCCTTCGTCATAACCTTAGGGTGCGAATCCCCTCCTCCCCCCGGGGCCCGTTTTAGCCTATTTATATGAACTACATTCAGAGATCCAGTGGCCAGTCGGATCTCATAGTTCACTCGCGAAAGAACCCTTTCTACTTTGTGTGGGCCTGTCCAGGGACAGTGGAATTTTGGACAATTCCCAGGCTTTACGGCTGGACAATGGAGATAGACCCAATCCCCCACCTCTAGGCGTCGCTCCTTACGCCGGGCATTACAATAATGGGTCCTCATTGCCCAGGCCTTTTCGGCACGACTCAAAGCGTCCTTATAGGCTTCTTTCAGCCGATGCCCTAACTTTTCGACATGGTCCGCTGATTCCGATCCGTCATTGGTTGGACCTACCCAGCAATCAAACGGAGTTACCAATTCTCGCCCAAGCATGAGGTAGTTTGGGGAGTATCCTGTCGACGAATGAGGTATTGCTCGATATGCCATGAGAGCATATGGGACCCACTTATCCCAGTCACGACCGTCTCTTCGCACATATTGGGATATCGAATCGGTAAGAGTTCGATGTAATCTCTCTACCATTCCGTTACATTCCGGATGGTAGGCGGTAGTTTGTAATTTCCTAATCCCTAGAGCTCTACAAACTTGAGTAAACAGTCGAGAAACGAAATTTCTTCCCTGGTCTGTTAACAACCTCCTAGGGACCCCATGTCGAGTGATAATATTCTCGACGAGTGCTACGGCCGTTTCTTCAGCTGTTTGCCCCTTCAGTGGTATTCCCTCCGCATACCGTGTAAAATTGTCAATTACGGTCAAAAGGTAACGATGGCCCCTTTTGGAAGTCGGCAAAGGCCCAAATATGTCTAGCGATACCTGCTCGAAAGGCCCTGTGGCCATATAGGGAGCTTCCAGGGGGACCTTTTGAGATACAGGACTTTTTCTGCTAGCGCACGCGTGACACCGTTCCACAAAGGACTTAACATCCGCCGCCATGCCCGGCCAATAATATGAGCTTTTGATTACCGCGAGCGTACGATCAGCCCCTGGGTGCCCAGCCCATGGTTTCGAGTGATTTTCTTCAACGATTGTTTTTCGTAGACCCTCAGGCACCATAAGCCTCCATTCCGACTCATCCGTTGCCCCATCGGCCCAATATAGCAGGCCATCGGCATCTGTTTGTACATGAACAGTGCCTCTCTTGATGGCTCTTTGACACCACATATCCTCCTTTTGAGCATCCTTCAATTTACCTCGGGTTATTTTCTGCCTATTTCCCGTGACTACAGCTATTGTACGGCTTAAAGCATCAGCGTTAGAATGTTTCTTCCCCGGGCGATGTTCGACTTCATAGTCGAACTCCTCTAACCGAAGGGCCCACCTGGTCAGCCGTGAAGACGGGTCTCGAAGGCTTAGCATCCACCTCAAGGCAGAGTGGTCAGTGACAAGTTTAAACCTTCGCCCTAGTAAATAACAACGGAACAGCTTTGTTGCCCAAACCACCGCTAGCAGTTCTCGTTCTGTTGCCGAGTAGTTGAGTTCTGGACCCTTCAATTGCCTACTAGCGTAGCAAACAGGTCTCTCGCCGCCATCTCTGTACTGGGACAGAATGGCACCCAGAGCTACTCCTGATGCGTCGGTGGACAATATAAATGGCTCGCTGAAATTCGGATAGCACAAGACTGAGTCCGAACTTAGGATTTCTCTTAGCGATTCAAAAGCCTTCCGTTGCTTGTCGCCCCACTGGAATCGTACTCGTGAGCCAGTTAATTCGGTCAGCGGTCTTGAAAGATCCGCAAAGCCTTTTATGAATTTACGGTAATAGCTTGCCAACCCTAGAAAACTTCGCAACTCCTTCACATTTCTGGGGGCTGGAAAAGACTTGATCGCCTCTAATTTTCTAGGATCTGGTTTCACTCCCTCGGCTGTAACTACGTGTCCCAGATAGGTCACTTCCGATGCCGCAAAAGCGCACTTGTTCAAGTTCACTTTTAGATTAGCGCCTCTGAATATGTCGAACAACTCCTCTAACCGGAGCATGTGTTCCCTCAGTGATGAGCTATAAACCACCACATCATCGAGGTAAACGAAACACCCGGTGCCCTTCAGTCGGCCAAGAAGTTGGTCCATGACCCGTTGGAACGTGGCAGGTGCCCCCGCAAGGCCGAAAGCCATTTTTTTGTACTCATAGTGTCCGTTTACAGTCGTGAAGGCCGTTTTGGCCTGATCCTAGGGTGCTATCGGTATTTGGTGGTACCCACTCGAAAGATCAATTGTGGAAAAGATTTGGCTACTCCCCAATTGTTCTAAGGTTTCCTGTATCAACGGAAGCGGGTAAGTATCGACCTTAGTAACTGCATTGAGGCCACGGAAATCTGTGCAGAATCGATACTTTAAGTCACCTGTTGGGGAAGTTTTCTTGACTAGAATTACAGGTGCTTGCCAAGGACTTTTAGACGGCGTAATGACGCCTCGTTCAAGCAACGTCTGAACCTGCCGTTCCATTTCCTCCCGTTCACTGAAAGGCACACGATACGGGCGTTTCACCACAGGTCTGGCATCTCCAGTTTCAATATGGTGCTGAACAGGCAGGGAGCAACCTTCGGGACCCGGTTCACAAAAAATGTCTGAATATCTGGACAACAAGGACTCCATATCCCTCCTTTCCCCACCACTTAAATGGCCCAATTTCTCGCCAACGATCGACGCGAAACCAACAGGAGTCTTAGAGCCATCCTCGCGTTCCCTCTCCGAACAAGATCCACCGTCTTCCGCCCAATCTCTCTCTACCAGACCTACCACTAGAAGCCGTGGCAATGTCACAGCCGAAGCGGTCAAATTGACGAACTGCATCCACGAACGGCCGTCCCGAGGAGTGTTAATGCATCTCCCTCCTACAACCCCATTGGGAAGTGCTCTTGACGGCTCAATCATGACAGCTTTCTGGTCTAGTTTCCCTGGTACGGAAATCTCTAATAGAGATTCACTGAAGGCCGGAAGCGTTTCCTCTCGCGAAAGACGCGCTGAGCTGGTTTTGTTATCCTTCTTCCCTGTGTGTCTTGATTCCTCCTTGACTATCGGCTTAGCTCCTATATTCACGCTAGTTGGAAGGGATAAAATATGACCTGAAAACTTGGCTTCTAGTTCTCTCGCCGTCCTACTCATAAAACGTACCCACTCTCGGTTCGCAGACATTTTTAACTCATCCCTCTTTGTTATCGAACCAACGGAAGGTAGAGATTCAATTTTAGGCGATGCTCCCGTGACTAACAATCCCGAACGTAGGTCTATATGGGCGTCTAATTTCCCTAGTAAGTCTAAGCCTAATAGTCCATCTCCTTCTAAGCAGACGTCAGCCACTATGACGTTGTGGGACAGCCGATGGCCCTCAAGCTCGATGTTCACCGTTTGAATACCGCGCACCGGGACTACCACACCAGTGACCCCCCTAATCTTACTGGTCGCGGGTCTTAATTTAGATCCTGAGACAGGAGACCTGATTAGAGTAACTTCAGCACCGGTATCTACTATCATCCTATGAATCCGCCCATTTATCCAGGTGCTCACCTTTAACCCTTTCTCACCTCCCCCACCTATGCCTAGTATTTCGTAGCGCGATCCCCTTGTCGCCGACTTAGGGCCGTGGCCCTCCCAGTTGTTTGCGTTTGGGGCCTTCTTAGGCGAAGTTCCTTTTACGAGGGGTTTAGAAAGACATTGGCGATCGATATGCCCAAGACGACCGCACCTATAACATTTCGTACTATTTTTAGGAGAAATATCACTAACCCTCTCTGTTTGTCGACATCCCCTGGCCCAATGATTCGTATCCCCACAGCGATAACAGCCACTAGTATTACCCCTTTCAATGACCATTGGTCTAACTTCCTCGCGACTGGGAATATCGTTATCCTTGGGACTCATCTCCACCGTAAATATTCCCTTTTCGTGTCGCCCTAACTCCGTTTCAACGGCTCTAGCCTTCTCGATCGCGGTTTGTAAATCCTTTGGGAACGCAAGTCTCGTCCACCTCCCAATCTCTCCTCCAAGCCCATTTAAGTACGATGTAAGGACGACTTTATCCAGTTGTTTGCGAGCCCCTATAACTTCATCTTTCGATCCCTCGCCTGAGAAAGCTCTGTCGCCCATCTCCCGACAACGATCTCCGAACATTCTCACATCCTCCCCACGCTCTTGTTTCATTGAACTAAGCTGAAGGAGAAACTGCTCAGGTTGCATAGTCGCTTTAAAGCGGTCTAGAAGTGCATCGCGAATGGTGGAATATTTTACATTGGGCCCCTTGAGATCCGATCTGCTGGCTAAAAATTTAGCAGCCATTCCTTTTAGTCTCATCCTTAACACAAGGGATTTATCACGATCTTCCCAGTTTCCACTAGATGCCACTAACTCAAATTCATTGAGATAGTCTTGGATTGGGACCCCAGAATCGTCACCGGACCAAGGACCGACCATTCCCTGAAGAGAAAGATCCCTCTTTCCTTGCTTACCCTCATGCCTTGTCCTCTCGAATTCTTCCCTAAACTGCTCATTTGCAGCCAACGCCTGATCCAATGCCGTTTTCAGATCGGCAAACTGCTGTTCCGTTACCACCATCGTATAGCTCTATTTTCAACGTTTCCAATGAACCCCAACACGTTACGGTTACGAATAGGGATTACTTTACTCTCTAACGGGGCTAACCACCAAATATCCGTATTTGGAGGTCCTTAAACCAGGAAACATGATGAGATTGGATGAACAACTGCCCAGCGCCGAGATATCAGTTCGAGGAATTGTCCTATCAGCGTCAGCAGTATAGCCGCCGGCCTATCTCGAGAGCAGGGTTCTTATCTAATGCCCGCTTGCAGCTGGTCATTTAATAATACCCGGTAACCTGACACCAATTGTAAGGGCCTGGTTAGCAAGGACGGGATTTAAAGGAATAGATAATTGGGAAATATTTCAGAGAAGCGGAAATTCCTTTTAAAACTATAATTTACACTGAGGTCACTATTACATACATAAATGTCATAAAACATGGCTACGATGAGAGAAAAGGTTGAGTGAGAGAGACAGATAGGTAGAGTTATCAAATATGACCATTTGGGGAGATTATAGAGAATTTGGAACTGGCCTACCTCTGAGCAGCATCTGGGCCGAAGTCTCAGGAACGGATGCAAACTCTGCCCGGTCGGAGGTAAGCCAGCTCTTTTTAAACCCCTGGTACCCCACTCCTGCTTTTGCAGGTGATTGAACTAGAAACTCTTGTCAGGTCTTAGATCTTCCAGGAATCTTACGAATCAGCCACGTGCAGTGCCAACATCCCAGACGCAACGTTGGCGGATTCGTGGTTCTCACATCTCTAGAGATGGACAGCCAACCTTTTCTCTCATCCTTATTCACTTAACAAGGCCAAAGGGAAAACGGGGCCTTACAGGTATATGAACAATATTGAGTTTTAGGATTTCTTAGCTATTTTGTGAATTTTAATTAATATTTTGCAGATTTATTCCTGATTGAATTTATTTCTTGATTTTCCTGTTCTAAACATTGTTGAATAAAAAAGCAAAAGAAAAAATTGATATTTTTTTATATTAAAAGTGTTCATAGTATGGGGTAAAATTTACCCCAGGTTGAACAAATTAAATTACATATTGCCGTCACAAATATCGGGTCTTTTTGCGAAGACCACGTCCAGTTACTTTTTAAGTAGCAGCAGTGATTGTATCAGTGATTCAGCGCATGCGCATATCTCCTTTGCCTTCCTATTGGAGGATTCCCGATGACCACTTAATTTTAGCGAGTTGGATTGACTAGAGTTTTAATCTTCTTGAGCGAGCGGAAACGCATAGCAAGTATGCCCATAATGCTAAATAAATGTAAAATATCCAAAAAGAGAGAGAGAGAAAAGGAATAAAATATGTGTGTTTACAAATATTATTCTTTATGTTATCCTTCATAACCTGCAAAACAGTTAACTTTGATGCTTAATAACTTTTAGTACTTTCCTTCGAAGGAAAGTAGCTATTGAGGTTGGACTCATGACGGAATTTTTGAAAAATTTCTTCAAATCTTTATCGATCCTATCTAGTAGACACCGAAAATGACCCCCGTTAAAATTATATATATATATATATATATATATATATATATATATATATATATATATATATATGTTTGTGTGTCTGTTAACACGATAGCGGCCAGAGCTTTTGTTATTTCGTCACGAAACTTGGTATATAGCATTCAATTAGCAAACGTTTGAACGAGTTCGTTAACCACCAAAGTCGGTCCACCGGAAGGGGGGGGGGGTTTACCCCGAACCCAAAACACTAATTTGACTATGTCAGCCGTAATATTTGTTATATTTCAACGAAACTTGGTATCCGTAGTGGTAATATAGAGAGAGAAAAAAGAGAGACATAAAAATGAACTAAATCGGTTCATTAGAAGGGACGGTTTACTCCGGACCCACAATACCAATTCGCCACTACCAGCCGTGATTTTTGGTATATTGCGACGAAACTCGGTATTCGTAGTGGTAATCTACAGGTAAATATGTGTTGTAAAAATAAACTAAATCGGTTCATTAGGAGGGGGGGTTTACTCCGGACCCACAATACTAATTCGCCACTACCAGCCGTGATTTTTGGTATATTTCGATGAAACTCAATATTCGTAGTGGTAATCTACAGGTAAATATGTGTTGTAAAAATAAACTAAATCGGTTCATTATTAGGGGGGGTTTACTCCGGACCCAAATTCCTAATATACTCATACCGGTCGTAATTTCTGCTGTATTGTAACGAAACGCGGTATACGTCGTGGGTAACTCATGAGAAAGAAGTGTTGTAAAAATTAGCTGAATCGGTCAATCGGAAAGCGGGGGTTTACTTTGTAATATATTTCAATGGAAAAGCCCGCCAGACGTAGGTTCACAAAGCCGCCGCAAGGAACGCTTTCTACCACTAGAGTGACTGTATCCTGTTCCTGCGTTAGATCAAAATACGATAATATGAGGTTTTTTGTATTTATTACGTAGTGTAGTAGGTACCATGTGCAAACATAACTGTGGAAGCAAATTAATAATTGATCAGTTACTCATTAAAAATTTAAAAGAGAACTATTCATGTTTTTATTTTATTTATGTAGGATATTTTAAGCAAATTGTTCTGGAAAGCGCTTAGTTATGCAGCTCCTGCGTGACGGTCTTTTTTCGTAGTTGAGAGAATTGATTTTCATCATATTAACCATTTTATTAATAAAAATTGCTTGCCATTATCTAATATGAATTATAACCGTAGATAACGAGTCAAGTAATAGATAACCAGCAAAGAACCTATAAGCTAATCAGTAAGCTTATCAGCGAGTACGAGTAACTGTTATAAATCACTACTGCTACTTGAAAAGTAACTGGATGTGGTCTTCGCAAAAAGACCCCAAATTTCTACTGGAAATCTCATTTTCCCAACCCATGGATTTAACCTCTGTAAATTACAGACCCTTTCTTAGTAGAAGGTTATGCACAAGCATAATGAATAGGAGGAAAGAGAGGATGAGAGAAGTACGTCACTTCTCCTTCCTCACACCCCTTTCGCTGTGAGAATGGTGCAGAGTTACTTGTTATTCCGGATTTAGAAATGATAAGATAATGGGGAGGAAGCTTTTCCAAGATGAAAAACATGACATTTGTCAAAGAATAAACTTTCATAGACCTTCTCAGAAAAAAAAGCATCTTGTTGTTGCTTGTAACAAGGGAAAGTAAGAGTAAGTACACTAATTCTGTGATAAATTGATAATAAAGAAATGAATGAGTATTTAAAATACATATTTTCATTAATAGTGAGTGTGATTCCTCTTTGCCTTCATTCCTAATAAATGCCTATTTTAATTACAGTACTGCATATATTCAGTATTTCAAGTGCCTTTTTGCCTGCCTATTTTAACCAAAAATTAATGTCTAACTTTCTGGCTCTAGTGATAAGAAATATATAAATTATTGCACAATAATATTACTACACCATAGAAGTATTAAAAAAGACAATTTCTAGACCCAAGTTCTAGGGTTTGGAAAAAATCATTAGAAAGAAGCATTGGCAATATCAGAAGAGATACATACTGGTTAAGTGTGCTTTCATTAGAAAGAGAACTGTGCCTAAGTACAAAATCACGTTACTTAAAAAATCGACTCTTTTTAGCGCGGGTTCTCCCTACCTCCATAGGGAGAACCCGCTTATGAGGTTGACCTCACGACGCAAGCCGGAAGTGCCGACTAGAAACTTTCTCGTTTCAGACCCCATAGATCACGAAAATATAGGTGGTTCAAATTTGTATATATATATATATATATATATATATATATATATATATACAAATTGTCTAACAGACAAACATACATATATATATATATATATATATATATATATATATATATATATATATATATGTTTGTCTTTTCGCTATCTGGCAACCTCAAAAATGGTCCGATTTTTATGAAATTTGGTACAAAAATCTGTTGTCAAGTTCGTTAACCAGCAGAAGCCGCCCACTGGATGATGGTATTAGGGGAGAAATTCCCCCCAAAAAAGTCGTAACGCTTACTTTTTTGAATTCATGTGCTTGCAGGTACTTGTTTTATAGGGTTCGAAAACGAATGAAACCATCTTTAGGATGATATCTGTAACCGTTTTTGAGAAAAGTGGAACAAATGTTTTTGTAAGTCATCATTTTTTGTGGGTACTTAGAATCGCGGGATTCGATTGAAATATTGTCTACATCTTGGAAATTCGTCTCAAATAAGATCTTTAAATTTTGGTTATATTTGGGGTTAAGAAAGTATGCGAAAAAAATATTTTATTAATAGACATAAAAAGTTTTCGGATCTTCGTACATTTTTCGTAAATATATCAAAAACGGTAGGGAAATTTTGGTAAGTGGAAGGTGATCATTCGAACGCTTGTTAAATTCTCTACAAAAAAGGTTCTGAGGCAATATTCGATAAGGTAATGTCAACCAGAAATATAAGCGCTTAAAATTTAAAAAGGGTTTGTTTTGTTCTTTTGAACCGGTTTTTAACCTTAAACTTTAAAATTGGTTGTTTTTGTTTTAAATTGCATTTATCTGTAAAATTAGTATTTTAGTAAAATAAGCCATGAAACTATGAAAGGTATTGGTAATAAGTTTGGAGTGGTTGTGGTAATCGTGATGGCTGTGGCTAATCATTATGACGTATACCATAGATATAGAAAGGAGTAGATGACTAACTCCGGTGGTTTTCCCGGGAAAAAGTGAAGCAGAGCTAACTGGAATCCGCCATCTTGTTTAACGGAGAGACATTCATACGTCCATTAGCCCTAATGCTTTAATTTGACAGATTTCCTCCCATATAGCGCAGTATTTTACATTTTTATACAAGTAAAAATATTATTAGAATATTATATTGTATAATTAGGTAACTAAAAACACAAATTAAGACCATACAAATCTCAGAACACAGCTTTTTAAAGAAAATCAAATCCGCAATATTTGAAGTCTTTTTTTTTTTTTTTTTTTGAATAAATTAATAGTTTTAATATATAACTTATAAGAAACGATCATTTTTCAAGCGGTTTAAGGAAAGAGGGGTGGAAAATAAATTAGCACTTATTTTAGAAAGTGTAATGGAATTATTTAAAGGTAATATCCTCTACTTCGGCATGGAAAACCTCACCTCAAGACACTAGGCGAGATGAGGTGGTTCTGTCGAGGATTAGAATTGGACATACTAATCTCACCCATGCATATTTATTTAAAAGAGAATTAAGGCCTGAATGCAATGCTTGTGGCGAATATCTTAATATTAAACAAATTTTTACTGAATGCAGAGCCTACGAATCCGCTCGGAACCAAATGGACATTCATGGTCCTCTCGGTGATATACTTGGAGACGACCATGAATCAAGCCAGAGAGCGTTGAGTTTCATGAGAGCCACTGAGCTATTTAATAAAATATAATAAGCAATTATTTACCAAAAAATAATAATAATAATAATATTTCAAATATTAAAATATAAAACATTTCAGATCATTAGTTTCAATATTAGTGTATTTTACTTTCAACAACTTTTTTTTCTCATAATTATTTTTCCCTCTAATACATGTTTATATACTTAGGCAACAATTTCAGATTTGTATATATATTTATATATATAATATAATTATATAAGGCTTAAAATTTCAAAAGGAAAATCCAAACCAAATTGCCTGTGTTTAATTTATTTTTTAAAATTTTAACGTCTATTTATTATTGGGAACGAATTTTATGACGGGTTATCTATAGGTCACCACCCTTTTCTAGCAAGGATAGGGCCGATGCCTTTTCTTTTTTCTATTAATTTTTTTTAAACATTTTCTTTTTCCATTATTTTTTTTAATATTTACGTATGGAACAAACATTTTTATTTTTTAATTTTTTTAAAGAAAAAAACTGTGTGGTAAATTATTTAATTAAGATTTAATCTAGTATAATAAAATTATATTCTTTCTTTGCATTGTTTTTTTTTTTATTATAATATTATTATATACTATAATGTATACTTGTTCATTTAATAATCTGTAACTGAGGCTTTTCCCTATTAATGAAAGAGGAAGTAATACAGGATTTATGTTATTTATACCATAGGAAAGTTTTAAAAACATTTTGTTCAAAAACACTTTCACATTTTGTTATTGACTTTTTCCTTTCTATTAAAGATTCCCTTTCAAATTTTAAGGTTCACTAGCTCTTCTTTTTTGGATAGTCCTTCTCTCAGAGGAAATATAGGCATGTAAGAAGAAAAGCAAATTTAAGACATATTTCTTGGAGCTACGTAGAACAATGATGTTAGGCTATTTGGGAATTTTAGAAAGGACTTTTATAATACTTAGCTATAGATAGCAACAATATTTTTTAGCGCAATTCAAGTGACTTGCTCTTCTTATAAACATAATATTTATATCATAATATAAACATAATACATTAACTTGTCTGACAACAAAAAAGCATAACTACAAAAGAAATAATAATAACAAAAAAAAATGTTTTATTTCACTTTGATTATGAACTATGAAGGAATTGTAATATATATATATATATATATATATATATATATATACATCAAAATTGTAAAATTAAATTATTTATACATTTGTATGAATATGTATTTTTATACAGTGTATAGTAATTTATTATGTACCTCTATCTACATGTGAACATCCAAATAATTATTTTAGGAAACTATTTTTATATATACAATGGCCTAAGGTTGAGAATTTGGTAGCATTTAAGGGTAAAAAGTTACTATTAGGGCTTGGAGAAAGAATCTATGATAGTCAAGTAGAAGGTAGTTACGAATAAAAGTGAATGTCCGATCCCTTGAATGCTCTTTTAGTACACATAAGCACAGCACGATATAATAATAATAATAATTTTGAATTCAAAATCTAGAAGGAAAAACATAAACTTTCCTAGGATTTCTGTCAATGTCTTTCCCTTCAACAAGATGGCCGCCAGGATCTTAGGGGTGCTTCACTAAAAGGTCGTGAGTTAGGCATCTATCCTTTCTACATCTATGGCGTATACATAGGTTTGCTTTGAATTCTCCTATCTATATAACCTTCCTCATACAGCTACAACGGAAGTTATCGTTATTTCTTATATTAAAGAAAGATTTGACCCACGACAGAATGGAATTTTATTTGCCATGAAGCACATATTTACAGTTGATTATAACAGTAAAATGAATTTGCTAGTAAAACAAGAAACTTAAAATAACAACGAATTTTTGGTTGTTTGGAATAGTTCCTTCTGTGCAGTAGTCGAAGGGAGAGCACGTTTTCTGTACATAATTGTATTGACTTATTCAGCCTTCCTCAAGAATGAGGATTAAGAATTATCCGCTTCTGTGTAAGGTGGCTACTGTCAGTTTACTGTGATTTGTCAAGACTAATCTATCCCATTTCCTCAAGATGTACGGAACCGCTCTAAAATGACGCCAATACCTGAATGGGTGACCGACAATTAGATACTCGGTACACGGAATGACTAAAAAAAACTTTATTGGTAAAATACAGCACAAGTGTATAGTTACATAAATCAAAAATTTAGATAAACATGTGACAGACTGACAGGTGATGACTGAAATGAGCTGTGACAGGCTGGGGAAGTGGCTTTATATAGCTAATCCTTTCCTGCCTGTCTCAGCATTGTGATGGGTGTCAAGATGCTGCTATAACTCCTCCCTGCCGAAGATCTGAAGTCCCCTGAAGATTATTTTGGGAGCTGCCAAGGGCTGAAGTAGCTGGAAGAGATGGGTGCAGGTTCTCGTGGCTGAAGCTGGATGTCAAGATGAGGCTTTGCTGTGAACTGTCTATGAGAGTAGAGATACCTTGTACAATACTTAGCTGCTAGGGTTAGTAGGTGTACTAAAAATAAGTATGATATAAGAACATATAAGATAATGTGTACAACATCTGTAGGAATATTATTTACAAAACTCAGGTCCTCTAACTCTATATGATCTAGTAAAGGTTCTTCTAAATTTTCGAAAGACAAGTTGTAATATTTAATATTTAATTGTTCCGTATTAATATGTAAAACAATGCTGTCTATTACCTGTGTGACAGGAGGTTGATGTTCATACATAAACTCATTATTATATAGCTTAAGTAAAGCTGTACTTGGAAGAAAGATAGGGTGTTTTTCTGATGATAAATGAACAGTGGTTACATTAAAACTAAGATATATGTCAGCTTCTTCAATATACTGAATAAAACTAGATGATTTTACAGTAGAAGTGAGACAAGAATTTACATTACCTAAAAATACATTTTCTATACAATTATTACTTATATCCTTAATTTGTGAACAATAAAAATTATCTAAAATATATGTACAATTACCAACATAACTGGAATTATTTTGTCTTAATATTAAGGAGTAAGGAGATAGTGTTGATATTATGTGAGACTCGTGTTTAACAGGTGTTGAAAGTAAATAATATGTAGTTGAAAGTAAATAATATGTAGTATATGTTTGGTCAAGAAGAGGTAGTGAGAGAATAAAATGTATTACATTGTGTTGGATAGCACAATGGAGTTTGCTTGTTAACCATAATATCTCCGTTTCGGAGGTTAGTATTCCTGGAATTGAAGATAAATAACCATGTATTTGGTTAGCAAAAGAGGAATGTAATGTTCCTTCTTTACAGAATTCCAGTGTGTTTTCTAAATCATTAATTCGTACATATAAATAATTCAATGTTGCATATAATTCTAGTATGGCTGTATCTTGTCGGGTTTCATCAACAGTATTTAAAGTGTTTGACAGTTGTTTATTATTTATGTTAATTGTTTGTACGTCATGTCGGAATGTATTAATTAAGTGTTTGGTAGAGGACATGTCTGTCTCGAGATTATGTTCTATATGCAAGTTATTTTCGCGAATCTGAGATATTAAACGGTCATATTTTTCCTTGTCATTGGCGTCAAGGTTTCCTGTTAACCATTTTATTGCTGATCCTAAACCATTAATAATACCACGTTTTTCCCGTGTTTTAGAATGGTGTGACGTGAGTGCGTGTAATTTGTTTCGTGTAAATGTCATAAGTTTTGAGGTGACATTAAAGAGCGGCCTGTCCATGAACCTAGGCAAGAGTGCAGAGGTTGCATCTAACTCGAGAAGTAGGTTAGTGTAATTCAAGTGATGTGCTATCGTAAAGTATCTTGTCAGCGAGTAAGCGTCAGGCAATCTGAGAAGTGATAAACCTGGAGAGGTTGTCAGGTCAGTTATCTTGTATCCTGTTATCAGAGTCATGTGCAGTAGTAGGCAAGGTGTCAATGTCAGCATCATCATCTGTAACAGAATTGTTTACACTTGGTTTTTTTCTTGGCTTGCTATAATCTTTCCTTTGTCTTTGCACATTGTCTGCGTGGACTTTATACGTTCTATTTTTATCTTTGCATAGTATAGAGACTTTATATGGATTTTGATTTTTTGTTCGCGTGTTTGCTTTTGTATAGAGGGGAGTTTCGTGTTCTTCGGGGGGGGGTCTTCCCTATTTTTGTTGAGTTTGGCAGTCCGTTGTTCTTTTTCGTTTGTAATTTGGTCATGTAAATGTTTGTGTATCAGTTTTAATCGATTATGGTATTGTTCTACAAGTCTTTCAGTAATTTGGGTAGTAGCTTCGAGAGTGTCTGTAGTACCAAAAGTTATCTCATTCGGAGAAAGTTTTAGATTTTTGTTTATAGTATTATTAAAAGTTATAGTTGCTAGTCTGACTAGTCTGTCCAGACTTAGTGTACTGTCGTCTTCTTTAATTGCTCTAAGAATCTCGATTAGGGTCGAGTGTGTACGATTAGCCAAGGCAAGGGAATTAGGGTGCATTGGTGTTGTAAAATGGCTTTCTATATTCAAAGATTCTAGGAAATAATTAGATTGTTATCGTATTCTTTGCCATTATCCATTCGGATAAGCTTGGGCTTAGGGAACTGTTCCAGATAGTGTTCTAGAGTGTGTAGTACATTTACAGCATTACATTGAGGTACGAGTCGGGTAAATAATCTTTTAGAAAAGGTGTCGTGTATTGTTATTATATACTTCGATTGGTAGTGGAGTGTGTCCATCATAAGTTCCTCGAAAGGTGAGTCAGGTGTGTAAGTAACGCAATATTTGGTCTTTATTGGTTTTCTTTCATACTTGGTCTTACGACAGGTGGCACATTTATTGACATAGTCCATAATTTTATCTTTCATACGAGGGAAATAATAGTTACGTTTAAGTCTGTTATACGTTTCCATTCCTCCTCTATGGTGGGATTTACTAATGTGATAGTCAGAGATAAGGTCGCGTTGTTCTTCGTCAGAAAGTATGTCAATGCATTTAGTCTTATATCGCTTAATTTTTATGGATGGGTACTTTTCTTGAACTAAAGCCGAGATTTTATTAAAAATACCATCAAATTCAGCTCTAACTGTTTCCACCCTGGGTTCGCAATATATTCCGTAAGTGGTATTAGGTTTTAAAATTTCCAATAAAATTTCGTCTAAGTCCGATTTAAAAGGATAAGCCGTCTCAATATAGTATCGATTTTTATTAAAAGGCTTTGTCAATTCAATTTTCTTTCCACCACGTTCGATTAGAATTTGGTGTTTTTCTACATTTACAGGTTTATGGGGGTCATCAATAATCCAGACCTGTTGGTTTGAAGATTCCTGGGAATGTATGGTCTCTAAGTCACTTTCGTTTTGTCGATTTTCACGAACGTCCTCTAATTGATCAAGTAATGCCTCGTAATCCGGGTCAATAATTACCTGTGACGTGGAAGGTTCGTTAAGTATGTCCTCTATGTCCGTGTCGATTGCCATGCATGTGTGTCCATGCTTCCGTGATAATGCGTCAGCTACTACGTTACTTTTTCCTTGGATGTGTTTAATATCAAATTCAAATTCGGACAATTGAAATATCCATTTCATAAGACGATTATTTGCATTTTTCATTGTAAAAATCCACGTAAGGGGCTTATGATCCGTTTGAAGAGTAAAACGTTTTCCATATAAATAGGGTTTAAAATGAGAGCAAGCCCAAACAACCGCTAACAGCTCTTTTTCAATTGTGGAATATTTTTGTTCGGTTGGAGACAACGTGCGTGAAGCAAACGCAATGGGATGTTCCCTCCCTTCCGATATTTGGGATAAAACGGAGCCAAGAGCGAAGTTGCTTGCATCTGTAGTCAATATAAATGGTAAATTAAAGTTGGGATATCCTAAGATTGGCGCGTTGGTTATAAGGTCTTTTATTTTTTGAACACTGGTTTGAAGTAAATGAGGATGAACAGGTTCGGAAGCTTTTAAAGCCTGAGTGAGTGGTTTAGAAATATCAGCGTAACCTTTGATAAATTTCCTATAATAACCAGAAAGTCCCAAGAATTGTCTTATCTCTTTTTCAGTTTTTGGAACGGGAAAGTCTATGATTGCCTGGATTTTATCGGGATTAGGTCTGAGTCCGTCCTGAGATACTATGTGTCCTAAAAAGGCCAATTCAGTTTGAAAAAATTCAGTTTTGTCTAGCTGTATCGTTAAATTATATTGAGAGAGTCGATGCAACACGTTTTCTATGTGTGTAAAATGTTCGTCTTCTGTTTTTGAAAATATTATAATATCATCAATGTAAACCGCACAATTTGGCAAATTAGCTATAGCTGCATTAGCTACTTTTTGGAAAGTAGGGGGACCATTACAGATGCCGAATGGCATACGAACAAATTCCAGGTGTAGTTTGTCAGTGCTGAAGGCAGTTTTTGGTATCGAGTCTTCGTCTAGAGGTATTTGGTGGAATCCGCTAGCCAGATCGATAGTTGAAAAAAAATTAGATCCACTAAGTTTGTTTAAAACATCGTCAATATATGGAAGGGGATATTTATCCGGAATTGTTTCAGCATTTAATTTCCGATAATCTACAACAAGTCGAATTTTCCTCTTCCCACTGGCATCCAATTTCTTCGGGACAACCCAAAGAGGAGCATTGTACGGTGAATTACTCTCCCTTATAATGCCGGTTTTTAAAAGTTTTTCTATCTCTTTGTCCACATCATCTTTAAAATGTGCCGGGAATCTATAATTTCGCGCATAAATTGGTTTTTCCGTTTTGGTAATAATTTTATGTTTCAACAAGGTAGTCGGTGGTAACGGTTCGGTTTCCTTTTTTAAAACTTTAGGGTATTTTGAAATCAAGGAAATTAATCTTTGCTTCGTTTTTTCGGCTAAGTGATTTGTCCGTAGCGCTTCTTTTACTTCGTTTTTATCCATATGGTTAATATCATGAATGTTACATATTTTATTATTTTTAATTATTACATGACCGTCAAATAGCTTAATAATGCCATTATTTAAATCTAAAACGCTTTTTGTGTCATTGAGGGTATTATAACCCAACAAAAAATCATACTTACAACTAAAGGGAAATATTAAAAATTTCACACAGAGATTATTGTCGAGACCCAGAAATGGCGCAAGGTTAATCATAGCACTTTGGCTTCCCTTTTCGCTGCCTACTGGTGTTTTGACAATAAAATCTTCTGATTGTATTTGAGTGCCATCAGGTAAAGCACTTGGGTGTATATAATTTTGAGTGGAGCCTGTATCAATAAGCCAAGTCTTGTCCTTGTGGTCTGTGAAGGAGGGTAAACTCTCAGTTAGGGCTAGTGTATGTTCGGGGGTGGTTTGGCGTTGGGCCGACCTAAGTCTAAAAAATGATCAAGTTTTTCAGCCATATTCTGGACAGTCGCTTCTAGAGAAGTGTATTTAGTTTGTAGGTTACGTATGTCTGCATGTTCTACATGGTTAACTTGTCCTGTTCGTACCGTTCGCATGGATACTGTGTTTTGGGAATCATGTTTCGGGTGTGGTGACCGTCCTTGAAAATATTGTTCTTGTCTATGTAAGTCCCATGGTTTGTTGTGTATGGGAGTATTATGTGCGTAATGGGATGGTTTAGGAGGTATGTCCGTTCTGGGAGGTCGAAAATCGTGGTGATTATCGACATGTTCGTAACTATAGGGTTCTCTGGGAGGAGGTGGATAATAGTCTCGATGACGATAGGAATTGGATTGATAAAAGGGTCTGTCAGGGGGTGAGAAATGTCGTTTATTGGGTTTATAAGGAGGCCTGTGGTGGTATTCAGGTCTGTCAGTCCTGTATAACCGCTCGAGGATGTGTGAAGCCTCGTTATGTATGGCGTTACGCAGGTCGTCTAAAGTGTCGAGTCGTAAGTGGCTCAAAAAGTCGCAGAGTGCTGGTGGGAGTTGGTTTTTGATGAAATAATTAATTTCGGAATCCTTTACGCGAATGTAACTATTTTTGTCCTTTATGGAGTCTTCCATATGGACCCTAGCTAAAATTAAGGAACGAATTTTGGAAATTCGATTAATGTATTTAAGTGGGTGTTCCTTCGGGAATGGTCTCATATTAAAAATTTGTGTCGAAAGCTGTTCGATGGTACGTGAGTCCTTGAAACTTTGTTTTAAGTAAAGAATTAATTTCGGTATGTCAACAAATGTATGGGAAAGGAGACAGTCTCTCGCCTGTCCTAATAGTTTGGACTTAACAATACTAAGTAGGCGGGCATGATTTTGAACGCAAAAGGTATTATTTGGAGTACAAACCGTATCGAATGTTTCCTGTACAGCGTTCGTAAAAAATATTAAGTCCTCTGGATGTCCGTCAAAGTTAGGGATATGTCCGTAGTCTTCTTTAGTCATGCAATAGGTCATTGTGGGTTGTGTTTCTGTCATTTCTATCGTGCTGTTAGGGTCAATATTTCGGTGTAATAATAGTCTGTCGCTAAGAGTTGTCATAAAGCGAAATTGTGAAAATATATATTAAACAACTAAAAATAATTGAGAACAAATTGAATAGAAAGAAAAATTTAAAATTAATGTTAGTCTTAGAATGTAAAAATACAAGTGTGAAGTATCTCTACCTCAGTTCCTTTAAGTTCCGTGCTGTATCTTGAAGTTCACAGGGTTGTGGCTGGTGATATCAAAATATCGCTCGTGTTGAAGGGCTTCCAGATCCTGTTGCAGTTCCTGCTATTCCGTCGGATCTTCCTGAAGACTTCTACTTCCGGACGGCAAAGGAAAAATCAGAGATCCGTTTCTTATGTTTCCAAATCTCGCATAAAATTCCCGAGCTTATAGTCCGTACTCACAAGTGCCAACTCGGTTCGGGCGCCAATTAGATACTCGGTACACGGAATGACTAAAAAAAACTTTATTGGTAAAATACAGCACAAGTGTATAGTTACATAAATCAAAAATTTAGATAAACATGTGACAGACTGACAGGTGATGACTGAAATGAGCTGTGACAGGCTGGGGAAGTGGCTTTATATAGCTAATCCTTTCCTGCCTGTCTCAGCATTGTGATGGGTGTCAAGATGCTGCTATAACTGACCACGTGCTGTTGGCATTATAGATAAGGGCGGCAACCAATAGACAGCCCGGCATTAATAGCCCTAATGTTGATACGCCGTTAAACACACACACAAAAAAAAATTAATTTAAATTGCATTATCAACATGTGATTCTATTGTCACCTAGTGATTATATGTTCTTATTATTACTGTTATAGTTATAACAGTAACCAAAAGGGGTCTCCCGTGGTCTAATGGCTAGCGCCTTGGATTCATAAGCGGGAGATGGTGGGTTCGATTCCCAACCTCCGGCAGAAATTTTATCATCCCACGGCTCGCTGGTAAAATTCTCGCCGCACCCTGGATGTCGGCGCTAATGACCTAGATGTAGATGCGCCGTAAACAGTAACCAAAAGTGTCATTGTCTACAGAAGGCAAAAAAGACGAGAATAACTTGGGCATTTGAAAGAATTATGAGAAATCTCGCCAGGTCTTTAGCCGAGTGAGGAGGAATTTGAAAGCTAGTTTGGCAGCTTGCCTCAGGAATGTAATCCGAAATTTTGAAGCTGGAGAACAAACCTTATTGCTATAGGCATTTTTTTTTTTTTTTTTTTTTTTTTGCACACTAATATACTACATTATAGATAGTAGTAGTAAGAGCTCTAGAAATTATTGCATAATAATATATTACACCATAGTAGTAGTAAGAACTCTAGAAATTATTGCATAATAATATATTACACCATAGTAGTAGTAAGAACTCTAGAAATTATTGCATAATAATATATTACACCATAGTTGTAGTAAGAACTCTAGAAATTATTGCATAATAATATATTACACCATAGTAGTAGTAAGAACTCTAGAAATTATTGCATAATAATATATTACACCATAGTAGTAGTAAGAACTCTAGAAATTGTAGCATAATAATATATTAGACCCTAGTAGTAGTAAGAACTCTAGAAATTGTTGCATAATAATATATTAGACCATAGTAGTAGTAAGAACTCTAGAAATTGTTGAACAATCATACATTATAGATTACTTTTATTGATTTATTCCCAAATTCTTAGGTTTCTTTTAAATATCGCTGATTGTAAATTAGGAATTAGGGCAGATTTTCGGAGGCTGAGTAGCAGCTATTGTCTCAACAGACCCTTCAATCCCCCGTTTTTCTACAAATGGAAGCCCCTTCAACGAAATCCCTTTTTCTAACCCTCTGTTGATTTTTCATTATTTCCTTTCTCCTCTTTTTCTGATGTTTCTATTTTTTTTTTTTTTTTTTTTAATGATTTTTTCCCCCTTTCCATCCTTTACAATGTTAGGGAGAGAAATCTAAGGGCTTTTACGAAACTAAAAAAAAAAATAAGAATCGCATATTTTTATTGTAAAACATAATATGTAACATGTTTTTTTTTAAAGCAATGAATATTACAAAGGACGGCCAACACATAATTTTCGGATAATTAATTTTTGAATAATCGAAGCTTCATGCAGAGACTTGAACCCAGTTCAACCCGATCCACGCCAAGGCGCCATTCCAAATAGGTTTCCTATTACGATAATTCAATCATTCAGCATTGATCCTATACGCTCTACGTTTATCTGAACTCAGTTCAACCCGATCCACGCCAAGGCGCCGTTCCAAATAGGTTTCCTATTACGATAATTCAATCATTCAGCATTGATCCTATACGTTTATCTGAACCCAGTTCAACCCGATCCAAGCCAAGGCGCCATTCCATATATGTTTCCTATTACGATAATTCAATCATTCAGCATTGATCCTATAAGCTCTACGTTTATCTGAACCCAGTTCAACCCGATCCACGCCAAGGCGCCGTTCCAAATAGGTTTCCTATTACGATAATTCAATCATTCAGCATTGATCCTATACGCTCTACGTTTATCTGAACCCAGTTCAACCCGATCCACGCCAAGGCGCCATTCCAAATAGGTTTCCTATTACGATAATTCAATCATTCAGCATTGATCCTATAAGCTCTACGTTTATCTGAACCCAGTTCAACCCGATCCACGCCAAGGCGCCGTTCCAAATAGGTTTCCTATTACGATAATTCAATCATTCAGCATTGATCCTATACGCTCTACGTTTATCTGAACCCAGTTCAACCCGATCCACGCCAAGGCGCCGTTCCAAATAGGTTTCCTATTACGATAATTCAATCATTCAGCATTGATCCTATACGCTCTACGTTTATCTGAAGGCAGTGTTAAGAATATCTACGTCAACTGAATTTTTAATGGTCTTGTCTTCTGTATAATACATATATGCAATAGGCTGTTGGTCTCTTTATTATCAAACATTTTAAAAATAGGAAGATTAATTACCAATTATGGACAACAATTTTAATTTTTAAAGTCTTAATATCCATATCTTATAATTAAAAATCGACATTAAATAAATTTATTTATAAAAGTATTATTGTATTTTCAAAGAAAGAAAACTAGGGAATTGAAAAAAAATAAATAAATAAATAAAAAATGTCCGTCACGCAGGAGCTGCATAACTAAGCAATTTCCCCAGAATTTGGGTAGTGTAGACTACTTTCCAGAACAATTTGCTTAAAATATCCTACATAAATAAAATAAAAACATGAATAGTTCTCTTATAAATTTGTAATGAGTAACTGATCAATTATTAATTTGCTTCCAGAGTTATGTTTACACATGGTACCTATTACACTACGTAATAAATACAAAAAACCTCATATTATCGTATTTTGATCTAACGCAGGAACAGGATACAGTCACTCTAGTGGTAGAAAGCGAACCTACGTCTGGCGGGCTTTTCTATTGAAATATATTACAAATTAAACCCCCGCTTTCCGATTGACCGATTCAGCTAATTTTTACAACACTTCTTTCTCATGAGTTACCCACGACGTATACCGCGTTTCGTTACAATACAGCAGAAATTACGACCGGTATGAGTATAATAGGAATTTGGGTCCGGAGTAAACCCCCCCTTCTAATGAACCGATTCAGTTTATTTTTACAACACATATTTACCTGTAGATTACCACTACGAATACCGAGTTTTGTCGAAATATACCAAAAATCACGGCTGGTAGTGGCGAATTGGTATTGTGGGTCCGGAGTAAACCCCCCCTCCTAATGAACCGATTTAGTTTATTTTTACAACACATATTTAACTGTAGATTACCACTACGAATACCGAGTTTCGTCGAAATATACCAAAAATCACGGCTGGTAGTGGCGAATTGCTATTGTGGGTCCGGATTAAACCCCCCCCCCCTTCTAATGAACCGATTTAGTTCATTTTTATATCTCACTTTTCTCTCTATATTAACACTACGAATACCAAGTTTCGTTGAAATATAACAAATATTACGGCTGACATAGTCAAATTAGTGTTATGGGTTCGGGGTAAACCCCCCCTTCCGGTGAATCGATTCTGGTGGTTAACGAACTCGTTCAATCGTTTGCTAATTGAAAGCTATATACCAAGTTTCGTGACGAAAAACAAAAACTCTGGCCGCTATCCTGTTAACAGACACACACACATATATATATATATATACATATATATATATATATATATATATATATATATATATATATATATATATGCATATATATAGATATATATAAATTTTAACGGGGGTCATTTTCGGTGTCTACTAGGTAGGATCGATAAAGATTTGAAGAAATTTTTCAAAAATTCCGTCATGAGTCCAAGCTCACTAGCTACTTCCCTTCGGAGGAAAGTGCTAAAAGGGAAGAGTCAGATAACAGTCATTACATAAAAAGTGGCGTGTACAAGGTATATAATTTTTTAGGTATTTTTACGAGCATATTGGACGAGTCATGTTTTCTAGGTTCCCGTATAAAGGTGGAATGTCATCCTTCTCTCCAAGTTTCATCCGTGAACTGCCTTTATTTACATCTTTCTCTTTTGGGCTAATGTTAAAGTTTTACTCAATAAAGGAAATATTATTATATGCCATTGTTGAAAAATTGTTGATGTAACAAACTAAACGTTGGTCACATGAGCCAAAGGAATGCGGGGACGCTTGACATACGAGAATTAATACTGTATTTTGGGACTTGTTTAGAACAGGCCCGCCAGTGATTTTATAATGATATTTAGTACCTGTTACTATGTAATTTGATACCATCGATACAGAAATAAAAACACATGTTTAAATACTATTTAATTTAGTATTGTTTGTGTTATAAAAGTATTAAACCATGAATATTTTTGATGTTTACGATTTATGCAAAGAAGAGCAACGAGCCAGGATTTTCTTTGTCTAAAGAGGAATTCTACCCAAGGAAAGATATTGTAAAAAAGGCCGCATTATGATATTTTACGAAGAAAGGAAAAAATATAGATGGAACAAAAGAGAATGTCGGTTTGACTGTGGCGTGTATAAGGGTACGTGGCTATGTGACAGCAAGTTACCGTGGCGTGTATAAGGGTACGTGGCTATGTGACAGCAAGTTACCGTGGCGTGTATAAGGGTACGTGGCTATGTGACAGCAAGTTACCGTGGCGTGTTTAAGGGTACGTGGCTATGTGACAGCAAGTTACCGTGGCGTGTATAAGGGTACGTGGCTATGTGACAGCAAGTTACCGGGGCATGTATAAGGGTACGTGGCTATGTGACAGCAAGTTACCGTGGCGTGTATAAGGGTACGTGGCTATGTGACAGCAAGTTACCGTGGCGTGTATAAGGGTACGTGGCTATGTGACAGCAAGTTACCGTGGCGTGTATAAGGGTATGTGGCTATGTGACAGCAAGTTACCGTTAAGTAAAGCCACTTCATTCATTTATTCATGGGCACGACGTTGGGAGTGTACGACGTTTAAATTTTGTTCAAAAGAATTCAATATGAGCTCTGCTACAATTGTTGATTGGAAAAATTATCTGCGGGAGGTGTGCGCGGCTAGTTTGCTGAAACCCCAACTGTTATTGGAGGGAAAGGACTGACAGTTGAGATTGACGAGTCAAAAGGAGAAACAAAAAGGAATGTGGGACACATCGCTCTATGATAGACTCCTATTTATGTGAGTACATGTGGAGGAAGAGAAACTCAAATGAAGATGTTTTTGATAAAATCCTTAAGGACATAGTAGAATTTTGGCCTCCAGATGTACTTGGAGGAACTGATTAAAAGTATGATAATGTTTTTGGTTATGTGTAAAAAGTTTTTATTAAATAAATCATATGTTCCTTTAACTCATATTTTTTTATTTATCAATAAGTAACTGTTACTAGATAAAATCACTGGCGGGCCTGTTCTAAACAAGACCCAAGGTGTCAATTGGTGATGCGATAGTTTTACGAAAAATAACTTTACTATTATTATTTTCTGCAGAGAGTTGTTGAATATTTTTTGCTAGCGATTTACTGACCATAACCAGTGAGTTATATCTATTTCCTATAAAACTGTTAACCCTTGACAAGGCGCAGTATCCAGAGGTACGAATGTTGAACGTCTCAGCAAAATCCGCCATGATAGCATAGATTGACGAAGCTTCCGTCTTTTCTAGCTGTTTTTTACTGCCCCTGGCGCCTCAGTTTGTTTTCTTGCTCGTCGGTTGAAGTTAAGATCAATTTTGCTGCATCCCGTGTAATTCAGAAATTTTCTTTTGAGTATTAAAAATATTCATAGTTTAATAGTATTATAACCGCAAATACACAAACAATACTAAATTAAATAGTATTTAAACATGTGTTTTTATTTCTGTATCGATGGTATCAAATTACATAGTAACAGTTACTAAATATCATTATAAAATCACTGGCGGGCCTGTTCTAAACAAGTCCCAAAATACAGTATTAATTCTCGTATGTCAAGCGTCCCCGCATTCCTTTGGCTCATGTGACCAACGTTTAGTTTGTTACATCAACAATTTTTCAACAATGGCATATAATAATATTTCCTTGGCAAAACTTCCCAGCCTATTTCTGTCAAGAATTGACAGAAATTTGAAAAATTGACAGAAATAGGCTGGGAAGTTTTGCCTCACCCACCATATTCCCCTGACCTGTCACCCACTGATTATCACCTATTCAGAGATCTCGACAACAATCTGAGACAGAAATGTTTTCAAGACCGTGACAACCTAATTCACGAACTGACCACTTATTTTTGCAGTAAAAATCAACAGTTTTTTAAGGAAGGAATTTGGGCTTTACCATCTCGTTGGGAGAAGGTTACCGACTGTAACGGTGGATATTTTGATGAATAAAGGTGATTATTTGAAAATATTTATTTATTTATAATTTCCCCCAAAAAAACGACAGGACTTTTTGAATGACCTGGTACATCCACATTTAGGTAAAACTAAGCGGAGACTATAATTAAGTACCGCTTTTTTATTTTCCTGATTTTATTTTAGGACAATTGAGTTTCATTGCAAATATCTTCGCAACCTAAATACACCAACTAATTCGTATATTTTGACCAAAAAAAAAATCGTTTCAAACCTGCACAAATACAGGAGACTTCCTGGGTAAAGCCAATTTTTCAGGAATAAAATAGGAAGTGTAAAATATTGTTTTACTTTTCACTAAAAACTTTCTACACGGTGAGAAAATTGTCGAAAAAAGATGTTTTGTGATCATGACTAGTAATAAAAAATTCCGTCACGCAGGAGCTGCATAACTAAGCACTTTCCTCAGAATGTTTGTAGTGTAGACTACATTACTGAATAATTTGCTGTATATAACCTATATAAATAAAATAAAAACGTGAATAGTTCTGTTCATTTGCATTTCTTAAGTGAACTGTTCAATTATTAATTTTGTAAATAATTTGCTTTCAGAGTTATGTTTATACATGGTACTACGCTACTTAATAAATACACAAAAACTTCATTTTCCCTCTTCGCGGCGGCTTTGGGAACATACGCCTGGCGGGCTAATTCTATTGAAACAGAGTTTAAAGTAAACCCTCCTTTCCAATAGACCGATTTATTTCATTTATACAACACTTCTTTCTCATGAGTTACCCATGACGTATACCGCGTTTCGTTAGAATACAGCAGAAATTACGACCGGTATGAGTATATTAGCACGTTAGGTCCGGAGTAAACCCCCCCCCCCTCCATATAACCCGATTTAGTTTATTTTTAAAACCAATTTTTCTCTGTTTATTACCACCACGAATACCGAGTTTCGTCGAAATATAACAAAAATCACGGCTGGTAGTGGCGAATTGGTATTGTAGGTCGAAAGAAACCCCCCCCCCCTTTCTAATGAACCAATTTAGTTTATTTTTACATCTCACTTTCCTCTCTAGATTACCACTACGAATACCAAGTTTCGTCGAAATATAATAAAAATCACGGCTGGAAGTGGCAAATTGGTATTGTGGGTCCGAACCGATTTAGTCTATTTTTACATCTCACTTTTCTCTCTAGATGAACACTACGAATACCAAGGTTCGTTATAATATAACAAATATTACGGCTGGCATGGTCAAATTAGTGTTTTGGGTTCGGGGTAAACCACCCCTTCCGGTGAATCGATTTTGGTGGTTAACGAACTCGTTCAATCGTTTTGCTAATTGAAAGCTATATACCAAGTTTCGTGACGAAAAAACAAAAACTCTGGCCGCTATCGTGTTAACAGACATATATATATATATATATATATATATATATATATATATATATATATATATATATATATAGGAGACCCGGTAGCCGTGAGGGTTAAGGCGTGAGCTCTTAACACTCCGTGCCAAAGGTCGTGGGTTCGATTCCCACTAGGGGCGGTGGCTTTTCTTTCGAAAAAAGAAAAGGCATCACCCCTATCCTGGCTAGAAAAGGGTGGTAACCTATAGATAACCCGTCCTAAAATTCGTAGTTAATAATAAATGGACGTTAAAATTTAATATATATATATATATATATATATATATATATATATATATATATATATATATAAATTTTAACGGGGGTCATTTTCGGTGTCTACTAGGTATGATCGATAAACATTTGAAAAAATTTTTCAAAAATTCTGTCATGAGTGCAACCTCAATAGCTACTTTCCTTCGGAGGAAAGTGCTAAAAAAGAAACATAAATTCTTTCGGTTGGCAATAGCCTTCAAAATAATTTACCCCAGGAAACTGAGGAGAACACACCCCATTATAATAGTAATGTTTCTTTCGTCCCTACTATGTCAAACTATCGGATATGAAAAATCTCGTTATTCAGATTCGAGACTTTTCTCTTGAATTGTGGGCGATGCGGCTTGTCGCAAATTGTCACAACTCTAGCCCCTTTAGAATAACCTTTATTGCCTTAAAAAAAAGTATCGAATAAGACAATTTTTCATAGATAGTTTGACATGGTAGGGACGTTATGTACAAAGAAAAAAAAAAAAAAAAAAAAAAAAGTTTTTCAGGCATGCTGATTTAAAATATGAAATTGTATTGCTGATTATACATTTATTGTTGCAAGCAATGTAAATAGTAACGGAACTTGGGCTGACAGTGTTGTCGCCATGCCCTAAAACAAATAAATAAATAAAAATGATAAATAAATTAATAAACAAATAATTAGTCTTCGTTTTCGTACATGGCCACTGCGCAGGCGCTAACGCCACTGCACACGCGCGAACGCTACTGCGCATGCGCGAACGCCAGCACCACTTTTTTGTAACGTTTCTTTCCAGTCACCGCTAAAGCATATTTATGCTAAAAATAAAGATCATAAAACAATACTAAAATGAGAGAGCCGGCCCTTATAAATACTTGCCCCCCCCCCCACCTCTGCTTTAGCTCGTGGCTTCTGACGAGATTTCCTGGTCTCAAGTGTCGTACTAATGACCCAGACGCAGCTTTGCGGATTCGTTGTTCCCACATCTCCATATGTTTGTTTGTGTTTAAGGGCAAAAAACTACAAGGTTACCATTTCCCGAGCTCTTATATTTGATAATTCATTTTTTTGGACATTATCTAATTTTATTTATTTATTTATTCTTGTAATACCCTGTAAATGTTTGATTGTTTTCCATCATTGCCGCCTTTGTATTCGTAAAGGTATTAGATATATTATGCCTTAGTATTCATTTTCATATTTTTAACATTTTTGTTAAATTAGTATTTTTATGTAGGTATGTTACTTATCATTTTTATTTTTTATTTCCCCAAACGCCAAACTCTCTGCAGTCCGGGTACCAAAAGTCCATCCAATCCCCTAGATAATGGTAGTCTGTCTGCCTTACTCGCTAGACGCAAAAAAGGTCGGGAAAGAAAAAGTAATATTTCTATAAAAAAATAAATGGCCTTTTATCTTTGTAAAAATTTCGATTCCGTTAAATATTACTCCAAATTATCTGTATATAAGAGAACTATCCCAACCAAAACATTTTCTTATGATTTTAGAATGTTAAAATATAAATCAATTATATATATATAGTAAATATTCTTCAGGCTATAATCCCTAGGTTCTCTTGTCTTAACCTTACTATAAATGAACCTTATATCATGGAATATTCTTCAGGCTATAATCCCTAGGTTCTCTTGTCTTAACCTTACTATAAATGAACCTTATATCATGGAATATTCTTCAGGCTATAATCCCTAGGTTCTCTTGTCTTAACCTTACTATAAATGAACCTTATATCATGGAATATTCTTCAGGCTATAATCCCTAGGTTCTCTTGTCTTAACCTTACTATAAATGAACCTTATATCATGGAATATTCTTCAGGCTATAATCCCTAGGTTCTCTTGTCTTAACCTTACTATAAATGAACCTTATATCATGGAATATTCTTCAGGCTATAATCCCTAGGTTCTCTTGTCTTAACCTTACTATAAATGAACCTTATATCATGGAATATTCTTCAGGCTATAATCCCTAGGTTCTCTTGTCTTAACCTTACTATAAATGAACCTTATATCATGGATTATTCTTCAGGCTATAATCCCTAGGTTCTCTTGTCTTAACCTTACTATAAATGAACCTTATATCATGGAATATTCTTCATGCTATAATCCCTAGGTTCTCTTGTCTTAACCTTACTATAAATGAACTTTATATCATGGAATATTAATGGGTTTCATCAACTCTTAACTGATCTGAAGCACATGATTCAGGAGAAGGCCCAACTCATTATATCACTTCAAGAAACACATCTCCCAATTCAAAATTTTGTCTTCGAGGCTTCACTAAATACAAAAGAGATTGTGGTGGTAAAGCTTCTGGAGGAGTGTCTATATCTGTCAAGGAATCTGTTTACAGTGAATCAATCAACCTACGAACGACACTCTAAGCAGTCGCTGCATCAGTACACATCCCATATAGAATCACCATTTGCAGTATATACATTCCACCAAATGAATCAATTAATACTCATCCTCTTGATGAATTATTCACTCAACTACCACCTCCTATAGTGGTAATAGGTGATGTAAACGCTGAGCACATACACTGGGGGTCATCCAGGATCAACAGCAGAGGTAGGAGATTATATGAAAGCTTAGAAAAGTGGGACTTGATAACATTCAATTGCTCTAGTCCCACTCACCTTTGCCGTCGCCATGGTACTTTTAGTAACATCTACATTGCTGCCAGCACTCCTGATGTTTTCACACCGCTTTAATGTAGATGACTGTAAAGACAACTACAATAGTGATCACTTCCCACTTGAATTGTATAGCCAAAGTCAGCATGCAATTTTTCAAAGACTTCCAAAATATAATTTCAACAAGGCGAACTGGTCAAAATTTCAAAACCTTATAAATAGTAAAATTGCTAACATTTCAACGATCGAAGACTTTAATGAACTAATCAAAGAGGCTTCTGAGATGTCTATTCCTAAAACCAGTACAAACACCAAAAGAGCACCTGTACCCTGGTGGAACCAAGACTGCAGTCAGGCTGTGAGATACCGTCGAAAAGCTCCCAGAAAATTCTCTCATTTCCCATCAACTGAAAACCTTATCCAATATAAAAAGGCGAAATCAATCTCCCGAAGGATCATGAAAGAAAATAAAAAACGTTGTTGGATAGATTTTTTAAATTTTCTGAACAGACATACACCACCTGAACTAATACGGCAAACAATAGGTAAAACACAACACAAAAAATACAGACAGCCCATAGCAGGAATTCAATCAGACAATACAATTTTCACTGACAAGACAGACATAGTTAACATTTTAGGGAGCCACTTCTCTGAAATATCCAGTGACTCCAATTATACTAGAGATTTTCTACTGCACAGAAATAATACTGAAACTACATTAATGACAATAAACATCAAACAACAACATCCACTAACCGAAGAATTCACCATTGACGAACTACAAAACGCACAAAAATGTACAAAAAATACCTCTCCTGGACAAGACGGAATATATTACACGATGCTTAAAAATCTACCCAATTCTGGAATGCTTCATTTATTGAAAATTCTAAACAATGTGTATGACAAGGGTATTTTCCCCGATTGTTGGAGAGAGTCAATAGTGATTCCAGTGTTGAAACCCCATAAGGACAAGACCGAACCAGGGAGCTACAGACCCATCGCCTTGACCAGTTGTGTTAGTAAAATATTCGAGCGAATGTTAAACAAACGTCTAGTTTGGTTTATTGAAAGAAATAATTTACTATCCGGTTTTCAATGTGGCTTAAAAAAAAATCAATCTACAATGGACCACATCTTAAAGCTGGAGAGTGAAATATTAAATGCATTTATAAATAGAGAATGTGTTTGACATTCAGAAAGCGTTCGACTGTGTTTGGCGATGGTCTATAATCTCTGAAATGGTAAAATGGGGGATGCAAGGGAAAACATTGTGTCAGAATTTCTTTCTGAAAGGCAGTTTCGTGTAAGACAAGGTGATATATTCTGACACCTTCACACAAAAAAATGGGGTTCCTCGGGGATGTGTGCTGAGCACGAAACTTTTTAAAATAGGTATTGATTCTATCAGATATGAAGCATATGACCTACTGCTTGTATGTCGACAAGCAAAGACTCTTAGGGAGGCAGAATTTTTATACAAAATTCTATTAACCGTCTAGAACATCGGGGTGACAAACATGGTCTAATTATATCAACAAAAAAAAAATCCCAATGTAGCCTGTTCACAAAGAAAAACCTTCAACCTGTGCCACAAGTTACACTCAATTCAAAGCTAATACCACACACCACTACACTGAACTTTCTTGGTCTGACGTTCAATAAACGATTGACGTGGATCCCACATTTAAAAAATGTTGCCATCAAATGTAAAAAGTCTTTAAATGTGTTAAAAGTCATCAGTTGCACAAAATGGGGAGCACATAGGAAAACAATGCTCCAATTTTATCGAACTTTCACAAGATCCATTATCGATTATGGATGTGTTGCCTACGCATCAGCCAGACCAAGCACACTAAACATGTTAATCACTATTCACAACAATGGCCTTCGCCTGTCTCTTGGAGCTTTCAGGAGTAGCCCTGTGGTAAGCCTGTATGCTGAGTCCGGCGAACCTCCTCTCGAGTACCGCCTGTCTCTTGGAGCTTTCAGGAGTAGCCCTGTGGTAAGCCTGTATGCTGAATCCGGCGAACCTCCTCTCGAGTACCGCCGTAAAATTCTCCTTATAACTCAAATGCATAAATCCAGAGCCATGTGTGACTCCGAATGCCTTCATATGAGTACCCATAATCCTTACTATGACCTGTACAGAATAAAATCCCAAGCCCAGAGACCTTTCAGTGTACGATATAGAGAATTGGCTAATATTTCACAGTTCGACGAAACGGAAATACTGACACGTGGCACAACCCATTTTCCTCCATGGACATTGAACAACTATGATGTGGGCGTTACCCTTTCGGCAATTCATAAAACATGTCCAACATCAAAATTAATCTATAATAAAATCTTTAAAACTTTCGCTATCCAAAACTGCCAGAAACTCTCTATTTTCACTGACGGGTCGAAGTCCGATAAAGGTGTGGGAGCAGCAGCTGTTATAGAAGATCAGATAATAACTAAAAGACTAAATGATTTCTGCAGTACATTTAAAGCTGAGCTCTACGGCATACTTATTGGCTTGAAGAACATACCAACTTCAGACAGACGAGAGGTTGTTATTTATACTGACTCACTGAGTTCACTTCAAGCACTACAGGACAAATACACCTCTCATCCTTTACTCTCAAAAATTTATCTCTATCTCTGTGTATTAAAGACAATTCACTCTTTACACAAAAATGTAACATTGTACTGGTTACCTGGTCATGAAGGACTAGGAAAAAATCCGATTGCAGACACCCACGCAAAAATAGCTGCAGAGCAGACAGAAATGGATAACGGACCAATTCCTCATGAACAGATCTGTTAAGACATTTATTTTGGAAAACTGGGAACACTCTTGGACGATACTTACTGACAACAAATGACGGACTATAAAACATACTGTCGAAGACTGGCCATCCAGTTATCGAGCCAATAGAAGGGAGGAGGTTGTATTGGCTCGACTTAGGATTGGCCATTCAAGACTTACTCACCAGTACCTTATGACAAGACAAGAGAGACCATTATGCGAAATTTGTAATACTGAACTGACAATAAAGCATATTCTAACAGACTGCATTAGAAGACAAGACTTAACCATACCATTCAACATGTGTGAACTTCTCTCTGAAGGTAGCCAGTACATAGACAGTATCTTGACATATTTACAAACTAAGGGATTATACCATCTCATATGAGGGTTCTAAGGACAGGTTAATCAACTACATTTTCATTCCATAAATAAGTTATTATTTATTATAGTTAAAAATTGAAATTTATATTAATCATTTTTATTTCTTAAGTTAATTTTTTCTTTTTTATTTTATTTTTTAATATTATTTTAATTATAAAATAAATTACTTGAGAATTACTACAGATACACTAAAAAAGACAAAACATACTCAAACACTATTTCAGCCTATTTTTTGGTTTAAAAGGATAAGGATTTTTTTATGTCCAAAGTCAAAAGCAAAAATCGTGAACTCACTTGGGATTCAATAAAATACAGCCAAACGCCGTCAGATAAAACGAACGGAGTATTTATTAACTAACCAATGTCGAAATACAAATTTCAGTTATTTTCTGAGGCTAAAAGTTTACTTCAAAAAGGAATCGTTAAATACCTGTGGTTCCGGGCGGGTAAGGTATATTTTAGGGAGAAAGATAACACTAGGGCCATGGTTGTAAGATATAAGGAGGATTTAGATTGTTTAAAAGAGAAGGTGTTTGTAACAGATTCTTCCGAATTCAAGTCCACAGATAGTGAACAATCAAATTCAGCAAATAAAAGCATGAAGTATCCAAGGATTAACAGGAGAAAAAGAAAAAAGGTTAATGACTCTTCCTGAGTAGATGAAAGGAAATTCAATCGTAAACATGGATCACAAAAACACTTCAGTAAAAATGAAATTGCAAAGGCTAGATTGATTTATGTTAATAAGATAAACTATGAATATGATATAAAAAATAATGCTCTATCGGTACTTGCTTATAATATATCCGCTCTCAAAAAATAAAATTCACAATACTAATTTTCTTGACTATGTAACAAGCCAAGATATCTTCTTATAAACCCAGGTTATGAATGATTTTGAGCAATATGGCGTAAAATTTGGTAATTACGTATTAAAATGAATTCCAACGGTGAAAGCTGCTAAATTTGGAAGAGCTAGTGGAGGATGTCTTTTGGCGTACAAAGTAGGCTAGTTAAAAAAAAAAATATTGCCAAAGTTCAGAATCTGTCAAGTCAAATCGTCATACAAGACAATAGTATGTATATGTGTATTTTAGTAGTTTTCGTTTTTATGTTTATATTTTGGAAATATAAATTATATGTTAATTATTAGGTACCATAATATATTGTTATGTAGCAGATATTTAATAAATAATTTTAGGTGGTATAATTATTTTAAAATATTAAAATTTGGTTGTTAGAAATTGTTTAGTTGTAAGCAAGTAGCTGTGATGTAGGTTTGTAAAATGTATGTTGTCTTTGCCTTTTTTGATTTTGGTTTTTATCACATAATAATGTTATTATTATGGTTGGTATTACCTCCCTCTGATGGCAGTTAGCCAAGAGTATTAGTCTTGAGAGTTATATCTATGTAGTATTATAGCAATTGTTTTGTCTACAATTTGTTTTGTTGTGTGTTATGTTTCTTTTGTTGCTTAATAAAGACTATTTATCTATCTATCTATCTATAAAATAATACAATTTTCACTTTCTCCCTGGTTTCTTGGAAGACTTACCTCAGTGTGCTTTTTGTCCACGAAACGAAGCACTTAATAAATAAATAAATTTTTTATTTCATTTTTTCCAAGATTTAATAATTTTTTTATACTTTTTATTATTTTATTTTATTTTATTTTTCTTTTATTTTATTTATTTTTTTAATATATATTTACTTAATCTCCAATGTTGTACCAACCTTTTATCTTACTGATGAATAATAGGCCCTCAAGTTTGAGTTTGTTTTTCCTGGCGAACTCGTGGATAAAATAGATAACAGTGCTGTTTGTAACACTTTTCTCGCACGTTTTGTTAGATCCTTTAAATAAAACATGTTCTTCACTAAAATAGCTTTATTCGCTTCTAACCTCCCCCGCCAGCAACCAGGGATTTTAATCTTAAACCATTTTCTACAGTCGTTTTTGATCTATGATTGTATTTTTGATGGATGATATACATGTCATCAATGTCTTTCCCCCTAATTTACAACAAGAAAAAGGTGTTTTTGAGAAATGGCTGGTAGAATTAACTCTGTGACATTACGAACATATCATTACGGATAATTTTATTCCCGAGTTAAACAACTTCCTAAAAAAAGAGGATGGTCTAGTTTCCAAAACATACTTCTGCCATTCGCTTAAGTAGCTGCAAAGCCAGTTTCGTTCAAAAATTACAAAAGTGATGTGCGCAATAATAATTTTGTTTCAGACAAAATCTATAAAGTGACTTTATCCACTGGAGCATGTGCATATCCTAACAGAACTTCATTAATTAAAGCCAATCGAATGTGTTAATAATACTATAATTTTCTTTACCTGTAAATAAGTATACGTACGTGAAAAAGCGTTCCATATTTTTGTATAATCATTATTTGAAAAATTGTCTAGTAAAAACAAAATAAAGCTGAAAAAAATCAATAAATGCACCCTTTTCGCAAAAATTTAATTAAAAGAAATACACGAAATCGCAAAAATACAGTCATATATATGCATCCGGTATATGCTTTAAAATGTAAATCGGCGAGGCAGAGCACCCCTATTTGTGTGGGAGATTATTTATTACAAGCAATATCTAGAGACTCGGAATCCTTTTTTTAGCGCGGTTCCTCCCTCCCCCATAGGGAGGAACCCCGCTTATAAGGTTGATACAAAGAAACAATCCGGAAGTGCCGACTAGAAAATTTCGCGTTTCAGAACCCATAGAGACCGAAAATAACGGTGGTTCAAATTTGTATATATATATATATATATATATATATATATATATATATATATATATATATATTTATATATATATTTTTCTGTTCGCTCTGTAGCTCCCAGACGAATGGTCCGATTTTGTTGAAATTTGGTACAAAAATCCGTCTTCCAATTTGAAAGGTCAAGTTCGTTAACCAGCAGAATCCGCCCGCTGGAAGATGGCGTTTGGGGCGAAACTCGCGCAAAAAAAATCGTAACGCTTACGTTTTTGAGTTCATAAGCTTGTAAGTACTCGTTTTATAGGCTTCTTGGGCTAGGAAAACGAATGAAACCATCTTCAAGGCGATAGCTTTAACCGTTTTCGAGAAAATTGGAAAAATAGTTTTTGAATACCGTTTTTGGTTTGGGTACTTAGAATCATGGGATTCAGTTGAAACATTTTGTGCATGTTCTACTTTCATTAAAACTAATATGTTGAAATTTTTGTTACGTTTGAAGTTAAGGAAGGGTTAGAATAAAATATTTTATTAACAGACATAAAAAGTTTTGGTAACTTTGTATACTTTCGTTAGTATCTCGAAAACCGTTGACAATCTTGGGAAGCAGAATGTTACCATTCGAAAGCTTACTAAATGCTCTACAAAAAAGGTTCTAAAGAAAGTTTTAATTAGGCGATGTCAATCGGAGAAATAAGTGCTTAAAACTTTAAAGTAACTGATTTCGTTTATTCGAACTGTTCTTTTTGTCTGTTTTATTCCTTGTTATTTTTAAATTGCTTATAGTCGGATAATGTATTTGACAATAAAACAGATTAAGTAAAATAAGAAGATCAATTTATTGTTAAAAATGTAGCGTTCAAAGAGAGAGATCCCAAGGCTTTCCAAATGCCTCTGAGTGGAGGCCTTTCTGCCCGACTTATGGGATAGCTGACCCATACAGGTAAGATTATAAATCAAGACCTTTCAAGACTGGTTTGTTTGAGATTTCATTTGGATAGGTGTTTCGCTATTGATCTAAACAAAGTAATAACTGTTTCTATTTTATGCCTTCATAAACACTAAAGATAAGAACGGAACCGCGCTAAGATGACGCAGTTCCTGCGAATCGGACTTTTTTAGAACCTCGGCCTTTTCTATTTAACGATGATGAAATTGAGTTAGTGGGGGAATGTACCTACCTGGGAGTGCAATTTTCAAGAACTGGAGTATTCCTAAAGGCTACGAATCGAGCAGTAGCAAGAACAAACCTCGCTAGCTGTGTCGTGAGGGATATATGTAGGCGGTCAAAGTGTAACACTTGGGATGCAAAGCTTAAACTCCATGAAGCGATGGTGTCCAGTACTCTTCTATATGGTGCATCTACATGGGGTTTGCGCTATCTGGGCAAATTGGAAAGCTGTTACCTGTGCTTTTTCAAGAGGATATTAGGCCTTCATAAGTCCACGCCACATTATGTAGTTAGATCAGAGACAGGCGTTAAATCCATCTCCTGGAATATCCTAAAGCAAGCTTTGAATTGGATGGACAAAGTTCTGGACATGCCTACGGAACGATACCCAAAGATATGCCGGCAAAAATTAAAGGAGCTTGCAGAGAGGTCACCAGAAAGAAAGATATTTAACTGGTTCTTACAAGTAGATGAAATTTTCATTAGCTGTAAATAAGTATACGTTGGGGGCGAGGTTAGCTCAGTGGTAGATCACTGGACTAATAAGCTGGAGGCCTGAGTTCAAATCCCGAGCAAGCACTAAAGATTTTTTCTTCTAGTGTCTTCGTTCATGCGTTGAATTCGGCCTCCCTGACCGTCCCTAGACCAACCCAGCCTTTAATTAATTTAATTAATAATGGGTACCTTGGGTGCTAATGACTCTAACTGTCGAAGCAGCGAAGGGGAAAATCAGGCGGCCGGAGCATAGTACTGACCACACTATCTCCCTAGTGTGCCGTATGGTCATGAATCAGATGCCTCTATAGTATCTGCGCCTCAGGGCCCTCGTGGCCTGTTACGGGACTGATTTTTTTTTTTTTTTTTAAGTATACGTACGTGAAGAAACGTTCTATATTATTGTAAAATCATTATTTGAAAAGTTGTATAGCAAAAACAAAATAAAGCTGAAAAAATTAATTAATGAATCAATAAATGCACCCTTTTCGCAATAATTTAATTAAAAGAAATATACGAAATCGTAAAAATACAGTCATATATATGCATCCGGTATATGCATGAAAATGTAAATCGCCAAGTCAGAGCACCCCTATTTGTGTGGGAGATTATTCGATACAAGCAATATCTAGAAACTCGGAAACATTAAGGGATAATGCCTTCAGACATTTCAGAGGGAAAAAATATTAAAAAAAAAATATATTAAAAGGGGCTTCACCCCCTAGCTTTAATAAAGTCCCTCTGGGGGCAGGGGGGAGGCGGGTGATTACCTCTACCCTTGTAAACTCCGCCTTTACAATGTAAGGTAATATGTAATACCCAGGATTATTATATGGACAATTTTGTACATAAATCAAGGAAACGGCATAAATTTGAAGTAAATTAAGCATAAGTTTTGCTTTTTCTTGTCGTAAAAGGTGATTTACATTCAATAACGTGTTTATTAAACTTTCTTCTAATATTATTGTTTTTCCATGGATAATTTATGTTCAAAATGAATTCACTCACTCACAAAGAGTTTGGATATATATATATATATATATATATAAATGGCTTGGTTCTAAAAGGGCCAATGTCAATTTTTCCATATTTTGTGTTTTCATTTACTTCCCTTAAAATACTTGCATAAAACCAAATAAATAAATATATTTTATATATATATATATATACATATATATATATATATATATATATATATATTTATATATATATATATTTGTTTTATATACATACAGATATATAAATGTATATATGTACATACATGTATATTTGGTTTTATGCATGTATTTAGTAAATAGAAAACCCTTTTAGAACCAAGCCATATATATACATATATATATATATATATATATATATATATATATATATGTGTGTGTGTGTGTGTTTGATGTAATGTGGCTTCTTTCTCCAGCGGTCTTGCTCCTCCTTTCTTCGCAATATTTCGCCGGATTCTTATCCGACTTCATCTGGCAGTTACTCATCCTTGCTGGTTGGATGGAGAAAGAAGCCGCATTACAACAAACGCATGTAATTCCCAGCGAAGCGGTTTAAAAGTGAACATTTTCTAGACCGATTTCGGACCGACGTCGCAAAATGGCGACAAACGACATATATTGTTTCAAACATGTCTACAGCCTCAACATCTTAACCTATTTCAATGCATTCTTATTGTAAACTAGCTGACCCGGCGAACTTTGTACCGCCTAACAGCCGATTCTTTAATTTTTTTTTCTGCTATTCGGGACACCGGGTCAGATAGCAAGATAAAAAAAGAAAGTTAATAAGTCAACAATTACATTATGTCAAAAAATGAAAATGATAAAACACTTAAAATTCTATTAATAGTCACTGAAAAATCACAGTGAAAATTACAATTTCAGATTTATTATGATACCTACTTATTATATTTAATCTTATTTTCACTTATTCTAAATTATGTTTCATTTTTATTGTAGTACTTTACATTACACGATATTTTTTGTTTGATTACCTGGCGCGTAAACAAACAAAGCAGATGGTTTTCCAACACGGGAACAGGCAACATACAATTGACCATGCGAGAAACATGGGTTTTCTAGATTAATACCACCAACACTTAATGGCTGCCCTGGGATTTGTTTATAGTCCTAGCGAATGCAAGCCGTACTGAAAACTGTAGTCGTTTAAACTCGAATAGTAACCCATTGGCTTCATTTTTGTATTTCGATGCCTTACAATATTGGCAAACTGAGTTCATAGGTCAAATAGCAACAGAGTTGTAGGCACTGTAATCAATTGACATATCGTAACAAAAACACAAAAGACAAAAAGATATTTTACCAGAGACAATTTACATTTTACCATAGCCAATTTGTTTTTGAGTAATGTTACCATCGTATAAATATTGACAAACCTTTTGTCTTCCCGGAACCCCTCCACTAACACCTAAACTTTATGGTATGGTATTAAAGTTCAGATTGACCTTTAAGTATTATGACGAATCTTTTGTATGGGAGTGGTTTTTCCTAAAGTTTTGCCAATTAAATTCGGGACACCATGTATTTATGCAAATTTTAACCACATTTATTTTCATGATTCATGGGTTCCGAAACGTGCAAATTCTCTAATGGGCATCTGCGGATTGTGTTACAAGGTCAAACTCATAAGTGACTTTCCTCCGTATAGACACACAAACAAAATCTTGATCAATTAGTTATTCGTAATAAAATCCAATTATCCATCTTAATAACTCTGCCAGGAGTTATAATAATTCTGAATAAAATAGAGCTATGAGTTAATACAAGAGTTGTAGCTAAATATGCAAGATTCATGAATACAAATGAACTCCTTGAGATAGTAGATTTTCATTCGGATCCTCCGGAGTTCTAGTAACTTAACTCCAAACTAATGTCAAGTTACTCAGCAGGATCAATTACTACAGGGATATGAGCATACTATTAGCTAGTACTCACTATGCATCTTATCTCAGGAGTTTGGTCATATCTATTCATCTTGTGCGTGTAATGCATGCAGGAAGAGTTACTCCAACGACGAATGGAGACGTGACGAGAATGGGCGTTAGATGTCTAAGAAATACCCAAGCCATATAATACGGTTAAGGCCATCGCCTTAAGAATGGTTCATTCGTTTTCCAAGGTCAAGAAACCTACAAAACGAGTACTTGAAAGCATAAGCTTAACGATTTCGCTCCAACTTGACCTTTCAAATTAGGCGAAAGATTTTTGTAGCAAATATCATCAAAATCGGACCATTATTAACTGAGCTACAGCGCGAACAGGATATGTATGTTCCTGTGAATATGAAGTGGCCCGATATAATTATTATAATCGGCGAAAGAGAGTGGTAATGGATGTAATTAACCCAGATGCTCCAAAACAATGCCCTCTGAAAATGAAGGAAATTGAGCAACATTTTAGCAAAACATTCGTACTTAGAAACATGAAGATAAGGGAAAAATACCTGAAGAATTCGCCTAATCCGAATATAATTAAACTGGATTTAAATTCATTTCACAAGGCAATAAAAAGAACATCCCTTGATACTTCTCCGGGTCCTGATGGTGTTCTTATTAGAACTATCAAGTAAATATCTCATATCTTAAAGATTATTGCTGAAATCATGCTCAAAACAGGATATGCACCAGAAGCATTTCGTCTAGGCCGAACAATCTTAATCTGTAAAGAAAAGGGACCTTTAAAGGAGATTTCTTCCTGTAGACCAATCACTATTTATTCTATCGTGCGTAGGATTATTGAAAAGGTTTTAGATTCGGAACTTAGAAAGCAGGTAACATTCCATAGTTGTCAACGAGGCTTTGTCAGGGGTCTTCCCGGAGCGCATGTAAATGCACGAGTAATAGATGCCATCCTAAAACACGCAAAAAACAAAAATGGTGACTGCGCCATAGCAATGCTTGACGTAACTGGGGCCTTTGATAGCATTGGTCATGAGCACATTCTGAAGACCGTAGACTCTAGAGGAGTATCTCCTGACTTAGTCAATGTTGTAGCTGCGCTCTTGACAAGAAACAAAATAAAAGTTAGTGTTGGACTCCATAAAAGTAATTATATTAATGTACTCAAGGGGGTTCCTCAAGGAGGTCCTTTATCACCTACATTATTCAATCTTGCGATTGATCATCTTTACCGCGAGATCTGTGACCAAAAATTTGCTGAAACTTATGGCTATACGCTCGAGAACGCCAAGAGAACAGTCATACTGATTGGGTTTGCTGACGATCAAGCTGTCTGCTGTCGAGATGTAAAATCGGCTGAAAGGGTCATAAATAAAGTACAGAGAATTTTTGAAGAGATCGGCCAAAAAAAAAGCACAGGCATAGTGGTTTTGGAAGGATTTGTAAAGACCACGGTGCTACAACTGGAGAATGATGATCGAATACATACGATTGATAAAGGCGAAAAAAATAAATATTTGGGTTGCACATTCTCAGGTGAACTGGAATTAAATGAAAACGTAATCCAAAAATTAAAAGAGAATCTGGATAAGATGATAACCTCCAGCCTCCTGAAACCTGACCAAAAACTTAATATAATCAATCAGTATGTATTCCCCATCTTGACCTACCCACTTCAGACTGCTCCCCTAATCAAACTTCGTCCTGCTATTCTTGAAGATGTGGATACCATGATCAGAAGGAGCGTCAAAGTTATCATTGGTCTTCCTGCAGCAACCTCAAGCTCCATGATGTATGCCCCTAGGAGATATCGGGGCTTAGGGCTAGTCAGGTGTGTGTGGGAAGCTCCCCTTCAACATTGGTCCATAGCCCAGCGTCTGTCCATGGTCAGTGATGATTTTTTTCAGTCAGTGTTCAATTACAGCAATGAAGTAGCCAATTGTGCAGAACGACTTAATGTCCCAACGTCCTCCAACACCAGCATTAGGAAAATAAGACAATACCTCCGAGAGGGGGCATTTGGATAATGGGCATCCTGCAAATGGCAAGGTGTTGGAGTCCGGCATATCAAAGACACTCCGAAGGCGAAGGAGTTCATGACTGAAAAACAAGTTTTGGCAGGCTCGGAATGGACCAATGCAATTAAACTAAATGTAAATTACGCACCTCTTTTTGGTGTGCCAGGTGTAAGTGGACGGGTGAAGTAGGGCCCCTCTGCCGCAAATGTAGTAGAGAGACTGAAACACCAGCTCATGTGCTGGGAAAGTGCCCCTACAACTCCCTTCTCGTCACCAGGCGTCACCACAATGTCAAAAAAGAAATTCAGAACCTCTTGGAAAAAAAGGACTATACCTGTTTAGACGAGGTTTACTGCATCGACTCGGAGGGTTCAACTAGATTTATAGATGTTTTAGCATTCCATAAGAAGAGTAGGAAAGCCCTAATCGTTGACCCTACGGTGAGATACGAATGCAATGACCTCGACCAGGCCTCAAAAATCGACGAAGAAAAAAAGGCAAATTACGAAAAATGAATCCCTTACCTAAAGGAGAAGTTCCTAGAAACCTACGGAGAAAGGGATTTCGAGGTAAGAGGACTTTGGTTCGGTGGAATGGGTGCTATTCCTAGAAGTACAGCGGCATTCTTCCAAGAGTGCGAAATCGAATTGGAACATTTGCCCAAACTAGCTGAGTCTATCATTGTAGACTCGCTAGGAATTCTTCATCACCACTTGTACAATTAAGCTAAAGAAAGATAAACATGAAGGACCATCACAGGAGAAGATTCTCTCGGAGTTACCGATCTGTCTTTTTCTTTCTTTTCTTTTCTTTTTTTACAAATATTGGGAATCTTTTTTTTTTTGAAAACGGATGAATCTCCTACAAGGAGTGATAAGTATGCTGTGTCGTAGCAACCCATTTCTCTCTCGAAATATTTATTTATATATATATATATATATATATATATATATATATATATATATATTATATATATATATTATATATATATATTGCGTCATGAGACCAACCTTATAAGCGGGGTTCCTTTCTATGGAGGGAGGGAGGATCCGCGTTCAAAATGTTGGAATTTGTCCGTAACTGTAGATAGTTGGGTCTCCAGACTTGTGTGTCTGTCATCATCATCTATACGGTGTGTTTGAGCGATCGGATTGTTATTGATACCGTGTGTTGGGATGGTATGTTTCGGCCTCCCACATTGTGGTTGGTCAGCCGAGGAGACTGCCTCCTCGGCCAAATCCTACCTAGAAGGGGAGACCACCGGGATCACAAGTGCCGACTCGTCAATGTCCAGGGCAACACTGCGGGGTCTGTGCAACGTGCTGGCTGGGAGTGGCTGGTGGGCATGGGGTATAACTTCTGTCGGGGTGAGTAAAATATATATACATCCGGTATTGTTTTTTTTTAGGCGCTCAACGTCTAGATTATCAGCCTCATTTTTTTCGGTACCAAATTATAAGAAAATTACTTCAAAATAAAAAAAGAAATAAGCTGGTCTGGTGGTAGAGGAGAGTAAGAATCAGATGCTCCCCCACCCCGGACCCCGAGCCCGCCCTGTCACTACCAGCCGCGCTGCAGGGATGATTACCTCTAGCGGCCCATCAAGAGTCTGGTGGCCAGGCCTGGGGCTGGAGGTGTGCATGATTTATATTCAGTTTGTCATGGATCTTCAATCCGTAAGAAAGTCGATGAGCATAATAATAATTGGGTCAGCTGTTTGTCTTAAAAACTTTTTTTTTTTGCCAGTGAGGGGAAAGCCTAAAAGGCCTTCAGGAGGATTGACATCCCCAGTGTGTGGGACACTCACCCACCCCCCTCGTCTCTGGTATTATTCCCTCTTGGAACAGCTGCTTTGGGTAACCTTTTTAAAAACATTAAAGGTAACAAATATTTGGATCTTTGTTAGAACAGCCCTGCCAGTGATTTTCTAGTAACTGTTACTGTTATCACATAATCATATCTTATCATACTAATATTCATTTATCATTCCAGTGACGCTATAAACAAGAAAATTAATATAAAAAATATTTTAGATTTATATGAAAAATACAAAGTAGCAGTTAGCGCGCGATTATTTTACGTAAGTAGTAGGATGCTGCCAGCAGTAAAAAAGTGCAAAAAAGGACATGAGATGAAATACTAGTCTCTAGAAAGCTAACCTATTTTAGGAATTTATTTGTAGTATTTATTTATTTATTTTACTTTAAGAGCTGCACAGCAATGGTGATCTGCCCTAAAAGAGTAAATCTGTAGTAAATTTGGAGTAAATATTGATAAAAGGAGACCCGGAAGCCGTGAGGGTTAATGCGTGAGCTCTTAACACTCCGTGCCAAAGGTCGTGGGTTCGATTCCCACTAGGGGTGGTGGCTTTTCTTTCGAAAAAAAGAAAAGGCATCACCACTATCCTGGCTAGAAAAGGGTGGTAACCTATAGATAACCCGTCCTAAAATTCGTAGTTAATAATAAATGGACGTTAAAATTTAAATAATAAATAAATTTGATAAAAATGAACCTTTAAATTTATTTAATAACATATGTTTATATACAAATTAATTTTTTTTTATACGAGTATGTCAACTAACCTGTGAACCAGTAAAACATTTGCCCCAAAACTGGAAACTTTTTACCTTGCGCCTATATAATAAAATTGTTTTTACTGAAGAGGCCCCTTATGGTTGGTCCGCATTCACAGATAGTATGATTTACAAAAAAGGGGATTCAAAAAAACCCGACAACTATTGGAACATTGTTTTGGCAAACTGTTTGCTGAAAATATTCGCACAGATCTTATTAAATCGCCTGGGTAAAAATGAAGTTTCACGCCCTCAAAACCGATTTCTTTCAAATTTTGTACAATAACGTATTTTGATGCACTAAACACGTTAAAAAAAAACTTCGCATTTAACTAGGAAAGACGTTATTAAGCACTAAAGTTAATAGAATAATTAATAGAATTCTATTAATTTTAGCGAGTTGGATTGACTGGGGTTTTGTTATCTTCTTGAGCGAGCGTAGCGAGCGGAAAGGCATAGCACGTATGCCCTTAAGCGACAGGTGACGACGGGTGAGGATGCCCTTAAAATCAACAATATTTTTGAACAAATGGTTTCTGAACATTTCAAATGAGAGTTCTCTGTTTCCCAATGTTACATATCTGCGCATGCACGTGCTTACAAATACGCTGTTGACGCCAAGTTATAACCTTTCTAACAGTGAACTTTAGTGCTTAATATTATATTCTATAAGAATTCTATTAATTTTAGCGAGTTGGATTGACTGGGGTTTTGTTGTCTTCTTGAGCGAGCGGAAACGCATAGCATGTATGCCTTAAAGTCGTCACAAATTTAGTTGTTAAGATTAGCTCTCATAACCCGCATAACAGTGAACTTTAGTGCTTAATAACTTCTTTCTTAGTTCAATGCGAACGGGTTTTTTTTAACGTATTCGTGTTTAATGCATCAAAATATGTTATTGTACACAATTTGAAAGAAATCGTTTTTGAGGGCGTGAAACTTCATTTTTACCAATCGCATGTCTGTTTGGACTGAAGAATCAGGAATAATACCGGATGCCAATCAGGATTTCATCCGAGCCGCGGATTTATGGACAATATATTTATTTTTACCTGGCTTATACAAATAGCGATTGCCAAGATAAGAAAATTGTACTCTGCTGTTATCGATTTTAGAAAAGCATTCGACTCGGTTAATCACAACCTGCTATGGCTAAAACTCTTCAATGTGGGATTAAGTGGGAAATTTATAAAAATTCTGAAGACAATTTATGAGAGAGCCACGCTTAGCATGGATGCGGTGCCTTCTAACCCTGTGGAGATTACTTCTGGTGTTCTTCAGGGTGAATCACTCAGTACTTTACTGTTCAACTCCTTTCTCGCAGACATCGAGGACTACTTTAGAGCTTATGGGAAGTCTGGGTTTATGCTTAATCAGAAGACGGACATCTTATGCTTGTTATATACCGATGATGTCATAATATTTGCAGACAGTCACCGAGATATGCGAGAGAAATTAAAATTGCTCGCCTCTTACTGCAGGGATAACGGTCTAATTGTTAACGCGTCCAAATCAAATATTATGAGATTCCAACAAGGTAGGGTAAATAAAGAGCAGCCTTTTCTATTTAACGATGATGAAATTGAGTTAGTGGAGGAATGTACCTACCCGGGAGTGCAATTTTCAAGAACTGGAGTATTCCTAAAGGCTACGAATTGAGCAGTAGCAAGAACAAACCTCGCTAGCTGTGTGGTGAGAGACATATGTAGGCGGTCAAAGTCTTGTTCTTTTTCTTCTTCATCCAACGCCCGTCTTTGTCTTTTCAGCCATTCGACGCCGTGCCATCCAGTAAAGCCGTGCGTGTCCTTCTGTGGTGTCATCTCCAGTGTTTGCCTGTAGGGCTGAGCAATGTGAAAGGTAATTGGGAGCACAGTGGACAAGTTGGAGAATCTGCTAAACCTATCCTATGTAAATGGCTCTGCAGGTAATCTTGGCCTGTAGCCATCCTAAAGGTAGCCATATACATACATATATATATATATATATATATATATATGTATATATATGTATATATATATATATATATATATATATATATACACACACATATATATATATATATATATATATATATATATATATATATATCCACTTTTCTCAGGAACGGTTGCAGATATCGCCTTATAAATGGTTTCATTCGTTTTCTTGTGTTAAGAAACCTATAAAACAAGTATCTGCAAGCATATAAACACAAAAACGTAAGCGTTACGATTTTTTTGCGGGAATTTCGCCCCAAACGCTATCTTCTAGTGGGCGGATTCTAGTGGTTAACGAACTTGACCTTTCAAATCAGACGACAGATTTTTTTTACCAAATTTCGTTAAAATCGGACCATTTTTGAGCTTGCTAGAGCGCGAACAGACAAGCATATATATAAATATATACACATATATATATATATATATATATATATATATATATATATATATATATATACAAATTTGGGCCACCTATATTTTCGTGATCTATAGGGTCTGAAACGTGAAAGTTTCTAGTCGGCACTTCCGGATTGCGTCATGAGGTCAACCTCATAAGCGGGTTCTCCCTATGGAGATAGGGAGTAACCGCGCTAAAAGGTTCTGAAAAAAGTTTTGAATAAGCGATGTCGATCGGAGAAATAAGTGTTTAAACTTTGAAGTAATTGATTTCGTTTAGTCGAACGTTTTTTTTGTCTGTTTTTATTCCTTGTTATTTTTTAATTGCTTAAAGTTGGATAATTTATTTGACAATAATACAGATTAAGTAAAATAAGAAAAACAATTCATTGTTAGAAATATAGCTTGCCAAGAGAAAGAGATTCGGTGACATCTTTTGAATATTTTCAATTGCCTTTATGCTGTTGGTTGTTTATTTTATTTTTTAATTGATTTTATTTGTAGAATTATTACTATCGCAGAAGAACACAAGAAAATTTAAAGAATTTTGATATTTTTCAATACATTGAAACGTACTAAATAGGCATCTCTAGAAGAGGATTCTGGGGTCTGGCGGACCCGACCAGGTAAAGTCATAAAGCCCTTTGAACAAAGGCCGAACCAAATATTATCTGTTTCTATTCTAAGCTTTTCAAATGACAAAAGGGATATGAACGGAATAGCGCTAAGATGATGCAGTTCCTGCGCATCGGACTTTTTTCCTAGACGTTCTATCTATTTTCTTCAAGATACATATCGTTCCTACCATGTCGAACTATTGAATATAAATAATCTCGTTTCTTAGATTCGTTACATTGGTCTTGCATTGTGGACCGGAAGTACCTTCAATTGCAAGTAAGGCCGGAAATGCCTTAAATAAAGTATCGAATAAGACCATTTTTCAATATATTACTTCGTTAATGTATGGAATATGTTCGTTCGCTAGATTGCTCCTATTTTCATTTACATTTAGATTCATTTATGAATATTATTTACCAAGTTCTTAAAGCAATGTTCATCGAATTTAATTTCATTACGAATTTCTTCGAAATTTGCTGATATGATTTAGTTTTCTAGTTATATGATTTAGATTTCTCGATATGTTTAAGCATCTACTGGGGACTAGTTCCTGCCGAGGACACAAGCCGGGCCGACCAATAAACTGGCTGCTTATAGAATCCGCCCCATTGTAGTGGTGATTTAGTGGTTCTGTTGACGCATGCTCTATAACGTCACGCATTCTCCCCACACTGCTGATCGAAATCTGTGGACAGTTACGCTCTCTACAAGCCATGGTTACGGATGGTAACTCTAACATCGGGGTCGTCAATAAACTTGAATTATCTGAAGAAAAGAACATCAATTTCCATTCATGGTATACGATGTTGGCCTTTATAACAAACTACCTGAATACCCGTTCTTCGACACGGCAGATAAGTAGTTATTTTATTGCGTTAAATAATGTACCATAAAAGTGGGTTACTTTGGCCCTAGGGTGTAACTTTGTCCCAAAACAAAAAAGTGTTTGCATCATGTATACCAGCAGCTGATATTGTCAGATTCACGAACTAACTCAGGATTCCGCTAGGCCTGAGTACCTGCTTGAAGGCACCGACTGTTTAATAGTTCTAGTGATCCCTACTAGGTCGTAGTAGACGTTGTTCACTGCCTATTGTAAAAGACCTGTTTCTGTTCTCCTCAAACCTCCGTCTGCACAAGGAGAACAATACATGTTTTAGCTGAAGTAAGAAATGAATATTGTAGCCAATATCATCCCTAACCAGGATATCTACTGGAATTTTGCTTAATTGTATTTCCAGTTTGAAAATAGATCTATTTTAAATATGATACTGGTAACTGTTAAATATCGGGTTACTTTGTCCCAAGAAAAAAGTGGCCCAAAGTAGCCCCTGGTACTAAAAGTAGCCCCAAGTAGCCCCTGGTAATGTTTGAATATTATGAAAAACGATATTAAATATTTTTATATAATATTTACTTTTTTTCTCCGTAATGTATAAGGTACCAGCACTATTATTTTCATTCTAAATTTAAAAAAATGCTGTAAAATTACATACGAAAACCAGAAAGTAGAAAATATCATGAGTATTATCGGAGGCTAAACTTAAACGACTGTTTGGAAGCCATTAGGTCAGAAGAAACGACTTTAAAAAAAAAAAAAAAAAAAAAAAAAAAAAAAAAAAAAAAAAAAAAAATTGTCAATTATGTACCATTTTTTACCTTTTTTAAAAAATAAATTGCATATGTATATATGTCTGTGAGTTGTTTCCCTTCAAAACAAGCGGGTTAAATGAATCCAAAAGTGAAATACAGTGATTTTTTTATAGGAATATTTGGTTTGGGACAAAGTTACCCAAGCTTAAGGGCTACTTTAGCCCAAATTTAAAAATAATAAAAAAATCAAAAAAAGTGTAAAGAATATAATTTTAAAAATATAGTCTTATAAAGAAAAATTACAACTACCTAAAAATGCCCTTTTAATGTTTATTTCATAACATTAAATATTCTTACCGAAACATGAAACAAAAAACATCATAAAACTGGGACAAAGTAACCCACTTTTACGGTATCATCAAAATTAACGCTACTATATAATTTTGTGCAGTTTATTATAGCACGATTCCCATCACACTGTAAGTTATTCAGCTATTAAAAAGTAATCAAAGTGTCAAGAAGCAGATAACGTAGAGATAACCCGTTATCTATAGGTTATCAGTAACAGGAGTTTAACCATAACAGGTTTCAAAGGCGTCATTTGGAAACATCCAGTATATTTGCAAGCATTACCAAGACGTTTTCTGACTGGAGATGCTGATGGCTGAGGAGGTTGTGCAAGGGGTTCGGGATATTATTACCTCGGATGGACCATCACCGGTGCTAGCGTAAACTCTATGAGAGACAAAATCACAGTTTATTTCTAGTAATTCAAGGTCTGCCATCATAGTTGAGATGAACCGCAAACAAAAATAATACTATGAAATAGATACAGTACGGTAACAGCTGACCTGTTATCGTCATAGCAACGCATGCTGCCTTGTCTCGCCTGCTCTAACCGGCTAAAATTTCAAACCCCACTAAAAATATGGGAGTGACCATGAAAAAATTCAAAATTTTCTGTCATCTGGTTTGGGCTGGTCAATGATAGCTGAGTGAGTAGTAAATGTGTGATATTTGACAAATATACTGTAGATTCCGCAATACCATGGAAAATCCACAATACAAATCACCCAACAAATTAATTACTCATAATATCAATATTTATTCAATCCTAGGGAACCTATTTTATTAATATTAATATAACTTAGTGGTACAGCACTCGCCTCATGTTCTGCAGCATTTCACACGGTTTGACTGGTTTTATCTTCTACGGTTCTTATTCAAAAGCCTTTATTGGGAGTCCCAAACCGTTCCAGCCTTTCACAAATCAATGAAAGGAACGAAACCGCTAAAGGACTCTTCGGACGCTAAAGCACTCATTCGGGCGCTAAAGCACTCATTTGTCCGTATGACATAGAATGTATACCTAGCACTTACCACAATTAAGAAATCGATTACCAGATATTTAAGGAAACCCCTGAAAATCTCATGAATTCGCGTGACTGTTAATGAAATTATTCAGTTTATAGCATTGTTTACGTAAATGTCAAAATTCTTGAAAATGTTTATGTAAATCCGTCATTTAGGCGTAACATAAATGAATTTTACCCGTACATACTCGATTTTACGAATATCGTTTTAATTAATAAATATCTCATAAATTTATCTTATTTTTTTAAGGCGTTTCGACGTCTAGGCCATTAGCGCCGATATCCAGGGTGCAGCGAGGAATTTTCACAACGAGCCGTGGGATGAGAAAATTCCTACCGCCGCACAGTGTTCAAAAATAGCCAAAAAGCGCTCAAAACTTGATTTTTTGAAGTATTTTCTCCGAACCCATTCGCCTTAAATATTTGTTGAATACCTCGTGAGAGAGCCATTTCTTGAGTTTTAGGCCTCCACCGTTGATTGCAGGACTATGGTTAATTATTAAAGTACTAGAAACGAAGAGAATTTCCTAAATCCTAATGTACCAAAATCGTTCCTTCAACTTTACTTTTTCAGACCGATAAGGTTGACGCATGTTTTTCTTCTTTTAATTGGATGTTCGAAGGGCAGAAAAATATTTTTGTATTTTTCGAATCTCCTTCATGGACGGGGATACTGAACGAGTAAACAAATTACACGTATCAAATTTCGTTTTCTCATATAGCTTTTGCGTCTCTCGGATTTCGGGCTTAAATATTTCGTGGGCATGTGTAGAAAGGCCCCAGACGGAAATTAGCTGCAATAGTCAGCCTACTTCGGTGCTAAAGGGGAACGAACTCGGTAAATGACTAACAGACAGACGTGCGTTATCTCTATGTAAACATTGGAATCAAATCGCAGACAGATTTTTTTTTTTGCAGTACTCAAGTCAGTGTTGGCTGCAAAAAATTTCTGAAGTGATCCGAGTGAAAAATCATGTCCTAGTTGAAATATTATTGAATTCAAACGACAAAAGTGTACTTTCGGTATGCGAGTATTTGACAGATCAATTTCCAATAGCCGATGAGCATATTTCGTTACTACTACGGAAATTATCTCAAACTGTTGTGCTGAAATTAAAAAAAAAAAAAGTTGGTTGAGATAGGAGCAGATGTATTTTTTTTAATAGGTTTTGACCCCTTGAGCCCTGCCAAGTGGTCGCCACCTCATAGGCGGTGGCGACCACAAAAAAATTTATCATGTGAGTGACTTATCAATACCTTCATTGTAATTATACGACTGGTAAGTGTGCACAAATCAACTGATCAAGGATCAATCAACTGATGATCAGGTGTCTAAATCAACAATATCAAATGTTATTGAGTTCTGAGCGCTTTTTGGCGGTTTTTGACCACTGTGCGCCGGTGGAATCGAACCCATCATCTCCAGCTTATGAATCTGAGGCGCTAGCCACTAGACCACGGGAGACCCCTGCTTTTCTTATAATCTCAAAAGCAATTGAGAAATGTAGAAAAAAATAATGCATCCATACAAAAAAGATTATGAATGTTTTACAAAAGGTTGCCTGAATTGGTAGAGAGGTCAAGGGTGGAGAAAGCATTACTTGAAATTAAATAATGCTTGATGAAGATGCATAATGAAGATGCATTAAGCATCTTCACAAAATCCATTTTATCAGCGAAAATGAAACAAGTTATTATGAAGTCAACTTCTACATTGTGGAAAACGACTTAGGCATCGGCTGCATTATAGTCTGCAGTAAGCGGGATGTATGTTAGCCCGATATGGCAAACACAATAGAACCATCTTGTAGCTAGTTGAAGCTGTTGGTGTTCATTGGTGTTTCAACCTCGTTTCAACTTAATCCTGTTCAATTCATGATCAACTGTTCATCACCTTCAGGATTAGCATACAGATTAAACGAGGGGGGACCTGCGAACATGATGGCAAAGGGTTTATTAGAATGTAATCAAGGACATTATGAAATACACCGGGGTATTCCCCATCCAACACTTCCTTAAACGTGGAAGAAGATGAATAAGGAGTGTAATATATAATATAAGACGAATAATGGTTAATATAAGTGTGGTATACATATATATATATATATATATATATATATATATATATATATATATATATATATATATATATATACACACAGGGTGTCCCGCATTGAGATGTCATAACTAGGGACAGGATTCTTAGGTTTTCACCTATTTTTTTCCTTTCTCCTAAACATGATAATGATCGTTTTTTATATGATTCGCTTCTTGTAGTATTATTCATGCAAATTTAGAAGAACCTAAAAAAAACTATTCAGGATGATATTACCTGAAATCACCTAAATAACAACGGAATTACCTAGACAGACCTAATCTTTATAATAGAAAATACAATTCAATGAACTCATTTCCTTGATCAAACAAATTTTCTTAAAAGCAACTTCCCGGATCCAGACGTTCAGGCAAATTTTACTAGGTGTCTCTTCCACCAGAACACATTTTAACATGCTGGGGAAAAAATAATAACGGTAAATCTGAAGGAGAGCGTCCTCAGCGCCGATTTTCTTCAAAGTTTGCACTATAACGTATTTTGATACACTAAACACGAATCCGTTTAAGAAAAAAGTTGTTCTCAGCTAGGAAAAAAGTTATTTAAAAAAAGGTTCACTGTTATGAAGGACGACTTTTGGGCATAGAATTCTATTAATTTCTGCGAGTTGGATTGACTAGGGGTTCGATATCTTCTTGAACGAGCGTAGCGAGCGGAAACGCATAGCACTTATGCCCAAAAGCGACAGTTTACGAGAAGTCAGCTACCACAGGTGAGTCTAAATTTCAATTACACTTCGTCATTAAGGACTATTGCGCATGCGCGCGTTTACAAATACGCTGTTTACCCCGTCTTTTATAACCCCCATAACAGTGAACTTTAGTGGTTACACAGCAAAAATGTGGTAGGAATGTTTATTGAAATTTAATGCAATGTAATTTGTTATTCTTCTAGTTATACGAGGATGGCCCTGAGGCCAAAAAGTTAAAAATGTAAAAAAGAAAAATAATAAGTAATAAATAAAGATGGTTGAGGTAAAGATCTTATGCAATTAAGAATGTAAATAATTGAAACCTCAGAAATTTCCTGTGAAAATCTTTAACATTATTTAATTTCACACGGTTATGGTGATGTCCCATCCTTCCCACAATAGGTAAACCTGCTGCTATTTGTAAACATCAGTGGTACATGACGCGTATTTGAAAACATAAAATAAATAATATGAGAAAGTAGCATCAGATATTCTATGCTTGAATGATTCGAGGATTCAGGAAAACACTAATAGTCCGTCGGCCCGTGTACATTTTATGCAACGATTTTTAAGATTCTTCATTTTTTCACTATTGATTGGACAAGTCTTTTAGAACAGTGCCACTTGTCAGCTGGCTAGGTAGCGGTGGGTTTGGCTGCGGGGGCGTTGCAAACTTCGGAAAAATATGACAGGTGTGCGCGCGCCAGAGAGTGGAAACGGAAAGAGACCCGTACTTAGCGTTATGAGCCCTCACTAAGCCTCTCCCTTAACACACAATCCTTACTAACGCTCACTGAGATGAGGGCTTCCCTGCGATCCCCCATGGGGTCTTTCGCTGTCCATGGGAGATCGCAAGACGGCCCTCGGGGAAGGCCGCCTACTATTGTTGCTTCCGCCCTCTGCAGAGCGCATGAGTCTCGCTCAATTCATAACACCTCCAAATTCTGGCTACTCTGCAGCGGAGCATCCAACCATAGGACCACTACGCACGACAGGCAACCACAACGTGATTCCTGCCACCAACCCAACCGTAGTACCATTTTGGGTACTCATGACCGTGCCATGAGCCCCTTAGCACCAGAATGGTCACTGGCCCGGAAGTGTTAAAAGCACCCCCTACGGAAAAATATGACAATGTGAAACGATTTTAAGATTCATGAAATATTTTGGAGATACACCTTTCAATATACAATAATCATTGGCACTTGTCAGCTGGCCGGCCAGCGGTGGACTGCTTGTCAGGGGGTCTAAACTTGGCATAAATAGGAAATACTGAAACGATTTTAAGATTGCTGAAATTTTGGTGGTTACTAGTATTTGTAGTGAGATTAACGAAAAACATTGTCAGCTGCTCATGTCTTGGTGGAAAACATGTCAGCTAGAGGGGTATAAGCGCTGAGCGTATGGCGCGCGCTCCGCTTTATACCGCCAGCTGACAGCTTTTCCACCCACATATTAGGAGCTGACAATTTGTTTCGTCAATCTCATTACGAATACTAACTACTAACAAAATTTCAGGAATCTTAATATAGTTTTTGACTATTTAATAGCGAAAGCATGCTTATATTGATTACAACTTCTGAATATATTGATTGTAAATGAATATTTTTATTATCAACGTTAAAATATATTATGTATTTGCATTAAGGTATGATGAAAAAATATATCATTTATTTGTATAAAATACATAGCACATAAAAAAGTTTCGCCTGTGAATGCGTGAAAATCAGGCAACGCTTGGCACAGTGTTTCGCCTCGTGTTAAAAATAACTTATTATTATCTAAATAGTTTGGTTTGTTCACGTTCCCATATTCATCCAAATTTTAACATCTAATAATAACATGAATAAAATGTACACATGTAAATGGTTTGATGGCGAACAATTACCTCCAGTAGTTGAAATGATTGTTCGAGATCAGTAATTCACTGAAGATATTAAAAATTATTCATTTTCTTTGCTTTATTAATGTTTCATCATTTTTTCAATACCAATAATTAGTATTTTCACATGAGAGACAGCAGGATGACCTCACAAATACTACAAATGTGTTTCTCCAAAAAATTTCATGAATCTTAAACTCGTTTCACATTTTCATATTTTTCCGAAGTTTGCAACGCCCCCGCAGCCAAACCCACAAGTGGCACTGTTCTAGTTAAGACTTGTACAATCAATAGTGAAAAAATGAAGAATCTTAAAAATCGTTGCATAAAATGTACACGGGCCGACGGACTATAAGTTCTGGCTCGCAGGATTGGAGGGTTCAGGAAGACACTACCTCCTAGGTGAAACTCTACCTCCTAGGTTAAACTCTACCTCCTAGGTTAAACTCTACATCCTAGGTTAAACTCTACATCCTATGTTAAACTCTACCTCCTAGGTGAAACTCTACCTCCTAGGTGAAACTCTACCTCCTAGGTTAAACTCTACCTCCTAGGTTAAACTCTACATCCTAGGTTAAACTCTACATCCTATGTTAAACTCTACCTCCTAGGTCAAACTCTACCTCCTAGGTGAAACTCTACCTCCTAGGTTAAACTCTACCTCCTAGGTTAAACTCTACATCCTAGGTTAAACTCTACCTCCTAGGTTAAACTCTACCTCCTAGGTGAAACTCTACATCCTAGGTTAAACTCTACCTCCTAGATTAAACTCTACCTCCTAGGTTAAACTCTCCTTCCTAGGTTCAACTCTACCTCCTAGGTTAAACTCTACCTCCTAGGTTAAACGATTGGATGAATCAAAGAAACACTAACGTCTTCATTGTAGGATTTGAGTGTTCAGGAAAACACTACCTCCTAGGACTTTTTAAGGGTTATAATTTGGTAATTTAAGGATTACTTCAATTCAAGAATTACCTTGGAAGGCCTTATGTCAATTTTTGTGTAAAAACTCAAAGATTGTATACCTTAATAAACATATTATATACAAAAATATATGCAAAAAAGCGATTTTTTTTTTTTTTTTTTTTTTTTTTTTTTAGAAAATTCTTATATTTAAAGGACTGTAACTTCCCCATACTTGGGGTTTGATACTCTAGGGTCTGTCAGACCCACGAGACTAGTCTTGTAACGTTTCAGATTGAGACCGAAGTAGCTGCACCCTAAGAGGGACAAGTACTAAGCTAATGGATATATCATTTTCGTTGCCTCTATCTTATCTAGTAATTTGTGAGAGATAGCTGAATTGTTTAATAAAGTATTGCCAATTTGTAAAGCTTGGCAAGGGATTGATGTAGCCAAAGCTAACGAGGACCGATAGATCTAAGACTGGTTGAGAAAGGGGGGGCTACGGAATGGTTTATTAAGGGTTAGCATGCTGCTTCTGGAGGATCGATTCATCCCATAGTTCTGGCTAACGGGAGTCAGGAATCCTGCTCGAAGCATGTCGGGTTAATGGTCCGTCTAGTTAGTGCTTAATCTTAACGCTATCTTGGGTGTATTTGCAGTCGATGCCTTTCAGATATGCGGTCATTTCCTCTATCAAAGCCCGTTTATTTCTTAATTTTTTTCACATCTTTGACGAATAACTAAATTGGAATGTAATAGTGTTTATAGGGGGAGTTAACCAATGAAACAATTGGCCTTTAAGAAGAATGTTTCTTAGAATGTATAAACGAGTGCAACTAGAGTATTTGCATTGTATGGAGCATCATTATCGGAGGAATACTAGGAATATTATACAATAATTTAACCACAATCATACAAATTTTGAATTATAAAAATCGTCGTTTGGGTATTAAAAAAAAAAATGTACTTCACAGTAATGCTTCTCTATACAAGATATTAGACGTATAGCCATCGGGGATCAAGGCATAAAGGCTGCTGGGATTGCTAATAATTGATACAGCCACATAAAGACGACCCCTTAGAGATTGTTATTCCCTGGTGTGTATAGGCCGTAAACAAAAGAGCCAGATTGGGCGTAGCCGTAGGGGAGCTAGGCCTTGCCAAACATGGGCTGAATGCAGCGCGTGCGCACTACCTTGTTCTTTTCATTGCGAAAGGGCTATAGAATCCAGATGCTCACTGCTTCTAACATACATCACTGAACATAATTTAATTCTCATCACGAAAAATAATTGTTTGGAATGAGAGGAATCCGAAGTATGAAAAATATATTATATCTATAATTATAATAAATTAGTAATTTGGGTCCGGAGTGAACCCCCCCCCCTCCTAATGAACCGATTTACTTTATTTTTACAGCATATTTTTCTATGTTGATGATCACAACGAATACAAGGTTTAGTTGAAATACAACGAAAATTACGGCTGGTAGTGGAAAACTGTTAATTTAGGTCCTGAGCAACCCCCTCCCCCTAATAATGTACCGATTTAGTTAACTTTTACAACACATTTTTCTATTAACATGTACCATGTATAGATAGAAATCCGTTACAATTTTATTATATAATATCATTGTATTATTTTATTATATGTATAGATTATTTATTTTAGTTAGTTAACTCGCAACTATGGCGCCTTAACATAATAGATACGACAAGTTAGTACAAATGTACAAAGTGGACATGTTTCTTGTCATTTGTAAAAGTTAACTTCACATTTTCTACATATTCTCACACAGTTGTATTTATATTTATTTTATGCGTGGGGGGATTATAATAATAGTAACTAAAAAATAAATAAATAGCGAATTAAAATAAAGAAAATAATAAAAAATTGAATAGAGTAATTACATAAATGGGGTTTAGATTAAGTCATAAATGTTTTCTCTTTTAAGATATTCCAATAAGTGTCCTATGTAGTGACTGTCATCTGTAAGTAGTTAGTTCATGTTGTGTGGAAGGATATCATTTTGTCTGAGTCTACAGTCTGTGAGGATGTGTTTAATGGTGAGAGTTGTATTACAATACTTACATGTTGGTCTGTCCTGTCTAGTCATAAGGTATGAGTGAGGATGTGTTTAATGGTGAGAGTTGTATTACAATACTTACATGTTGGTCTGTCCTGTCTAGTCATAAGGTATGAGTGAGGATGTGTTTAATGGTGAGAGTTGTATTACAATACTTACATGTTGGTCTGTCCTGTCTAGTCATTAGGTATGAGTGAGGATGTGTTTAATGGTGAGAGTTGTATTACAATACTTAGATGTTGGTCTGTCCTGTCTAGTCATTAGGTAAGAGTGAGGATGTGTTTAATTGTGAGAGTTGTATTACAATACTTACATGTTGGTCTGTCCTGTCTAGTCATTAGGTAAGAGTGAGGATGTGTTTAATTGTGAGAGTTGTATTACAATACTTACATGTTGGTCTGTCCTGTCTAGTCATTAGGTATGAGTGAGGATGTGTTTAATGGTGAGAGTTGTATTACAATACTTACATGTTGGTCTGTCCTGTCTAGTCATTAGGTATGAGTGAGGATGTGTTTAATGGTGAGAGTTGTATTACAATACTTAGATGTTGGTCTGTCCTGTCTAGTCATTAGGTAAGAGTGAGGATGTGTTTAATTGTGAGAGTTGTATTACAATACTTACATGTTGGTCTGTCCTGTCTAGTCATTAGGTAAGAGTGAGGATGTGTTTAATTGTGAGAGTTGTATTACAATACTTACATGTTGGTCTGTCCTGTCTAGTCATTAGGTATGAGTGAGGATGTGTTTAATGGTGAGAGTTGTATTACAATACTTACATGTTGGTCTGTCCTGTCTAGTCATTAGGTATGAGTGAGGATGTGTTTAATGGTGAGAGTTGTATTACAATACTTACATGTTGGTCTGTCCTGTCTAGTCATTAGGTAAGAGTGAGTCAGTCGGGAATGGCCTATCCTCAGCCGGCACAGGACGACTTCTTCTCGTCTCTTACTGATAGATTGTTGAATGCTTATTATAGATGTATATAGATATGCCTATTACAGATGTATATAGATATGCTTATTATAGATGTATGTAGATATGCTTATTATAGATGTATATAGATATGCTTATTATAGATGTATATAGATATGCCTATTACAGATGTATATAGATATGCTTATTATAGATGTATATAGATATGCTTATTATAGATGTATATAGATATGCCTATAATAGATGTATATAGATATGCCTATTACAGATGTATATAGATATGCTTATTATAGATGTATATAGATATGCTTATTATAGATGTATATAGATATGCTTATTATAGATGTATATAGATATGCCTATTATAGATGTATATAGATATGCTTATTATAGATGTATATAGATATGCTTATTATAGATGTATATAGATATGCCTATTATAGATGTATATATGTATATGCTTATTATAGATGTATATAGATATGCTTATTATAGATGTATATAGATATGCTTATTATAGATGTATATAGATATGCCTATTATAGATGTATAAAGATATGCTTATTATAGATGTATATAGATATGCTTATTATAGATGCATATAGATATGCTTATTATAGATGTATATAGATATGCTTATTATAGATGTATATAGATATGCTTATTATAGATGTATATAGATATGCTTATTGTAGATATATATATATGCTTATTATAGATGTATATAGATATGCTTATTATAGATATGTATAGATTATTGAATGCTTATTAAACCACCACACACAGTGAGGCTGAGTTCGGCTCAACGGTGTAGTCTCCGGCTCATATACTCTATTGCTCCTACATTCGAAACTCCGGAGTTTCTGACCAGTTTTATCTTTTTGAGTCGTCTTTCCTAATGGGGGACCCCAGACTCTGTTATTTCACGATAACACAGGACGCCCCCGCAGGATGTTAAGGAGGCTGTGGCTCAGGGAAGAGGACTCAGGGGGTATGTACTGTGTGTGATCTTAGTCTCAGTATATAGACGTATATATTGTTTACTGTGTTTGCTTTAGCCCAAGTTCGTGTTAGCTCAACCTGTAGGGTCAGTCAATGCCACTTGCATCGTAGGTCCAGGCGGTGGGGTCGCCACACCCCTACGTCTCGCCAATTCAGCGTAAGCAACATTAGGAATAATATGAAGTGGAGTTGCTGACGAGGAAAAAATATACTAAAACTGACCAGTATCTTGACAGTGAAAGTGGAAAAAATATTTTTGTAAATAATTTTCGGTTTGGGTACTTAAAATCGTAGGAGTCAATCCACATTTTTTCTAAATGTTTAAATATCATCTAAACTATGATGTTTAAATTTCGGTTACATTTGGACTTGAAAAAAATATTTCATTAATAGACATGAGAAGTTTTGGGATTTTCGAATATTTTCGTAATTATTGTAAATGGTTAAAAAATCGTGCTAAGTGGAAGGTGACCATTCGAAAGATCACTAAATTCTCAACAAAGACGGTTCTAAAGTAATTTTCGACGGGGTCATTTCGGCCAGAGAAATAGGTTACCTTTTAAAGAGGATTAGCTTCAGTTTGATCGGTTGATTTTCTTGTTTAGTATTTTAGAAAAAAAAAAGAAAAAAAAAATGAATTCCCAGAAAATGAGAATCGTTCTTAGAGTGTTTCTAAAATCGAACTTTCTTATTTTCTCAGTTAATTGGTTGCTTTTTAGCACTTTCCTCCGAAGGAAATTAGCTATTGAGGTTGCACTCATAACGGAATTTTTGAAAAATTTCTTCGAATCTTTATCGATCCTACCCAGTAGACACCATGACGATTGAACGAGTTCGTTAACCAACAAAATCGGTCCACCCGGAGGGGGGGGGTTTACTCCGGAGCCAAAGTAGTTATTTGCTATTACCAGTTGTAATTTTTGTTTTATTTCGACGAAACTCGGTATTCGTAGTGGTAATCTACGGAGTAAAATGGGCTGTAAAAATAAACTAAATCGGTTCATTAGGAACGGGGGTTCCTAAACACTCCGGGCCCAAATTACTAATTTGCTCATACCGGTCGTAATTTCTGTTGTATTGTAACGAAACGCGGTATACGTCCTGGCTATCTAATAAGGAAGAAGTGTTGTAAAAATGAACTAAATCGGTCTATCGGAAGGAGGGGGGGGGGGGATTTACGTTGTACCATGTTTGAATTGAATTGAAACGTGTGTTTATAACAAATTCAAAATAGCAGAACTATTTATGTTTTTATTTTATTTATCTATCTACGTTATTTTAAGCAAATTACTCAGGAATACACGCGACACTACCCAATACTGAGGAAAGTGCTTAGTTATGCAGCTCCTGCGTGACGGACTTTAACTTTTTTTTTTTTAAATTAAATTTATCAGTAAAATTAGTATTTTAGTCAAATAAGGAAAGATATTTAGGAACTTATTCCCGCTAAGGTCCATGCAAGTTTCCTGTCAGTTTGAAAGATCAAAATCTACTAATAACTGCTTGTATTCCTATAGTACTGGCACTAGAGATATGAACGGAGCCGCGCTAAGATGACGCAGTTCCTGCGAGTCGGTCTTTTTTTACGATACGCAGTTAGTTATCCGTTGAATTGATAACTTATCGCTTTTATTTAATTAAACTCTCAGTATTATAATAACATCAGGATAAGGATATTCCATTGTATAAAACAAAGCTCCTGTTTATAGCCACGTAACTATTTACTGGACCATGAAACATAGTATTTATAGTCACCTTACTATTTACTGGACCATGAAACATAGTGTTTATAGTGTCACCTTACTATTTACTGGACCATGAAACATAGTATGTATTGGATATTGGATTCGTTGAAAGAGATCCGATTCAATCCATTTTCCTATTCTACCGACGAATAGCGATTGAATATAAAACGACTAAGTAATTATTGAGGGGAGCTCCTCGCCCCCTACCGCCATCCAAAACTGGGCCAATTCCAGACAAATACCCCAATCAAATACACCGTCCGGCGTTCACCCGACCGTTTAATCTGCGCCGACAGCGGTCCGATCCCTCACTCAATATGTAGTGCCTAGGCTGGTTTTTTTTCTGGCTGTCCCCTTTCAGTTTTTCTCTATCAGGAGAGAAAACCTATGCTGAATAATTTTCCGTCAGAATAGCTTTTCCTCCTGCTTGATAATTTTATTGTAGTTTAGATTGACAAAGCCTACACTCCGAAAGGATTTAATAATGTTAAATGTTGAAAAAAACAAATATATTTATTTGTTGAATACATTATAAAAAATATCGCTCATGAATACAATTTATTACAGTTCATTTTAATTTTATTACAACAAAGTAACTTTCAAAATATCTGTTTCGCAGTTCGTGCAATGGCTACTCTCTCTCTCTCACACACACACACACACTCTCTCTCTCTACTCTAATCTATGATAGGTAAATTTTGGTTCCGTTTCGAGTTAAGGAAGTACTAGAGATAAAATATTTCATTAACAAGCATGAAACGTTTTTGGATGTTGCATATATTTTCTAAGATATCTCGAAAACGGTTGGATAATCGTAGCAAGTGACCATTCGAAAGCTCACTAAATTCCCTACAAAAACGTTCTAATGTAATTTTCGATGGGGCGATGTCAGTAGGAGAAATAAGGACTTCAATATCTCAATTGCTAGTTTTGCTCTTTTGAACGGGTTTTGTATTTGTTTACCTGAAGTTTTAACTGTTTCTTTTCCATTTTAATTGCATTTAACAGTAAAACAAGTACCTAATTGTCAAAAAAAAAAAGGTAAGAAAATGTTAAACGTTGTTTTAGTGTGTCCAAGAGCGAAACTTGTGAAGGTAGGGGAAGTCGCCATGATTTTATTTTATATTATTTACGAACGATCAAACCCCACCAATAACTGTTACTATTCCTTTACTAATAGCACTAGAGATATGAACGGAACCACGCTAAGTTGACGCAGTTCCTGCGAGAAAGACTTTTTTGTCTAGTTCCACCCGCTGGAGTATTGTCATTAACTTACGATCCACCCTGTATACGTTTCCCTCATCATAAAGTTCATACTGCTTACGGTTCAATTTTGGTACAAGTTTATTTTTACTGCTATACAAAGAAACGACTTTCATGAATAGCAAAGAATGTTTCATGTCGGCCGAATATGGTTTCGAAGTGATTTATAAATAAGGGGATAGTAGACGGGGTTCATATCGGAGAAAGTGCCTATGCACCTTTATAGGCACTGGACGAAGCCTATAACAGTTAGGCCTATCTCTTTTATAGGCATCCGTCTCATTGGACAGTAACCTTCTCTCGCTTTATCAGTATTTTCTTCTTGGCCTGTTACCTTTCACGAGAATAGTCTACCTCGTTCACCCTCGGTTAAAGATCCTTTAGTTAGGTCAGGAGATGAAGTGTCATCCAGGCGACTCGTCGCTTCCACAAAGGGTCTCACCGTGTTTCCATATGAAATCTGCACTGGCGTCTTTCTTGACTTTGATGTCATTATTTTATTTCTAGTTCCTAGAAAATAGTTTTCGTCAATTATCAAACCTCTAACTGTACTGGGGAAATAAGGGTTGAAACCCCAAACTTCAAGGCCGTTTTTCTATGAAACTAAACTAGATATTTAAATGAAACCAAAGTGAATTGAAGCTATTGATTAGGTGTACCTTGCGTATTTTTTTTATAATTTTCGGACCACTTATAAGATAAGAAAAAAAATGTGAAGATTTGAAGGGCGGTTTTCCCTAACTACCCCTCCAAGTACACCTACCAAAAAAATCACGTAAAATCAGTAATTCCTCAACTATTATCCGAAAAAGTTTCATAGATGTGTGGCTGGTGCATCATACATGGAATTACAAAAATCCTATATCGATAGCTAAACGCTAAAAACCAGATTTATCGCAAATATCTCAAGTTACTCTTAGGACGTTTTTGTTTAACAAATATGAACCCTCACATTGGTCAGTGCATAATCTGTATTACACAGATCTAAAAACTATTGTCATATTGAAAGCCACTAAAATAATAATTACTAAAAATCTTCATTTTCTACAAAAGATAATTAATATGAATCAATATTTTCCTCAATAGATTTGGTAACACTTGTAACTTCGAATAAATATTTCCTCGGGTTTAATTTTTTTTTTTTTTTTTTTTTTTTTTTATTAGTAACGACCAAGTGATGAGAAATAAATTATCGAGGCTACCTATGAACAGCAACCAATGGTCCTATTTCCATTAGCGTAATCACACGTGTATCTTTTTATGCCCTTGTAATTGTAATAAAAAAAAAAAAACATCCCATGTCTTTCCATCCCATGGCCACTTGGTAAACTGTAAAGAACGACAAATAAGTAGTGAACGAATATGTAACATTATGTAATCCGTTTTATAACTAATTGATCAAACAGATGTATACGAATAATACCACTTGTTTATAGATGTAACGTATATATGTAATATTGTAACTGATGTATATATGCAATAACTGTTTGGAGCGAAACGCCTTAGATGCACAAGGATTCTCATACACAAATATAAAAAAAATGGTATTCAAAGAAGCAATCGATATTTCGATTCTCGATATTTCTTTGAATGCGATATTTCTTGCTCTAGAAGTTCCGATAACGAAGTCTAATCCTAAATATGTTGCCATTTTCTTATAAGTACTCAACATGAATATCGTTTTTATTGCCGTCTAATAGAACAGCGAGGTAACATTTTTTCTCGTTTCATCTCATGTTACAAATGTTACCAAAACTATTGAGGAAAATAGTAATTAATATTAATTATCTTTTGTAGAAAATGAAGATTTTTAGTATTTATTATTTTAGTGGCTTGCAATATGACAATAGTTTTTTGATCTGTATAATACAGATTATGCACTCAGCAATCTGAGGGTTCATATTTGTAAAACAAAAACGTCCTAAGAGTAACTTGAGATATTTGCGATACATCTGGTTTTTAGTGTTTCGCTACCGATATAGGATTTTTGTAATTTCATGTATGATGCACCAGCCACACATCTATGAAACTTTTTCGGATAATAGTTGAGAAATTACTGATTTTACGTGATTTTTTTGGTAGGTGTACTTGGAGGGGTAGTTAGGGAAAACCGCCCTTCAAATCTTCACATTTTTTATTCTTATCTTATAAGTGGTCCGAAAATTATAAAAAAAATACGCAAGGTACACCTAATCAATAGCTTCAATTCACTTTGGTTTCATTTAAATATCTAGTATAGTTTCATAGAAAAACGGCCTTGAAGTTAGGGGTTTCAACCCTTATTCCCTCAAAACTTGCAATATGACAATAGTTTTTTGATCTGTATAATACAGATTATGCACTCAGCAATCTGAGGGTTCATATTTGTAAAACAAAAACGCACTAAGAGTAACTTGAGATATTTGCGATACACTTGGTTTTTAGTGTTTAGCTATCGATATAGGATTTTTGTAATTTCATGTATGATGCGCCTGTCACACTTTTTTTTTTACTTTTGTCAAACTTTTACGGATAATAGTTGATAAATTACTGATTTTACGTGAATTTTTTGTCCGAAAATTATGAAAAAAATACACAAGGTACAACTAATCAATAGCTTCAATTCACGAGGGTTTCATTTAAATATCTATTATAGTTTCATAGAAAAACGACTTTGAAGTTAGGGGTTTCAACCCTTATTCCCTCAAAACGAGTACAATTAGAGGTTTGGTAATTGACGAAAAATTATTTCTAGGAACTAGAAGTAAAATAATGTGATCAAAGTCAAGAAAGACGCCAGTGCAGATTTCACTGGCACTTAATTTTAGGAGGATATTCATTCATAAAGATAGAAATTACTGAATTTTTATTTTTACAGAAAGTATTTCGGACATGACCTTGAATCCGCGGGCTATAGGAGTGCTTTGGAAATATAGTTTTACTCCAGGACACAATTTAGACGATGGACGAGAGAGGGGCACAATCATTTTTGTCTGCTTACCTTCGGATCAAGATATACGAATGGTAGAATCTGCAAATTAGGAGATGGAGATATTCGGAAGTAAACAATATACAATCCTCACAATAGAACGTTTGTTTAGAACGTTTTGTTGTTGTTGTTGTTGTTTTTTCACATACTTCCAGAACACCAAGTCTATCCAAAATCTTTATGCCTTAAACTAGATGAACGTCAAACATTTTGAAAATGTTTTAACTCAACCCGCTTTGAAGGATCCGACTCAAGAAAGTATAGTTTTCTCCAAGATTCTGCTAATTGGATATACATAATACAATTAAAGTGTTATAAGTCCATTTTTATTATTAGTTTTATACGATTTTGATTCCTTGAATAGTTACTAAACTTAGCTAGAGGATTAAAAATTAAATATAAGAAAACAAAAATTTAGATTTTTGTCCATTGGACGTTACACTTTGCGGCGGCAGGAATTTTATCATCGTTGAGAAAATTTCTACACCATGGATGTCGGCGCTAATGGCCTATATTTCGGTCCGTTCTTTAAAAATAATAATAATAATAATAATAATAAAACTGTCAAATGCACGGTTACCGTTCGACATCGACGTTATGCAACGTCGGGCGATACAAGCAGCTGAATGGGTGACCAACCACGTGCTGCTGGCATTATAAAAGGGTAGCAGCCTGTAGAAAGCCCGGCGTTAACGCCTTTAAACACAAAAAAACAAAACTTGTGACCGAAGACGTAACCGATTTTCTTCGTTTAGTCCAGAATGAATCGCACTAAAAATGTTGAAAACAATATTTAAATTAATTATGTATTGGGTTATTGAAGGTTTTTCCACACCTGAATTATAGAACTCTACTTGGGGCTGAGTGCCTTAAAGAATACCTGGAATGGAGCGAAACTCGAAGAAAATATGCTGCGAAACGAACTACGTTTGCAATCAAACTTTCCCGTCGGATTTACATACGGGCGGTATTTACATAGCCCCCTCCCCCCTTCTAGAACCCACTTCTCGCTTAAAGCTGTAAATTACTTCGGTAATTTCCTGCTATACACGAGCCGGACCCTCACTACACCCTAATCACCAGGTTGTGTTCAGAAGTACCACATTAGCGAGGGAGAGGGACTCACTCATACAAACACACCAAGACACGCCTTTGACAAATACGAATGCTATCAAGGTAGATTCGGAGCCGGTCGTGGCTTTTCGATTGGCAAGAAACAATCAGACGGAAAACTCTTGTCGCTGGATTAAGCATTGGAGATAAACCCCTGTCCGCAAAGGACCAATTTAGCTGATTGACGAATTTATCCTTTCTTTTATTCTACAAATCCTCAAGAAGACAGGAATGGATTTAGCCGTTCTGATTTTCGGCGAGAAATTCAATTCTACGGAAGCTTCTAAATTGAATAGACTCAGAGGTTTACCGGGCTGTTCTCAATCTTCTCGCACATTTATGCTGATTCTTGCAAAAAGACTATAACATTTGATAACTGTGACTGATAATCAGGCAAGCATTGGTGAACTTTTGGTAATGGAACACTTAATTAATTTAAAAAAAAACAAAAAAAAAAAAAAAAAAAAAAAACAATTAATTATAAGAAACATTATGGAGTGCGGATTTTGACTGGTGTCGGTATTTTCTATAGCGCCGCACAGTGGTCAAAAATCTAGCTGGATAAAACTAAAAAAGTCCGTCACGCAGGAGCTGCATAGTTGAGTTTCATAGCAAATATCTTCGCAACCTAAATACATCAACAAATTCGTATATTTTGAAAAAAAAATAAATAAAATCGGTTAAAACCTGCAATAATGCCGGAGACTTCCTGGGTAAAGCCAATTATTCAGGAATAAAATACGAAATATAAAATATTGTTTTACTTTTCACTAAAAACTTTGAAATTTCTACACGGTGAGAAAATTATCGAAAAAAGATGTTTTGTGATCATGACTAGTAATAAAAAATGCCGTCACGCAGGAGCTTCATAACTAAGCACTTTCCTCAGAATTTTTGTAGTGTAGACTACATTACTGAATAATTTGCTGTAAATAACCTATATATATATATATATATATATATATATATATATATATATATATATATATATATATATAAATAAAATAAAAACGTCAATAGTTCTGCTCATTTACATTTCTTATGGGAACTCTTCAATTATTAATTTTGTAAATGATTTGCTTCCAGAGTTATGTTAATACATGATACTGTACTGCTTAATAAATACACAAAAACTTCATTTTTCGTCTTTTGATCTTGCGCAGGAACAGGATACAGCACCCCTAGAGGGAGATAGCGCTCGTCGCGGCGGCTTTGGGAACCTACGTCTGGCGCTCCATGGCGGGCTAATTCTAATGAAACAGAGTTTCAAGTAAACCCTCCTTTCCAATAGACCGATTTACTTCATTTTTACAACACTTCTTTCTCATGAGATACCCACGACGTATACCGCGTTTCGTTACAATTCAGCAGAAATTACGACCGGTATAAGTATATTAGTACTTTAGGTCCGGAGTAAAGCCCCCCCCCCCTCCAAATAACCCGATTTAGTTTATTTTTACAACCCATTTTTCTCTGTTGATTACCACCACAAATACCGAGTTTCGTTCAAAAATTACGGCTGGTAGTGGCAAATTGGTAATGTGGGTCCGGAGTAAACCCCCTCCCCTCCTAATAAACCGATTTAGTTTATTTTTACAACGTATTTCTCTCTTTAGATCAACATATCGAATACAGAGTTTCGTTGAAATATAACAAAAACTACGGCTGGTATTGTCAAATTAGTGTTTTGGGTCCGGGGTAAACCCCCCCTCCCGGTGAACCGATTTTGGTGGTTAACGAACTCGTTCAATCGTTTGCTAATTGAACGCTATATACCACGTTTCGTGAAGAAAAAACAAAAACTCTAGCCGCTATCGTGTTAACAGACACTCACACACACACACACACACACACACACACACACACATATATATATATATATATATATAGATAGATAGATATAAATTTTAACGGGGGTCATTTTTGGTGTCTACTAGGTTGGATCGATAAAGATTTGAAGAAATTTTTCAAAAATTCCGTCATGAGTGCAACCTCAATAGCTACTTTCCTTCGGGGGAAAGTGCTAAAACGACGATAGGTGCGATTAATCGGACCTGGACAAACTAGAGTCACCTTATCGTGGGGGATTAAGATAATCTCGGCCAAAGATTAAGATAGTCTCCCTGTTGTCTTTTTCAACGATTTCAGTTAATTTCGTTAATACCGTACTAGTCCGAGAGCCAGTAACCGCACGGTTCATGAAGTGTTTTATGCTCCTTGAAATTTTGCTATAATGTACCTCTTAGGTAAATAAGAAGGTATGTATGTGTTTCCTGGACATACCTTGGAACACCAGGTACTGCGCCTAGGGGAAAGGTGCAAAAAAATATTGTCCAAAAATAGAGTTTTAATCAGAAGCCAACTGTCTTTAATGTAAAATTAAGACAATTTTACAATGAGTAATAAATATGGCAGACACTTTTAAGAGGTATCACACGTAAAGAAAAAAAAAAAAAAAACTTAATTGTTTTTATTCTCATATTAAATGAGAGTTTTATACACGCTGCCATTTAAACCGGAACAGCTGTACAAGATCATGTGACCAAGAACCAATGAGAGCGCAGAGAATAACCACAACTGCGCGGTGCTCAAATTCACTCTTACGGTTACGTGCAGTGTATTGCAGTCTATCATAGGAAACATTTATTTTTATGTTTCCTGATAATTAAACCCCACAAAAGTGTCTGCCCTTTTGTAATTATTTTCAAATATGTTTATTGAAGACGCTGTTTAAATCGTAGCGTGAATAAAGCACTTCATTTAATATTAAAAATAAAAACTAGGTACTTAGTTTTTTATTATTATGATCATTTTAACCCCCTTAAAAGTGCCTGCCTTATTTATTATTAATTTTAAAATTGCCTTACTTTGCAATTTTTTTCATTAATAATAGTTGGCTTCTGAATAAAACACTACTTTTGGGCAATATTGTTTTGCACCTTTCCCCTATGCGCAGTACCTGGTGCACCAAGGTATGTCTAGGAAACACATACTTACCTTCTTATCTACCTAAGAGGTACATTATAGCACATAGAGGTACATTATAAATATGTAACACTCCACTGACAATAAAACACATATTGACAGAATGTCTACGGAGACAGAACTATGACTTACCGGACAACATGACAGACCTACTCTCCCACGGCAGCCAATATATTGACAACATTTACACTTACTTGAAAAAATACAACTTATTTGACAGAATATGACGAGCATATAATAACGAATAATTATTTTATCAGAAAATAAGTAATATATACCAGTAAGATATATACATTCAAATACTAAACAAACGCACTGAAGAACACATGACTAAATATAAAAGTAACTCTTAACATAAACAGTACTTACAGATACTCTAGACAATATCTATATTTATCATGACAGATTTTTCTTTATTAGTTATTATGTTCCTTAACTAATGTTTTGACTGTTTTATCGCCTAGCAACGATAATAACAATAAATAAATAAATATCTCAGACATAAATTGTTTGCAGTATAAATTAGTCACAATTTCTGTCTGACATAAATATCCTGCAATATCTTACAGATGTAAACGCACCCTAAGGCTTACTGCGATTTGTTTTTTCTTTCTCTCTCTACATTATGACCTCTTCTAAGGGTGGGTTTACACTTGCTAGTTATGGCAGAAATTTATATCAGACAGAAATTGCGACTGGTGTAAGCCATGAGCAATTTATGTCTGAGATATATATTTCTATCACGAACTATAAGTGTCGACACTTCTATACCGTCAGGAGTAAACACAGATTTTTACGAGAAGAATTTAATTTCAGAGATAAATATCTTGGCTACTAGCTGTATTGTCGACACTTCTATACCAACAGATGTAAACACTGATTATTTGTGCTTTTGGTGAATTTATCGCAAATTATAACAAATCCAGAACTGTCCTATACACATCCATGACATAAATTTCTAGCTATTTCTGTCAGTATGTAAACCTTCAAGAGAATTTCTATCCGACACCAGACATATATTTCCTGCGAGAAGTGTCAGATGTAAACGCACCCTAAGAGTGGTAAGTGTCCTCTTCAGCAGCCCATAATAAATTAAAATTAGTAGTGTAAGGCCATTATAGCCGATTATCTTATTGTGTCGGATTTAGGTAAAAATGCAGATTTACAAACTTCTAGATAAAAATGAACATGCGAGAATATTATAACTGTTGTATGAATGTGTTGGATAATTACTCTAGAGTGTATCCCTCATCAAATCAGAACCATCCGTATCCATCCGATGAAATAATAATTGCTTTCATCATAGAAGCGTCGTATGCCGTGACATAGCGCATTCCAAGGAAATGGATTATAAGGGAGGATGAGAGTGTATGTTCAATTTTATTTTCAATAAATAATCTCATCAAGAGATATTGGACCAAGAAAGGGATAGTCTCTCCTTAAGAGATTTCCATTTTAACCCTGGATTGACACCATGGGGTGAAAAATACCCCACACTTTCTTCTATGGCGTGTTTCTTAATGTCTGTAAATCACGGAGACTAACTAAATAATCGGAAGTGCATTATCTGGTATAACCTGATATAAACAACGGCCGTTGTCTGTTAATCTCAGCATTAGAAAGTCGCGAGTTGTGTATGTTTTTTTTTTTTTTTCACCCCACGGTGTAGTTAACGGCTAACCTTTTCGGTCATCCGATAAATCTTTACAATCACTTTTATAATACGGCATTCCAGGTGATAAAATTGCCTCAAATTTGCCCAGAAAAGATTTTCTCTTTGATTTTGGCTACCAACTGGCGAAAGCTCAGGTGGCAGTTAGTGCCTAACTGGAGAACATAACAAAACCACTGAAGACACTGATGCTTGTTGTTTTGGGAGATGAATCAACTCCTGATGGACCATCAACATATTTCGTTACCTTGATCAAATCCGTGAGATGTTCATTTTGGGACAGAAAGGATGACAGGAAGAGGAAAACGCTATGCACTGTATGTACAAGGGCCATGTACACCAATTACCAAAATGTGTTAAATGTTAACGAGTCTCAATTGGACAGAACATTTTATTGTCATAAAGTTCCTATTTTTATGGCTTTGGATCTTTCTAGTTTATTGTTTGTAAAAAATATTTTTAGTTTAGTAATATTTTTTTCAGGATAATTATTTGGTTATGAACAATATTTAGGATTTTCTAGCTCTTTTGTGAATTAGAATAAACATTTTGCAGATTTATTACTGTTTGAATTTGTTTCTTGATTTTCCTGTTCTATTCATTGTTGTTGTATAAAAAAACAAAAAAAAAATGAAATAAATAACCTTTTCAATTTATTTATTTTAAAAATATTCAAAGTATGGGGTAAAATTCACCTTATGGTGTCATTACGGTAGATGCCAATGGATGTATCAATCTAGGGTTAAAAATACATTAAAGATATATTGCCGTTACAGTTTTTAGATTTTATTACAAAAACAAAAAAAAAAAACGAAAAACACGGCTTACAACCCAAACCCGTACTCTTGACAGAAACATACCTTTAACAAGAAAATCCCCTGACATTATTTCAGTTGTTTCACGGAAATCGTGAAAATGAAAAATTGAACAGGTTGTGGAAGAATTTGTGTTTGCTACTAAATTTAAAACCCTTATTGCTAACAAGTAATTCAAAAAGTTATGAAAATCGAACATAAGAACTTCATACACTTCAGAGAGGGACTATTCAAGAAAAATGTCTAGAATTCTCACAAAGATTGGCGTTCTGGATAACCCCTCATATTATGGGGCCCACTCATCAGATTACGATATTCAATACGATATTGTGATATTCTTCACTTACAATAATTGAGAAACAATTTCATGAGCATGTAATAATATATTTTCTACATCAGTAGTAGGAAAATAGGGTTTCTGGCTCAGTTCCAAAATACCCCATTTTCCCAAAAAAACCTGATCGCCGGGGTTTGACGATTTTTCCCCAAACATCGAAAAGTTAAAGTGAGTTAAATTAAGTTAAAGTAAGTTAGTAGAAGGAAAATAGGGTTTCTGGCGCACTTCCAAAATACCCCCATTTTGGAAGTGCGCCAGAAACCCTATTTTCCTACTACTGATGTAGAAAATATATTATTACATGCTCATGAAATTGTTTCTCAATTATTGTAAGTGAAGAATATCACAATATCGTATTGAATATCGTAATCTGATGAGTGGACCCCATAATATGAGGGGTTATCCAGAACGCCAATCTTTGTGAGAATTCTAGACATTTTTCTTGAATAGTCCCTCTCTGAAGTGTATGAAGTTCTTATGTTCGATTTTCATAACTTTTTGAATTACTTGTTAGCAATAAGGGTTTTAAATTTAGTATCAAACACAAATTCTTCCACAGCCTGTTTAATTTTTCATTTTCAAGATTTCCGTGAAAACAACTGAAATAATGTCAGGGGGATTTTCCTGTTAAAGGTATGTTTCTGTCAAAAGTAGGGGTTTGGGTTGTAAGCCGTGTTTTTCGTTTTTTTTTAGTTTTTTTTATTTTTTTTTTTAATAAAATCGAAAAACTGTAACGGCAATATATCTTTAATGTATTTTTAACCCTAGATTGATACAGCCATTGGCATCTGCCGTAATGACACCATAAGGTGAATTTTACCCCATACTTTGAACATTTTTAAAATAAATAAATTGAAAAGGATATTTATTTATTTATCAGTAAATAAATAAATAACCCCCATTTTTGGACCTCCCATTTTGGAAGTGCGCCAGAAACCTTATTTTCCTTCTACTAACTTACTTTAACTTACTTTAACTCACTTTAACTCACTTTAACTTTTGGATGTTTGGGGAAAAATCGTCAAACCCCGGCGATCAGGTTTTTTTGGGAAAATGGGGTATTTTGGAAGTGAGCCAGAAACCCTATTTTCCTACTACTTACATCCTTTTTAATTATTAATTAGAAGATTTATTTTAAGAAAGAAAAATGTAGGGAAATATTCTAGTTTAATTTCAATAAACTTTTATAAGAAATTCATATTCATTGTATTTATTTATCTTCCAATACTATTAACTTCTTTTTCCTACGGCCTACACTAATTCTGACTTCACTATTGTGTTCTGCATGAATTATTCTAGACGACAACACATATCTCAAAATATAAGCCGGGAAGTTTGTGCCCAGGTAGATTATGATTTAGGGCCACTGTGCGATGGTTCAACCTTCCAGTCCAAAGTCGCCGGATCCTTAATGCTCCCTTCTACGTCAACAATAATATCATCCACCGAGACCTCGAAATTCCCTTTGTCGCTGAATTAGCTAAAACCCGCTTCTCCAATTTTCATTCCAAGCTATCCTTTCATCCCAATCCCCTTGCCCAATCCCCTTGCCCAATCCCTTTCCACAGATGCGATCCCTTCCAATCCCCCGAGACGCCTGAAAAGAAAGTGGCCTAGGGACCAACTGTAACACTTAAAAACATTATTCATTCCTTAGGGAGTGACAGCAATGGCTGCCTTCTCCCCTCTGTTCATCCTTGTGTATAGCTATGTATGAGATATTTATTTATTTATTGTATTTATGTATACAGATTGTAAACATTCAATAAAAAAACAAAACAAAAAAAAACTGCGATGTTTTGCTACCCATGCTGCCATCTTCCTCAACTTTAATACTGGGAATATTACCAGACTTAACCTTGAAGAACCTGATGAAACCCGAAGGCCATGATGTTTGTAATTACGTCGACAGCATGGGCGTATATAGGAAATCATTTCGGGGGGGGGGGCTAGGACCATTTCCAGGGTATGGAATACTAAAAATGTAGAACATGGAATAGTTTTAGGCAACCAAAACGCTATTGCGCCTCAAATAAAATAATTTTTATGAACAAAGTGATTTTATTTAATTTATTTTTTTATGACACATTTTTACCATCAAATCAAAATGTCGGGGGGGGGGGCTGCAGCCCCTCAGCCCCCGCCTTATACACGCCTATGGTCGACAGTTGAACCGTGAGTTAAATTAATTATAAGTACCTTCTTATAATATTTAGAGGTGTAGATAATTGCAAAATACCCGTACTGTAATATACCGAATATAAAAACGCACTCACACAGACCAGCCAAAAATAAAGAATAAATATATTTTCTTTACGCTAATATTTTACCACCAGGTCGCCATTATAAGTGGATTCCCCGAACACTCGCTAAACTGTGTAGACAGAAGAAAGTAACATCGAAAAACGTTTGAACATGGATATTCCACCCTTCAAGAAGACAATGTTGATTTATTTTATCGTGTTCAACCAACCTACGCATGTAAAAATATAGAGAGAGATGTAGGTACGTGCTCCCGCATGTAAATCAGCTGTATATTTTACATATTTCATCGCTACGTACCGTATCTACGTAGAGCATACGTGATTTTGTCACCTAATAATAGATATTGCTGGTTCGTCGCACTGTGGTCAAAATCCGCCCTAAAGCGCAAAAAACTCTAAAACATTTGATATTGTTGATTTAGAAACCTGAAATTACAATATTTCAACTAGGACACGATTTTTCACTCGGATCCTTCAGACATTTTTTGCAGTCAACACTGACTTGAGTACTGCAAAAAACATCCATCTGCGATTAGATTCCAATGTTCACATAGAGATAACGCGCACCTGTCTGTTAGTCATTTACCGAGTTCGTTCACCTCTAGCACCGAAGTATGCAGACTTATGCAGCTAATTTCGGTCTGGGGTCGTTCTTTACATGCTCACGGAATATTTAAGGCCGAAATTAGAGAGACGCAAAAGCTACATTTTTCAGTTTCCCCGTCCATGAAGGCGATTCGAAAAATACAAAACTATTTTTTTTGCCCTTCGAACATCCCATTAAAACAAGAAAAACATGCGTCAACCTTATCGGTCTGAAAAAAAAAAAGTCCGTCACGCTGGAGCTGCATAACTAAGCACTTTCCTCAGAATTTGGGTAGTGTAGATTGCTTTCCAGAACAATTTGCTTAAAATATCCTACATAAATAAAATAAAAACATGAATAGTTCTCTTTTAAATTTGTAATGAGTAACTGATCAATTAATAATTTGCTTCCAGAGTTATGTTTACACATGGTACCTATTACACTACGTAATAAATACAAAAAACCTCATATTATCGTATTTTGATCTAACGCAGGAACAGGATACAGTCACTCTAGCGCTCCTTGCGGCGGCTTTGTGAACCTACGTCTGCCGGCTTTTCTATTCAAATATATTACAAATTAAACCCCCGCTTTCCGATTGACCGATTCAGCTCATTTTTACAACACTTCTTTCTCATGAGTTACCCACGACGTATACAGCGTTTTGTTACAATACAGCAGAAATTACGACCGGTATGAGTATATTAGGAATTTGTGTCCGGAGTAAACCCCCCCTTCTAATGAACCGATTTAGTTTATTTTTACAACACATATTTACCTGTAGATTACCACTACGAATACCGAGTTTCGTCGAAATATACCAAAAATCACGGCTGGTAGTGGCGAATTGGTATTGTGGGTCCGGAGTAAACCCCCCCTCCTAATGAACCGATTTAGTTTATTTTTACAACAGTTATTTACCTGTGGATTACCACTACGAATACCGAGTTTCATCGAAATATACCAAAAATCACGGCTGGTAGTGGCGAATTGGTATTGTGGGTCCGGAGTAAACCCCCCCTTCTAATGAACCGATTTAGTTCATTTTTATATCTCACTTTTCTCTCTATATTAACACTACGAATACCAAGTTTCGTTGAAATATAACAAATATTACGGCTGACATAGTCAAATAAGTGTTTTGGGTTCAGGGTAAACCCCCCCTTCCGGTGGACCGACTTTGGTGGTTAACGAACTCGTTCAATCGTTTGCTAATTGAATGCTATATACCAAGTTTCGTGACGAAAAAACAAAAACTCTGGCCGCTATCGTGTTAACAGACACATATATATATATATATATATATATATATGCATATATATATATATATATAGATATATATAAATTTTAACGGGGGTCATTTTCGGTGTCTACTAGGTAGGATCGATAAAGATTTGAAGAAATTTTTCAAAAATTCCGTCATGAGTCCAACCTCAATAGCTACTTTCCTTCGGAGGAAAGTGCTAAAAGTTGAAGGAACGATTTTGGTAGATGAGGATTTGGGAAATTTTCTTCGTTTCTAGTACTTCAATGATTAACCACCGTCCTGCAATCAACGGTGGGGGCCTAAAACTCAAGAAATGGCACACTCACGAGGTATTTAAAATATATTTAAGGCGAATGGGTTAGGAGAAAATACTTCAAAAAATCAAGTTTTGAGCGCTTTTTGACTAGTTTTGACCACTGTGCGTCAGTCTCAAAACCTATTATATCAATAAAACCATTACAGAATAACATGGCGCGAATTATTTACGTTTCTTTTTTTTCTAAAATACCATATTTAGTTCCAGGCGCACGGTAGTGCGTGTGGCCTAGTTCCGGCCTAAGGATGCGTTTACACTAGGATGGTTATTGCAGGATATTTTTTTCAGAGAGAAATTGCGACTAATGAAAACCATGTAAAATTTATGTCAGACATAAATTCTACATGGTTTACATTAGTCAGAATTTCTCTCTGTTATAAATATCCTGCAATAACTATCCTAGTGTAAACCCACCCTAAGGACACTGTGAGTGTATTTCACGACGCGTTAAAGCCGATTTTTGCCCTCTCATAACTTTAAACCAGGTAAAGATAAACTTCTGCAATTTTACACAAGATTTATTCTAATAGATAAAAGTAATATTGGAATGTTTCATAATTCTACATTGAATAGTTTCAGAGATATAAGCGATGGAAAATCGCAATTTATAGGACACTCACTCACGCATCAAAATTATTAGGCTCTTCCTAAGAAGCTAAAGACTTGAAATTTGGCAGGATGATAGACATTAGGGTGTTATTAAAGAGAAAAAGTCCGTCACGCAGGAGCTGCATAACTAAGCACTTTCCTCAGAATTTGGGTAGTGTAGATTGCTTTCCAGAACAATTTGCTTAAAATATCCTACATAAATAAAATAAAAACATGAATAGTTCTCTTTTAAATTTGTAATGAGTAACTGATCAATTAATAATTTGCTTCCAGAGTTATGTTTACACATGGTACCTATTACACTACGTAATAAATACAAAAAACCTCATATTATCGTATTTTGATCTAACGCAGGAACAGGATACAGTCACTCTAGCGCTCCTTGCGGCGGCTTTGTGAACCTACGTCTGCCGGCTTTTCTATTCAAATATATTACAAATTAAACCCCCGCTTTCCGATTGACCGATTCAGCTCATTTTTACAACACTTCTTTCTCATGAGTTACCCACGACGTATACAGCGTTTTGTTACAATACAGCAGAAATTACGACCGGTATGAGTATATTAGGAATTTGTGTCCGGAGTAAACCCCCCCTTCTAATGAACCGATTTAGTTTATTTTTACAACACATATTTACCTGTAGATTACCACTACGAATACCGAGTTTCGTCGAAATATACCAAAAATCACGGCTGGTAGTGGCGAATTGGTATTGTGGGTCCGGAGTAAACCCCCCCTCCTAATGAACCGATTTAGTTTATTTTTACAACAGTTATTTACCTGTGGATTACCACTACGAATACCGAGTTTCATCGAAATATACCAAAAATCACGGCTGGTAGTGGCGAATTGGTATTGTGGGTCCGGAGTAAACCCCCCCTTCTAATGAACCGATTTAGTTCATTTTTATATCTCACTTTTCTCTCTATATTAACACTACGAATACCAAGTTTCGTTGAAATATAACAAATATTACGGCTGACATAGTCAAATAAGTGTTTTGGGTTCGGGGTAAACCCCCCCTTCCGGTGGACCGACTTTGGTGGTTAACGAACTCGTTCAATCGTTTGCTAATTGAATGCTATATACCAAGTTTCGTGACGAAAAAACAAAAACTCTGGCCGCTATCGTGTTAACAGACACATATATATATATATATATATGCATATATATATATATATAGATATATATAAATTTTAACGGGGGTCATATTCGGTGTCTACTAGGTAGGATCGATAAAGATTTGAAGAAATTTTTCAAAAATTCCGTCATGAGTCCAACCTCAATAGCTACTTTCCTTCGGAGGAAAGTGCTAAAAATCGAAAAATCCTAAAATGTTGTATTCGACTCCGCTTCAGGGGGGGGGGGGTGCCAAATTTGTACTTGTTGTTCCTTCGGAAACCCATCATTCCTTTCCGACACCCATTATGTGGGGTAACAAATGCATCGTCCGGTATAAGGAACCTATATTTGACGTGCTTAGAAACATTTAGACGCATATAGCCAAAATCAAAATCGTATACCAGCTGACTGTCTGTATGTTCCTTATACAAATTCATACCCTTTGACCAATTTCAACGAAACTTGGAACATAGGTAGGTCTTTATTCGGGGAGTGGCATTGGCTAGGTCAATATCGTCTGTCTGATAGTTCCTTATACACATCCAAAGCGTAAGACTGAATTTGACCATACTTGCCACACAGGTTGGTCTTGATCCAGGGGGTGTCACAGGCTAGTTCAAAATCGTCAATCAGCTGGTTGCCTGTCTGTTAGTTCCTTAAACACATCCAAACCGTTTAACTGATTTTGACCAAACGTTGCACACAGGTAGGTCCTTATCAGGGGAGTGACATAGGCTAGGTCAAATTCATCTAGGACTCACAATTCGCAGATCACGGGTTCGAAACTGTGAACCCTAATAGTTATAGATTTGTGTTATTTGACTTTGATATTACTTATTTGGTTTCTAATTTATTTTGCTTTTCTAGATGCAGAAAGTAGGTGTAGCATGGCATGCCGGGTAACAGTTAGTAATGTTATAAGCAATAAAATACCGACACGATGAAAATTAGATAGAATAATAAAACATAGTTCAAGGCACCGCGTCATCCCTCTCAAGCTAAAAATCGACGGCGCCAATTCAAAATTCACTTACAAAAACTAATTATATCCCCAAAAAACTAACGTTAAAAAAAGGCCAAGTTCCAGGCCCCTCCCTAAAACACTTAGGCCCATGAATGTTATGATATAGTATAGAGCCAAGTTTTAAATGCTAGAAATTTTATAATATATCCGATCGTTATAGAGGCCATCATTTAGCTAAAACTGGTCAAGTTGGAGTTTCACAAATAAGTGAGAGGGTATTATTAGCCTAAAACTTGGCCCTATACTTACTTCTGCGGCTCTACAGTCCAAGATGGATTTTAGCCTCCCGAACAATCTTTCTCCATTCTTCTCTATCATGGACCTTTTTTCTCCAGTCAGCAACTCCAATTTTTCTGAGATCTTCCTCTAAGTCCTTTTGCCAGGTTTTCCTTGGACGTCCTCTCTTCCTCTTTCCTGGGAACGGTTCCCTTGTGACCTTCTTCAACATCCTATCGTTGGGTAACCTTTCGACATGGCCAAGCCAACTAATTCTCGCTGACTTGACGAACCTTACGATGTCCTCATGGTTATTTAGCTCATCTAGTTCTCGGTTGCTCCTTATGCGACTTTGTTCGCAGATGGGGCCAAAAATGCGTCGCATCACTTTTCGCTCAGACTCTAAGCGCCTGCAGGTCCTTTGTGCTAAGTGTCCATGCTTCAGCACCATAGCACACTACCGGTATGATAAGTGAGTTGTACATCTGCAACTTGGTACGCTTAGAGAGCAGCGTCGACTTCATCAGGTTCACTAGGCCGTAATAAGCTTTATTGCCACTTATGATCCTTTTTTTGATCTCCTCACTAATCTTGTTTTCAGAATTAATTTCCGTACCAAGATATGTAAAGTGATTAACTCCTTCGAAATTGTAGTCGTTATGTGTTAGATTGCGTGGCCTTCTTCTCACTTCGGACGCTGACATGACCATGTATTTTGTTTTTGACTCTTTTATTTCAAGTCAAACTTGGCCCTATACTAGGATACGATAACTTTAATGGGCAAGTGTTTTAGGGAGGGGCCTGGAACTTGGCCTTTTTTCAACATCAGTTTTTTGGGAGGTATTAATATTTTTGTAAGTAAATTTTGAGTTGGCACCATCGATTTTTAGCTTGAGGAGGATGACGCGGTGCCGTGAACTATGTTTTTTTATTCTATCTAATTTTTATCGTGTCGGTATTAGCGGGGTTCCTCTCTCCCCCATACGAAGGAACCCCGCTTATAAGGTTGATCTCATGACGCAATCCAGAAGTGCCGACTAGAAAATTTTGCGTTTCAGAACCCCTAGAGACCGAAAATGATGGTGGTTCAAATTTGTATATATATATATATATATATATATATATATATATATATATATATATTTGTCTGTTCGCTCTCTAGGTAGAAGACGAAAGGTCCAATTTTGATGAAATTTGGTACAAAATCCGTCGTCCGATTTGAAAGGTCCAGTTCGTTAACCAGCAAAATCCGTCCACTGGAAGATGTCGTTTGGGGCGAAATTCGCGCAAAAAAAATCGTAACGCTTACGTTTTTGAGTTCATAAGCTTGTAAGTACTCGTTTTATAGGCTTCTTGGGCAAGGAAAACGAATGAAACCATTTTCAAGGCGATAGCTTTAACCATTTTCGAGAAAATTGGAAAACTAGTTTTTGAATACCGTTTTTGGTTTGGGTACTTAAAATCATGGGATTCAGTTGAAACATTTTTTGCATATTTGAATTTCCTCAAAACTAACATGTTAAACTTTGTGTTACGTTTGGAGTTAAGGAAGGGTTAGAATAAAATATTTTATTAACAGACATAAAAAGTTTTGGTAACTTTGTATACTTTCCTTAATATCTCGAAAAAGGTGGAGAATCTTGGTAAACGGAAGAATACCATTAGAAAGCTTACTAAATGCTCTACAAAAAAGGTTCTAATGAAAGTTTTGATTAGACGATGTCAATCGGAGAAATAAGTGCTTAAAACTTTAAAGTAATTGATTTCGCTTATTCGAACTGTTCTTTTTGTCTGTTTTTATTCCTTGTTACTTTTTGACTGCTTATAGTTGGATAATGTATTTGATAATAAATCAGGTTAAGAAAAATAAGAAAAACAATTTAATCTTAGAGATATGGATTTCCAAGATATAGCTTTTCAAATGCCTAGCGGGGTCCTTCCTAGGGCGGGGACCCATCCAGGGAAGATCGTAAATAAGACCTTTCTTGAAAGTAAAGATGGAACTGTCAACTTTGGTCCTCCTCTGCCTCCCGGCACTTTCATTGCTGACGAAGGCTACCAATGAGTAGCCAAAACGTCCTAAATATAGATTTTTTAACAAAAACCGTATTGAGGTTTCTTTAGCCGAATCCCAACCATTCCATCATTACTTATCACCTCGACGGCTAACTATCTAATCTTCATGCTTTCTAGAAATGTGGACCCAAAATAATAACAGCTTCTATTTTAATCATTTTAAATGAGTCTAGATAAAAGAACGGAACCGCGCTAAGATGATGCAGTTCCTGCGAGTCGGACTTTTTTTTTATAAGTATACTGACTGTTACCCGGCGTGCCATGCTACACCTAGTGTTACCTGTGTGCCAAGTTTCAGTCAAACGGTTTGGATATTTTTCAACGTTAGTTTTTTGGGGGGATTTATTTTTCCAGAAGCCGAAAACATTTATTATGTTTGTAAAAAATAAAATAAAACAAAGGTAAAATCAGGCGTGGGGAGGGACAAAGGGGGCTTTAGCCCAGCCAAAATTTGGATATAATAACATTATTAAGTTTAAAAACTTCAGTATTAAATAATATAACATTTTGAAACATTTAAATTAAAGTCAATAATTTATCACATAAAGGTTTCATAACAGGATACAATTGTAAAATGAAATTCCCAACTTTATCTAATATCTAGGGCGTTTATAACCTAAAAGGTTCATACCCTATAAAACAAAATCAAAAATTAGTCAATTGAACGAAAACAATGGTAGTAGGTGCCATTGGCCATTGCAGTCGACGCACCAGTCAAGTAGTAGGCAGATTCAACCATTTGACAGTGGTTACATCCTCCTTTCGCTGTGTGAACTTAGATTCGAGAGTTTGCCCTCCATCAGTTCAACAGCAATCAGTAAAGATTTAAAATGAAAAATGCGTTTTTTCACATTCGATACTTTTCATTTGTATCGACGATATTAAGGAAAATATACAGTCATTTGGAAAGGTTGAAATAGAAACATTTATCATTTTGGTAAGAACTTTCATGAAATAATTTCTGACCTCAAATGGGTCCCCTCTACCTGACAAAAAAAAGGCCAGGCAGCAACCTTCATCCACTCCTAGAGATACTAATTGTTTGAAAAATATCAAAATGTTTACATTTTCTCGTACTCTTCTAGTATAGTACTAATTCTAGAAATAATACCAATTACACGGCACTAATGGCCAAGAATTATGTCGATGCGCCGTAAAAAAAAAAAAAAAAAAAACAAAAAAAACAATGGTAGTTCAAATATGAGTATATATATATATATATATATATATATATATATATATATATATATATATATATGTATATATATATATATATATATATATATATATACACATATATTTGTCTGTTCGCGGTCAAGCACAGCGAATAATGGTCCGATTTTGATGAATTTTGGCACAATAATCTTTCGTCTAATTTGAAAGGTCAAGTTTCTTAACGAGCAGAATCCACCCAACAGAACATGGGTTTTGGAGCGAAATAATTGTTTCGCTTACTTTATGTGCTTGCAAGTACTCGTTTTATTGGTTTATTGGCCCAGAAAAACGAATGAAACCATTTTTAAGACATTAGCTTTAATCGTTTTTGAGAAAAATGGAAAAATACTTGTCGAATAAAGTTTTTGGTTTCGGCACTTAGAATCATGGGATTCAGTTAAAATATTTTCTGCAGGTTTTAAATTTATATTAACAAAGATGTTTAAATTTTGGTTACGTTCGGAGCTAAGGAAGGATTAGAATAAAATATTTTATTTTTAGACATGGAAAGTTTTGGGAACGTCGTATATTTTCCTTAATATCTCTTATTTGGTTAATATTTAATATTCTTAATTGGTTGTTGTTGTTTTTTTTTTTGTTTTTTTTTTACGGCGCATCGACATAACTCTTGGCTATTAGTGCCGTGTAATTGGTATTATTTGTAGAATTAGTACTATACTAGAAGAGTACGAGAAAATGTAAACATTTTGATATTTTTCAAACAATTAGTATCTCTAGGAGTGGATGAAGGTTGCTGCCTGGCCTTTTTTTTTGTCAGGTAGAGGGGACCCATTTGAGGTCAGAAATTATTTCATGAAAGGTCTAACCAAAATGATAACTGTTTCTATTCAACCTTTCCATAAGACTGTACATTTTCCTTAATATCGTCGATACAAATGAAAAGTATCGAATGTGAAAAAACGCATTTTTAATTTTAAATCTTTACTGATTGCTGTTGGACTGATGGAGGGCAAACTCTCGAATCTAAGTTCACACAGCGAAAGGAGGATGTAACCACTGTCAAAAGGCCGAATCTGCCTACTACTTGACTGCCCAAAACCAAAGTAATAAATAAAAGTGTTTTCACTCTTGAAAGTTATGATTTTCACATTCGTTAGTTTGCATTTGTATCGACGATATCTCGAAAATGGTTGGGAATCTTGGAAGCAAAAGGTAACCATTCAAAAGCTTAATATTCTGAAGAAATTTTTGATTAGGCGATGTCAATCGGAGAAATAAGTGCTTAAAACTACAAATGTGTTTGTTTTGTTCTTTTAAACTCGTTTTTGTGGTTCTTTTGCTCACGTTTTAATTGGTTGTTTTTTTTTTTTAAATTAGATTTATTTGCAGAATTAGTAGTACAGTAGAAGAGTACAAGAAAGTGTAAACATTTTGATATTTTTCAATGTATTGAAGATAGAGATTAGTATCTCGAGAAGTGGATGAAGGGTGCTGCCTGCCCCTTCCAGGTAAGGCCATAAAAGCTTTTCAAGAAAGCCCGAACCAAAATAATAACTGTTTCTATTTTACTCTTTCCAAATGAGACAAGGGACAAGAACGGAGCCGTGCTAAGATGACGCAGTTCCTGCGAGTCGGACTTTTTATTAAAAGCAGGACTTCTGGTGTCCTTCCTCCCACCCTGTTCCTTCTACCTCTTTCCCACCCACTTCCCTTCCCATTTCTCGACCCTTCTTCTCAGCCTTTTGTAATTCTTTTACCCTTCTGCTTGCCCGGGGGAAAAATAGCCTTCCATTGTCAGCCGATGAATTGGCGTCACCTTTAGGCGTGTTTCTATTAAAAGTTCATCTCATTCTACATAAAGGGTGAGGGAGGTTGGGTGACGGGTAAAGCACACAGGGCATTTAGCTACAACCCTTACGATTATTTTTTATTTTATTTCATTTTTTTTTTTGTTTATAACATTGCTACGAAAAAGATTCTATGTAATTAAAACAAAAAAAGTTTCTTAATCAAACGTTAAAGCGTCCCATTAATTTCGTTCTTTCAATCTTCTTTATAATAAATGATTTAATATGTATATTTATAAACCTATAGTTTATTTTAATCAAGTTTATTAACATACAACAAAATAGTTTTGAAATAATTATTGCCTAGAGCAATAATAAAAATTTTAACTTCGAACAGGTTGTCGTATCCGAGATGGAATCCACCATAATTTACTTGGTTTTGCTTAAGAAAAAAAAAAAAAAAAAAAAAAAAAAAAAAAAAAAAAAAAAAAAAAAAAAAAAAAAAAAAAAAAAACATGGTTCGATAACCTATTTTAGATAATTAGCATAAAAACTTTATAAGCTGTTAAAACGGGATTCTTTCCGCAACCAGGTAGGATGAGAGAGAAATTTGATAAGTTCAAGTTTATCGGTAGCTTTAACTTTTATCTTTTGTGTACAGTATGTGCCCATTTGGGTCCATTATCTATAAATCAATCCAGAAACTTCACAAATTCTTAATGGTGGCCATACACATTCAGTTAAAAACTCAAGGCCAAGACTGCACAGACTGACTTCAAGGTTTAGACTGGATCAAGCACAGACACGATAATTCAAAAAACCTCAAGGTAGGGACTGCACAGTCTATAGTTTCCCACTGAACGTGAAGTACATATCCTCTTGTCCACACACATCAGGCCTAGCCTGCACAGTCCCGGCCTCATATTTCTGTGCAGTTAATCTATTCTACTTCGACCGACTCCTCAGTCCAAACACAGCATCCCTGCATGGAAGTTGGGTTCCGTTCAAATGTGGGGCAGGATTGGGAATATTCTTTTTTATTAAAAGAACGTGTTTAGTTTTGTTTGTGTTTTCTTAAATCGGGTTATCCTGGTGGATATCACTTACACTGTGGGAGTTAGATATTATCGGAATGTTATCAACGAATAAAAGCCATTTAGTTGGTCAAGGAGTCAAAAACATATTTTTGTTGTGATTGGAAATAAAACGGTACTTAGCAAACACTCTTGGGGCACCCCTACATCCAAGGTTTTTGTTGTGATTGGAAATAAAATGGTACTTAGCACACACCCTTGGGGCACCCCAACATCCAAGGTTTTTGAACTCAATGAACTAGACTATCCTACTAGCATTTGGAAATTTCATACTCTTAAAAATCGATGTGTAAATATTTGTACGTTGCCTCAACTCCTCTTTGAAGATGACAAAGAAACCAGCAATTGCATGCTGACCTTTAATGAAGGTAATGATTATTTAATACCGTTTCCATCTTCCATGAGATGTAACGGATGATCAAACAATAGTTCTGCTTTAATGATAATATAAGTCGGATGTAATGCAGGGAAAGACAAATATTCTTAATTAGGTCCAAAATAAAAATATAATATACACATATATATATATATATATATATATATATATATATATATATATATATAGATGGAACGGCTTTTTTCTCCAGCGGTGGTACTCATCACATCGTCCTGGGATATTTCGATGGGTTCATCTCCATCTTCGTCAGCCATGTACTTGTTGTTTCTTCCTTGGTGGTTGACAAGGGAATGAAATTTTTCTCGATCTGGGCGCCCTTTCTACTCTCTAGCCCCAGTATCGGCGGGCCAATAGTGTTGAAGCTCCCTTGTGTAGTTGGGATTCTGTCCGTTAGTAGCGCTGATGGTATTGCGTCTTTTTTTTCCTGTATTTTCCTCGCCGTAAGGTTTAATATGCTTGATGTTTATTTTTCGTCGCTGGGATGATATTTTTAGATGGAACGACATTTTTCTCCAGCGGTGGTACTCCTCACATCTTCCTGGGATATTTCGAAATATCGCAGGAAGATGTGAGGAGTACCACCGCTGGAGAAAAATGCTGTTCCATCTAAAAATATCCTCCCAGCGACGAAAAATAAACATCAAGCATATATATATATATATATATATATATATATATATATATATATATATATACAGGTGTATTACCATTCAATGACTTTACCTTTTAGAAAACTCCAGAATATGTGTTGAGCTGAATTCGTAGCATTTACAAAAGCAGCGTTTGTGCAGGAACCTGAGCCGATCTTTGACAGAGAAACCTTACGCAGAAGCCAAAGCGACGCCTAATCCAGGTCCAATATAAACCTCTCTAAATCACACCGATCTACGCTCTAGTTAGAATACACATGTCAATCTGAGATTCCTACTTTCCGAAGGAGTGTACCTACTTGAAATAATTTCTTCAAATGTTCATCGACCAAACCCAATGATTCGCAACCAAAATGATTCCAGTTAACACACACATATATATATATATATATATATATATATATATATATGTGTGTGTGTGTGTGTGTGTGTGGGTGTATTTATATATGTATGATAGCGGTTGCTTGCTTATCAGGTAAAGATGATTAATGATTTACATTATTACTAGCTGTTACCGGGCATGCTATGCTCCACTTTCTGCATCTATAAAGGCAAAAATAAATTAGAAACCAAATAATTAATATTAAAATCTAATAACTCAAATCTGGAACTATTTGGGTTCATTGTTTCGAACTCGTGATCTCTGAACTGTGAGTCATAGACGATTTTAACCTAGCCTATGACTCTCCCCGTGTCAAGACCTACCTGTGTGCCAAGTTTGGTCAAAATCGGACGAAGAGTGAGGATTTGTACAAGGAACAAACATACAGACAGACAACTGGTAGACATTTTTGACGGGGTCTCCGAGACTTCCCTTCTCAAGACCTACCAGTATTCCAAGTTTGTACAAAATCGGTCAAACGGTGTGGATTTGTGGACAAACGGACAAAAAGACACCTGATTTTTATATATCTATATACATAAAAATGACGTGTCTGTCTGTTTTTTGTTTGTTGTATACAAATCTACACCGTTTGACCGATTTTGACCAAATTTGGCACACAGGTAGGTCTTGATACAAGAAATCTCCTAGGCGAGGTCAAAATAGTCAAATTTCAAAATTTGGTCAAAAGGTCAAAAGTTTTGTTCAAGAAAAATTGGCTACACTGAACCATTCAGATTGTGACGGCCATTTTGAATCGATAACTACAGGCCTCTGTCGGCTGTTAGATGAAGTGCTGTTGTGCTGGCCTGTTGTGCTAAGCGAGGAGCGATTTATTGATAATTAGGATCATCTGTCCATATCTATAAAACTTAAGGAAATAAATAAGTATTCTTATTAACCCTGAATCAGGGGCAATCCCGGAGCACTGTAATTGGGCGCAACCGTCCTAATAAGATGGCCGCAATTTTTTGGCCCTACAAAATTCCCAAATGTACATTAAGGTCTAAAAAAATTTAGAACATTCCTAGTCATCTAGGGAATTAAATAAAAATTAAAATGTTACTAATAGATGAAATAACTCAATGCAAAAAAAATAAATAGTAAAAGCACTTTGTGAAATCGCAAAGGACATTATGTTCAGTTTCAGACCCCCCATTTCTCCCAGAGATCTCTATCACGGAAACCAGAACATATTTACTCTCTATGGATGTATAATAATTGCTCACAGTCCAATTCATAAAAATAAAAAAAATGGGCACATTTCAAAGCCCTTGAATATTTGGTAAATGTGAGCCAATTATCATTATCAATAAACATATTTTCTGTGTTTGAGCTCAATTAGTCCTCGAAAATACACTAGAATAACCCCCACGTAAACCTTCTATTACTGCGATGGTCAGATCAAATGTTTTCTGGCATTTTGGGAAAACTCTGCGTAAGATAATAAAATAATTTACAAAACGACGTATTCCGATTGTATCACTGAACGGTTTCGCAAATACTGGTTATCTTACTCAAATCATGAGTAAAATATATTTGTAAGAAGATTCACAAACTTAAATATTTGTGAGTGGATCAGGCGCAATGGTCCTATTTGGACGGCGACGCTGTATCCACTTCCGAAGCGATCCGACAGGCAATTAAAGTGGGATGACGTGTAGACGGGACCGATCTAGGAAGGTACTGGGAGGAGGAGTACCTTAAAAACTACCCACCCGTCCCAATAGAAGCATCGCGCCCGATGCATGGTTAATATAGAACACATAACATTTGAAAAACGTGCGTCACGCAGGATCTGCATAACTAACCAATTTCCTCAAAATTTGGATGTTCCGAATAAATTTCAGTCGAATGAATTTCTGAATAAATTGATTAAAATAGCCTATATAAATTAAATAAAAACGTAAATAGTTCTGCTCTTTAACCTTTGTGATGAACAACTGTTTCAATTATAAATTTTAAGGAGACGGAGGGGGGGGGGGGGTACTTTGGACCCAAATTATTAATGTTGTCACGTAGTTTCTGTTGTATTTTAAGGAAATGCGGATGGGTCGTGGGTATCTAACGAAAATAGAGTGTGGTAAAAATGAACTGAATTGGCCATCGGAGGGGAGGTTTACTTTGTACAATGTTTGAATACAATTTGTCCGCCAATCGTAGGTTGGCAAAGCTACCACTAGGAGTGCCTCTGTTTTTTTATGACTTTATCTGAGTTCTACACTTCTGACTTCTATCGCTAGCGGCGCTTTACACCGTTCCTGCGATATTATTGTATTATTTTATCATTAATCAAGATTAATAGACGTAAATGTAAAGTATTGACTCTGGAAATCAATTACAAAATTTATAATTGAAACAGTTGTTCATTACAAAGGTGAAAGAGCAGAACTATTCTAAAAACATGAATAGTTCTGCTCTTTTAACTTTGTAATGTGTTTCAATTATAAATTTTGTAATTGATTTCCAGAGTCAATACTTTACATTTACGTCTATTAATCTTGATTAATAGACGTAAATGTAATGTATTGACTCTGGAAATCAATTACAAAATTTATAATTGACAGTTGTAACAGTTGTTCATTACAAAGGTAAAAGAGCAGAACTATTCTAAAACATGAATAGTTCTGCTCTTTTAACTTTGTAATGAACAACTGTTTCAATTATAAATTTTGTAATTGATTTCCAGAGTCAATACTTTACATTTACGTCTATTAATCTTGATTAATAATAAAATATTACAATAATATCGCAGGAACGGGGTGGTCGCAAGAATTTTTGCAGACCACTTCGGCTCCTCATTTAGTACTTCGAGCTACACGAACGAATCCCTACAAATAAAGGCTGACGGCGAATCAATTCCTCTAGACTTCGGAATGAAGACATTTCGTCTGACTAAAATGCTCCGTTCACAATTGAAGAGTTGGAAAGGTCGCTCCAGGCATGATCTAGGAGATCTTCACCGGGATGTGATGGGGTGCCGTATCTAGGAGATCATCACCGGGATGTGATGGGGTGCCGTATCTAGGAGATCTTCACCGGGATGTGATGGGGTGCCGTATCTAGGAGATCTTCACCGGGATGTGATGGGGTGCCGTATCTAGGAGATCTTCACCGGGATGTGATGGGGTGCCGTATCTAGGAGATCTTCACCGGGATGTGATGGGGTGCCGTATGAAATGCTTCTTAACCTCCCTGATAAGGCAATTATAAAATTGCTTGAGATATTTAATCAACTTTGGACAAGTGCTAAGTACCCCAAGGCTTGGAAAGAGGCAATTATCATACCGATCATAAAACCCGGTAAGGACCCAATGTCTCTAGGTAGCTACAGACCTATATCACTTCTTTGTTGTATGGGAAAGCTCCTGGAAGCTATGGTGAATTACCGTTTGGTTCATGAATTAGAATTAAATAATTTTATATCCACATACCAAGCCGGTTTCAGAAAAGGATACACCACTCAAGATCAGTTGATGCTATTGGAGCAGACAATTCAAAATGCTTTCACCTCCCGCCAACATGTCACTGCGATATTCTTTGATATTAAACAGGCATATGAAAGAGTGTGGAGACACGAAATTCTCCGTCGACTGCACGGGTGGGGGTTCAGAGGTAGGCTGCCCCTGTTCCTCAAGAGTTTTCTTGAGGAAAGGACATTTAAAGTCAGAATAAGTGACGCTCTGTCAATCCCACGTGTGCAGGAGATTGGAATCCCACAGGGCTCTGTGTTGAGTGTTACACTTTTTTTGGTAGCAATGAACGGAATTGCCGATGGTGTGGGGGAAAGGAGGATTCTGATGCCCAGAGCCTGCAAGAAGCGATTAAAGTGGTTAATGAAACGGCCGTAAGACGATGTTTAACACTCTCCCGAGAAAACAGCAGGTGTTCACTTTTGTAGACTCCGTAAACCTCATAGTCACCCTAATCTTTTTATGGGTGATTCTGATATAGTCTTCAAAGATGAACATATATTTCTTGGGCTGGTAATGGACAAGCAATTGAGATGGAAAAAACACATTAGTCATGTTGTTCAGAGATGTGAGGCATCGCTCCCAACTAAAGTGGGGAGCAGAAAAATCTGTACTTTTACAGATTTGTGATGCATTTATCAGGTCCAGAGTTGATTATGGGTGTCCAATATACGGATCTGCTCGTAAATCATGGCTCCGGCAGCTTGATACACTTTACAGTGCGGGACTTCGAGTAGCCATTGGTGCATTCAGAACAAGTCCATTAGACTCCATTTATTTGCAGTCATCTACCTCTAGAACATAGGAGGAATCTACTGGCTTTGACGTACACAACATAGGAGGAATCTACTGGCTTTGACGTACACAACATAGGAGGAATCTACTGGCTTTGACGTACACAACTTAGGAGGAATCTACTGGCTTTGACGTACACAACATAGGAGGAATCTACTGGCTTTGACGTACACAACATAGGAGGAATCTACTGGCTTTGACGTACACAACATAGGAGGAATCTACTGGCTTTGACGTACACAACATAGGAGGAATCTACTGGCTTTGACGTACACAACATAGGAGGAATCTACTGGCTTTGGCGTACACAACATAGGAGGAATCTACTGGCTTTGACGTACACAACATAGGAGGAATCTACTGGCTTTGACGTACACAACATAGGAGGACTCTACTGGCTTTGACGTACACAACATAGGAGGAATCTACTGGCTTTGACGTACACAACATAGGAGGAATCTACTGGCTTTGACATACACAACATCGCTGCAGACTAAAACTCACCATTTCCTACATGATATGGTACAAAGCGACGCTTTATCAGGCATCTATAGTACTAGGCGGACAATAACTAGACCTTTGGTTGTGAGAGCAGATGAAGCTAAGCTGCGTTATAACGGTTCTTGGGATAACATAGGAGGAATCTACTGGCTTTGACGTACACAACATCGCTGCAGACTAAAACTCACCATTTCCTACATGATATGGTACAAAGCGACGCTTTATCAGGCATCTATAGTACTAGGCGGACAATAACTAGACCTTTGGTTGTGAGAGCAGATGAAGCTAAGCTGCGTTATAACGGTTCTTGGGATAACATAGGAGGAATCTACTGGCTTTGACGTACACAACATCGCTGCAGACTAAAACTCACCATTTCCTACATGATATGGTACAAAGCGACGCTTTATCAGGCATCTATAGTACTAGGCGGACAATAACTAGACCTTTGGTTGTGAGAGCAGATGAAGCTAAGCTGCGTTATAACGGTTCTTGGGATAACATAGGAGGAATCTACTGGCTTTGACGTACACAACATCGCTGCAGACTAAAACTCACCATTTCCTACATGATATGGTACAAAGCGACGCTTTATCAGGCATCTATAGTACTAGGCGGACAATAACTAGACCTTAGGTTGTGAGAGCAGATGAAGCTAAGCTGCGTTATAACGGTTCTTAGGATAACATAGGAGGAATCTACTGGCTTTGACGTACACAACATCGCTGCAGACTAAAACTCACCATTTCCTACATGATATGGTACAAAGCGACGCTTTATCAGGCATCTATAGTACTAGGCGGACAATAACTAGACCTTTGGTTGTGAGAGCAGATGAAGCTAAGCTGCGTTATAACGGTTCTTGGGATAACATAGGAGGAATCTACTGGCTTTGACGTACACAACATCGCTGCAGACTAAAACTCACCATTTCCTACATGATATGGTACAAAGCGACGCTTTATCAGGCATCTATAGTACTAGGCGGACAATAACTAGACCTTTGGTTGTGAGAGCAGATGAAGCTAAGCTGCGTTATAACGGTTCTTGGGATAACATAGGAGGAATCTACTGGCTTTGACGTACACAACATCGCTGCAGACTAAAACTCACCATTTCCTACATGATATGGTACAAAGCGACGCTTTATCAGGCATCTATAGTACTAGGCGGACAATAACTAGACCTTTGGTTGTGAGAGCAGCTGAAGCTAAGCTGCGTTATAACGGTTCTTGGGATAACATAGGAGGAATCTACTGGCTTTGACGTACACAACATCGCTGCAGACTAAAACTCACCATTTCCTACATGATATGGTACAAAGCGACGCTTTATCAGGCATCTATAGTACTAGGCGGACAATAACTAGACCTTTGTTTGTGAGAGCAGATGAAGCTAAGCTGCGTTATAACGGTTCTTGGGATAACATAGGAGGAATCTACTGGCTTTGACGTACACAACATCGCTGCAGACTAAAACTCACCATTTCCTACATGATATGGTACAAAGCGACGCTTTATCAGGCATCTATAGTACTAGGCGGACAATAACTAGACCTTTGGTTGTGAGAGCAGATGAAGCTAAGCTGCGTTATAACGGTTCTTGGGATAACATAGGAGGAATCTACTGGCTTTGACGTACACAACATCGCTGCAGACTAAAACTCACCATTTCCTACATGATATGGTACAAAGCGACGCTTTATCAGGCATCTATAGTACTAGGCGGACAATAACTAGACCTTTGGTTGTGAGAGCAGATGAAGCTAAGCTGCGTTATAACGGTTCTTGGGATAACATAGGAGGAATCTACTGGCTTTGACGTACACAACATCGCTGCAGACTAAAACTCACCATTTCCTACATGATATGGTACAAAGCGACGCTTTATCAGGCATCTATAGTACTAGGCGGACAATAACTAGACCTTTGGTTGTGAGAGCAGATGAAGCTAAGCTGCGTTATAACGGTTCTTGGGATAACATAGGAGGAATCTACTGGCTTTGACGTACACAACATCGCTGCAGACTAAAACTCACCATTTCCTACATGATATGGTACAAAGCGACGCTTTATCAGGCATCTATAGTACTAGGCGGACAATAACTAGACCTTTGGTTGTGAGAGCAGATGAAGCTAAGCTGCGTTATAACGGTTCTTGGGATAACATAGGAGGAATCTACTGGCTTTGACGTACACAACATCGCTGCAGACTAAAACTCACCATTTCCTACATGATATGGTACAAAGCGACGCTTTATCAGGCATCTATAGTACTAGGCGGACAATAACTAGACCTTTGGTTGTGAGAGCAGATGAAGCTAAGCTGCGTTATAACGGTTCTTGGGATAACATAGGAGGAATCTACTGGCTTTGACGTACACAACATCGCTGCAGACTAAAACTCACCATTTCCTACATGATATGGTACAAAGCGACGCTTTATCAGGCATCTATAGTACTAGGCGGACAATAACTAGACCTTTGGTTGTGAGAGCAGATGAAGCTAAGCTGCGTTATAACGGTTCTTGGGATAACATAGGAGGAATCTACTGGCTTTGACGTACACAACATCGCTGCAGACTAAAACTCACCATTTCCTACATGATATGGTACAAAGCGACGCTTTATCAGGCATCTATAGTACTAGGCGGACAATAACTAGACCTTTGGTTGTGAGAGCAGATGAAGCTAAGCTGCGTTATAACGGTTCTTGGGATAACATAGGAGGAATCTACTGGCTTTGACGTACACAACATCGCTGCAGACTAAAACTCACCATTTCCTACATGATATGGTACAAAGCGACGCTTTATCAGGCATCTATAGTACTAGGCGGACAATAACTAGACCTTTGGTTGTGAGAGCAGATGAAGCTAAGCTGCGTTATAACGGTTCTTGGGATAACATAGGAGGAATCTACTGGCTTTGACGTACACAACATCGCTGCAGACTAAAACTCACCATTTCCTACATGATATGGTACAAAGCGACGCTTTATCAGGCATCTATAGTACTAGGCGGACAATAACTAGACCTTTGGTTGTGAGAGCAGATGAAGCTAAGCTGCGTTATAACGGTTCTTGGGATAACATAGGAGGAATCTACTGGCTTTGACGTACACAACATCGCTGCAGACTAAAACTCACCATTTCCTACATGATATGGTACAAAGCGACGCTTTATCAGGCATCTATAGTACTAGGCGGACAATAACTAGACCTTAGGTTGTGAGAGCAGATGAAGCTAAGCTGCGTTATAACGGTTCTTGGGATAACATAGGAGGAATCTACTGGCTTTGACGTACACAACATCGCTGCAGACTAAAACTCACCATTTCCTACATGATATGGTACAAAGCGACGCTTTATCAGGCATCTATAGTACTAGGCGGACAATAACTAGACCTTTGGTTGTGAGAGCAGATGAAGCTAAGCTGCGTTATAACGGTTCTTGGGATAACATAGGAGGAATCTACTGGCTTTGACGTACACAACATCGCTGCAGACTAAAACTCACCATTTCCTACATGATATGGTACAAAGCGACGCTTTATCAGGCATCTATAGTACTAGGCGGACAATAACTAGACCTTTGGTTGTGAGAGCAGATGAAGCTAAGCTGCGTTATAACGGTTCTTGGGATAACATAGGAGGAATCTACTGGCTTTGACGTACACAACATCGCTGCAGACTAAAACTCACCATTTCCTACATGATATGGTACAAAGCGACGCTTTATCAGGCATCTATAGTACTAGGCGGACAATAACTAGACCTTTGGTTGTGAGAGCAGATGAAGCTAAGCTGCGTTATAACGGTTTTTGGGATAACATTATGGCAATCCAACGCCCCTTTACAAGACCATGGGTTATCCCAGATTTCTCTGTTGACCTCACGTTAGCTCGATATGGAAAAAATTGTACTTCATCGGCTGTTTATAATAAATGTTTCCTCGAAGCGAGTCAGAGATATACTAAACATTTAAAGATTTTCACAGATGGCTCAAAGATGTGCAACGGAGTCGGGTGCGGTATATTCAGAAAGACTGCACTCGGTCCCCTTGCACCCAAATACAAGCATATTTCATGCAGAACTGATAGCAATTAAATTAGCTTTAGAAAGATACGGAAACCTCGAATCAAGAATATTAGTATGCTCCGATTCATATAGCTGTCTGATCTCTCTCAAGAATAAATTTACTCAAGACCCTCTGTTATTGGAAATCCTCAATCTAGTTATAACTTCACGATCCAGAGGAACGATAGTAACACATGGTTATCACCTGGTTGGACGACGAAGGCCTCAATGCTCGCGATGTGGGGACCGCCTTGATGTTATACGCGAAGAAACCTATAAAACGAGTACTTGCAAGTATATGAAGTAAACATAACTATTTTTTTCGCGCGAATTTCGCTCCAAAAACCATGTTCCGGTGGACGGATTCTGCTGGTTAACGAACTTGACCTTTCAAATTAGACATATATATATATATATATATATATATATATATATATATATATATATATATATATTCATATTTATTAGAGAGTTTCCAACTTAAGAAAATTAATAATTTTTAACAATAAAGTAAAATAATTGGAATGGTTATTATATTCGAACTAAATTAAATACGAAGTACAACATGTGAACTTTCTCCTGCTCATTTCTATGTTTCTATGAGAATTCTGTTTGAGAACACAATGACCATAAAGTTTTCGAATAAAGTGGCCGAATGAGTGGTTTGATAAAAGTCCTATTTATTGTACTTGGAGTATCCCCACCCCTTGAGTCTTTGTTCCTGCCGACCAAGGTCGAGACCAGAAATCTGGTCGGACAATGCTGAAGGGGTTGGGGTTTCCCAGCAATCCACCCCCGGCGTTCATATGGAAAACAAAGCTACCTCATTCCACGTGTCTTCTGCATAACGCTTTTCCTGAGGGAAGCTAGGTTTGTGGTTTGGATAGTATATACATCTTTGGGATTGGGCATTCCTAAAAATAATATTAAAGACCTTTCAGCATGTTCGTTCAAGGTAGAGGAAAAGGGTAATATAGAGTAGAAGTATGCGAGGAATTGCTGGGAGATATACCCCGCGTAAATAGTATCTCTCATGTAGTCATGATCTATGTATCTTTATCTATTTTTTGTGTTTCATATTTTGTATGATAAACACACTTAGTTAAGTCTCCTAAGAGATCAGGAATTGATTGTAAGTTTATATATTATTATGTATCCAGGATGTATGGATTTAAATTAAATATAGTAAAGGCTTAAAAAATTATTGGAGCTTTAACTTTAAGTAATGAAAATGCACTTATTCATGTGATAAGAATACGGAAACCTCGAATCAAGAATATTAGTATGCTCCGATTCATATAGCTGTCTGATCTCTCTCAAGAATAAATTTACTCAAGACCCTCTGTTATTGGAAATCATCAATCTAGTTACAACTTCACGATCCAGAGGAACGATAGTAACACATGGTATCACCTGGCTGGACGACAAAGGCCTCAATGCTCGCGATGTGGGGACCGCCTTGATGTAAAACACATCTTGGTGGACACATCTTTGTTGTTATACGCGAAAAAACCTATAAAACGAGTACTTGCAAGCATATGAAGTAAACATAACTATTTTTTTCTCGCGAATTACGCTCGAAAACCATGTTCCGGTGGACGGATTCTGCTGGTTAACAAACTTGACCTTTCAAATTAGACGAAAGACTTTTGTACCCCATTTCATCAAAATCTGACCATTATTGAGGCCAGGAAAGAGCGAACAGACATATATATATATATATATATATATATATATATATATATATATATATATATATATATAGTGCATATATATAAGCTTATTCTCAGGTGTTAAAGATTATATATGTTTTGTTTTTCTATGCTGTAGAAGCACTGAGGATGGAGCTGTAGACTCCGAAAGCTTGCTTTGAGTGAATAAAATAAATCATTTGTGGTGGAGACCTTGGAGTTTGTTGGTTTTCCTATTATGATATATATACAAATTTGAACCACCGTTATTTTCGTTCTCTAGGGGTTCTGAAACTTAAAATGTTCTATTCGGCACTTCCGGATTGTTTCATGAGGTCAACCTTATAAGCTGGGTTCTTCACTACGGAGAGGGAGGAACCGCGCTAAAAAAATATTAAGTTTGCTCTTATCTAAGTCCGAAGGAATAATCATTCTTGGCAAATAAATTCTACGGAAGCTATAAAGGAGAATAATTTAAGTCTGGAAGAAGTTAAGAGCATTTCGACAGAAGCTCTGAATAGCTATGTTCCCACATTAAGTTTCAGATGGCAAGAGTTGGGTAACTATAGATTCCAGGGATGGTATATATCCGTACCTGGAGTTCCAGTTCCAGACCACCATTCTACCGTTCCACTCTGCCCTTTTGTGCTCCAAAACTTTATCAATGATTTCCTCTACCCGATAATATCCAGGAACAAAGGAATCCTGTTATTATTAAGGAACACAGCATTTGACAAAAATCCAACGAATACTTAACGCCCTATACTATAGGTACATGTTTATATATATATATATATATATATATAAATATATATATATATATATATATATATATATATTTATATATATATATATGTATATATATATATATATATATATATATATATATATATATATTATATATAGCTAATTCCACACAACCTAAATTAACGTTATCTTTGATTGACTAACACTTTAATTTCAGATTTATAATTTTGAAATAACACGTTTTCCAATATTTTTCGGCAAATATGTGTGTCTTTATGTTTCAAACGAAGTGAAGAAAAATATATTTCTTAAATGAATAAATAAAAAAAAATATATGTTCTACTATTGGAGAGATCTTTTATAAATGTTCGCCCGTTTCATTTATTTTTTTATATTTAATAGCCAGATATTTACACGCCTTTTACCATTCCGCGGTCTCCATACCCGGGTAACTTACCGATTGCCACCTATTTAATTGTTACAACAAGATAAGGTTCCTTCTTCGCTGTATGTATGTATATATATATATATATATATATATATATATATATATATATATATATATATATATATATATATATACAGCATATGAAAACACTCAGGCATACAAAAATATAAATAAATGTATTACAATAACAAAAATATATAAATTGTTATATTTGTTTATAATCTGAGATTGTTCGATTCTGCCCATCTATATAGATTGTGAATGGATTTCAGGTGGAGTCTGGTAGCACATTGAATATTTGTAAATTTGATAAACATCATAAGGTCGGCTACAAATAAGTATGCTTTAATAATTAAAGCATTATTATTGATGGGTATTGCAAACAGTGTGCACCTAAGAACGCCTGACTCAAGCTAGTATACATGACGAGAGGACGTCCTGATAAGGAAAACCCCTGAAGAGGTGCGAACAAAGCCACGAAACGGCAAATTAGAGAAAATAAAGTAGTTGAACAAAAACGAATGGGGTTCTGCTTTATCGACCCTCTGCCATAAACGAATGGGGTTCTGCTTTATCGACCCTCTGCCATAAACGAATGGGGTTCTGCTTTATCGACCCTCTGCCATAAACGAATGGGGTTCTGCTTTATCGACCCTCTGCCATAAACGAATGGGGTTCTGCTTTATCGACCCTCTGCCATAAACGAATGGGGTTCTGCTTTATCGACCCTCTGTCATAAACGAATGGGGTTCTGCTTTATCGACCCTCTGCCATAAACGAATGGGGTTCTGCTTTATCGACCCTCTGCCATAAACGAATGGGGTTCTGCTTTATCGACCCTCTGCCATAAACGAATGGGGTTCTGCTTTATCGACCCTCTGCCATAAACGAATGGGGTTCTGCTTTATCGACCCTCTGCCATAAACGAATGGGGTTCTGCTTTATCGACCCTCTGCCATAAACGAATGGGGTTCTGCTTTATCGACCCTCTGCCATAAAAAGAAAAAGTACAAGTAAAAATAAAACTGTTTCAGTAGAAATTTCGTTAAATAAGTCTCAAGAGGTACATATTTTGTTAAATAAGTTTCAAGAGGTACATATTTCGTTAAATAAGTTTCAAGAGGTACATATTTCGTTAAATAAGTTTCAAGAGGTACATATTTCGTTAAATAAGTTTCAAGAGGTACATATTTCGTTAAATAAGTTTTAAGAGGTACATATTTCGGTAAATAAGTTTCAAGAGGTACATATTTCGTTAAATAAGTTTCAAGAGGTACATATTTCGTTAAATAAGTTTCAAGAGGTACATATTTCGTTAAATAAGTTTCAAGAGGTACATATTTCGTTAAATAAGTTTCAAGAGGTACATATTTCGTTAAATAAGTTTCAAGAGGTACATATTTCGTTAAATAAGTTTCAAGAGGTACATATTTCGGTAAATAAGTTTCAAGAGGTACATATTTCGTTAAATAAGTTTCAAGAGGTACATATTTCGTTAAATAAGTTTCAAGAGGTACATATTAAAAAAAAAATTATGTCCGTTTGTAATTACATTTTGATTTTTCAATGTAAAAGTGATAACACATATTAAGCCCGGAAAATACGTTATCTGGAAAATAATCTATGAACAGGAATCGTATCAAAAGCTGTCAAAACATTTGAGGGGGGTTTCGATGGTCTAGCACATTCTTTCTCTACGATCTGTTTATTAATTTCTTTGTCAGCGGTCTACTAAATCGGAAAATGTTCGAAATATTGACGTTTTTTTTAAACATAAAGACACATTTTTTTATGTACTGACTTAGATCCTAAGTTTAAGTCGATATATGAATATATATATATATATATATATATATATATATATATATATATATATATAAAGTCCGTCACGCAGGAACGCTTTCCAGAACAATTTGCTTAAAATATCCTACATAAATTAAATAAAAACATGAATAGTTCTCTTTTAAATTTGTAATGAGTAACTGATCAATTATTAATTTGCTTCCAGAGTTATGTTTACACATGGTACCTACTACACTACGTAATAAATACAAAAAACCTCATATTATCGTATTTTGATCTAACGCAGGAACAGGATACAGTCACTCTAGTGGTAGATAGCGCTCCTTGCGGCGGCTTTGGGATCCTACGTCTGGCGGTTTTAAGTAAACCCCCCTTTCCGATTTACCGATTCAGCTCATTTTTACGACACTTCTTTCGCATGAGTTACCCACGACGTATACCCCGTTTCGTTACAATACAGCAGAAATTACGACCGGTATGAGTATATTAGTAATTTGGGTCCGGAGTAAACCCCCCCCCCCTCCTAATGAACCGATTTAGTTTATTTTTACAATTTTTACAACACATATTTACCTGTAGATTACCACTACAAATACTGAGTTTCGTAGAAATGTACCAAAACTCACGTCTGGTAGAGGCGAATTGGTATTGTGGGTCTGGAGTAACCCCCCCCCCCCTCCTAATGAACCGATTTAGTTTATTTTTACAACACATATTTACCTGTAGATTACCACAACAAATACCGAGTTTCGTAGAAATATACCAAAACTCACGGCTGGTAGAGGCGAATTGGTATTGTGGGTCCGGAGTAACCCCCCCCCCCCCTCCTCATGAACCGATTTAGTTCATTTTAATATCTCACTTTTCTATATATATATATATATATATATATATATATATATATATATATATATATATATATATATAATATATATATATATATATATATATAAATTTTAACGGGGGTCATTTTCGGTGTCTACTAGGTAGGATCGATAAAGATTTGAAGAAATTTTTCAAAAATTCCGTCATGAGTCCAACCTCGATAGCTACTTTCCTTCGGAGGAAAGTGCTAAAAAAATCAGTCCTGTATTAGGCCACGTGGGCCCTGAGGGGCAGATATTACAGAGGTATCTGATTCATGACCATGCGGCACACTAGGGAGGTGGTGTGGTCAGTACTATGCACCGGCCGCCTGATTTTCCCCTTCGCTGCTTCGACTGCCTAGAGTCATTAGCACTCAAGGTACTCATTATTAAATTAATTAAAGGCTGGGTTGGCCTAGGGACGGTCAGGGAGGCCGAATTCAACCCACGAACGAAGACACTAGAAGAAAAAATCTTTAGTGCTTGCTCGGGATATGAACTCAGGCCTCCAGCTTATTAGTCCAGTTCTCTACAACTGAATATATATATATATATATATATATATATATATATATATATATATATATATATATATATATATATATATTCATATATCGGCTTTAACCTCGGATCTACTATATATATATATATATATATATATATATATATATATGTTTTAGATCCTAAGTTGAAAACTAAGATATTCTAGGTGGTTGGTAACAGCTTATTAAGTCTTCAATAGTTTTGTATTTTATATTATATTTTTGTTGTGGAAACGTTTCGGCTATAAGCCATTTTCAATCCTATTGTATGTATGATTTATTTTTTATATATACATTATATTCTTCAGATTATGTGCTTGTAAATTTGATATTATTTAATTTGAGGAGGAAATTTCATTTTTTATTTTTATAAAATTGTATGGTTCATGTCTCTATTATTTCATGGATGACATTATTATTACCTCGATTATTACATATTATTTTATATATTTGAGTCTGCTTCTGTAACGGAGGATTAGACTTGTCAGTCTTGCACATCTAGTCCTCCGTTACAGTAGCAAACTCAAATATATAGGTTATATAAATATAACCTTTCAATAAATCAAGAACAATATAAATCTAACTTAAATGTATTTACAGTTTAACTAATAAGACATGTTATATAAATATTGAGCATATCATATAAATATTACCTATCTATAAATCAAGAACAATATAAATCTAACTTAAATGTATTTACAGTTTAACTAATAAGACATGTTATATAAATATTGAGCATATTATATAAATATTACCTATCTATAAATCAAGAACAATATAAATCTAACTTAAATGTATTTACAGTTTAAATAATATGACATGTTAACCTAACTTGAAAACAAAACAAATATATAATAGATATTCAATTGAAGGCCATATTTAAGAATTGGCTGAAGACACAAATAAAAAGTCCGACTCGCAGGAACTGCAGCATCTTAGCGCGGTTCCGTTCATGTCCCTAGTGCCATTTGATAAGCTTAGAAAAGTAATAAACTTATTTTTTTTATATATATCTCGTGAAAATTGTCAAAATCCTCTCGAAAATCTCGAATAAAAGTGATATTAAGGCGTCAGGGACACCGACAGTAGCTTACTTTTACACAGAAGCGGAAATTACAGAATCTGGCTCTCATTCTAAAGCAGAGCTCTATAAATCAATACAAATTATGCCTAATAAAGCCTTTCTAGAGGATACAGAAGCATGGGCGTATATGAGGGGGGGCTGAGGGGGCTGCAGCCCCTCCCGAAATTTTGAATTGATGATAAAAACTTCTCGTAAAACCCTTAAAAATAAATTAAATAAGATCACTTAGTTCATAAAACATATTTTATTTTACGTGTAATAGCGTTTTAGTTGCCTAAAACTATTCCAAGCTCTAAATATTTAGTATTCCATACCCTGGAAATGGTCTCAGCCCCCCCCCCCCCCGAAATTGTTTTTATATACGCCCATGTACAGAAGGATCAAGAAGAAGTAAACAAGATTGAGTAGAATACTCTGCCTAATACAACCTTATATAGAATAATATGTTGAATAAAACCTATCTAGTAAATACACAAGGACAAAAAAAAGTCTTGACGAATAACAAGTCAAGAAAAAAAACTTTATTTAACAAAATAAAACAAAGTTTGGTAGCCCAACTACAATAGAATAATATACCTAATTAAGTCTATGGAGTATATACAAATGGACCAAAAACAAGTCTTGTGGAATATTGTTTTTTTTTTTTCTAATTACATACTTTTTATCAATATTTAGTATATAACCTTTGTTGAAAACTATTGATTACTAATTGATGAATCGGTTTACAACTAAGTAGTCTTTGTGAATATTTAGTATATAACCTTATGTTTGGATCTGAGTTTTTGGGGTGCTCTCCGCCTAGGCTTTGTATTTGTGTCGGCAGATACCTGGGGTATATTTACAGCTCTTGAGGATTAACTCTTAGCAGGTAAATTTCCTGCGGCCCCCTTGTTTCAACGGGCATTGAACCGCCATATTCGCTCATAGTATCTAACCGTTGTGAAGTTTATTTTCTAGATTTAGGACTTAATATACATATGTAGACTAAATCATAGCAAGAAGTAATCCTCCGACGTCGGTTCTTAACTATGTAGACTCGCTAATGTTATCCAATCTTAGACACATCGTATTTAAAATCCACAGCAAAAACACGACATTTCATCAGAATCCCCTGCTAAATAAAACATATATAGAATAATATGCCAAATAAAGCCTATCTAGTGGACAAAAATAGAGGAAAAAAGCCGTTCGTGGTGGTAGAAAATCTTAAAAGTATTTCGCTCAGAAATCTCCGAAATATTGTCACTAATTTTACGTACCCTTTTTTATAGCCAAATAGATTTATATTCTATAATCAATAAGAAAAACCTACTAACAATAAAAAACTATGGGTAACAGATGAAAATAGGGAATACCAAGAATAATTCTAAAGAACGAAATCAACACCAGTACTGTAATTTAGATATTCATACGGCATCTTCGAATTCTAACAAACGAAATATTGATTATAATTATACGTATCCTATTTTATTGACAAATACATTTGACTACTATAAGAAATTAAAAACACTAGGGAATATGTCAAAGAACTCGGAGTAGGAGCCTCGACAGTTTCAAGACATTTGAAGGAAATCGACAAATCCAAAACTGACATTTCATACGGTACAGCCTGATATATTTTTAACAATGAATTGTTTTTCTTGTTTTAATTAATCTGTTTTATTGTCAAATACATTATCCAACTTTAAGCAATTAAAAAATAACAAGGAATAAAAACAAACAAAAAGAACCGTTCGAATAAACGAAATCAATTACTTCAAAGTTTAAGCACTTATTTCTCCGATTGACATAGCCTAATCAAAAATTGTTTCACAATCTTTTTTGTAGAACATTTAGTAAGCTTTCGCATGGTAACCCTCCGTTTACCAATATTCCTAACCGTCTTCGAGATATTAGGGAATGTATACGAAGTTCCCAAAACATTTCATGTCTGTTAATAAAATGTTTTATTCTAATCCTTCCTTAGCTCCAAACGTAACCAAAATTTTAACATATTAGTGTTGATGAAATTCAAACATGCAGAAAATGTTTCAACTGAATCCCATAATTTTAAGTATCAAAATCAAAGACAAAAAGAACAGTTCGAATAAGCGAAATCAATTACTTTAAAGTTTTAAGCACTTATTTCTCCGATTGACATCGCCTAATCAAAACTTTCATTAGATTCTTTTTTGTAGAGCATTTAGTAAGCTTTCTAATGGTATTCTTCCGTTTCCCAAATTCACAACCTTTTTCGAGATATTAAGGAAAGTATATAAAGTTACCAAAACTTTTTTATGTCTGTTAATAAAATATTTTATTCTAACCCTTCCTTAACTCCAAACGCAACCAAAATTTCAACATATTAGTTTTAATGAAGGTAGAACATGCAGTAAATGTTTCAACAGAATCCCATGATTCTAAGTACCCAAACCAAAAACGGCATTCAAAAATTATTTTTTCAGTTTTCTCGAAAACGGTTAAAGCTATCGCCTTGAAAATGGTTCCATTCGTTTTCCTAGCCCAAGAAGCCTATAAAAAGAGTACTTACAAGCTTATGAACTCAAAAACGTAAGCGTTACGATTTTGTTTGCGCGAATTTCGCCCCAAACGTCATCTTCCAGTGGGCGGATTTTGCTGGTTAACGAACTTGACCGTTCAAATTGGACGACAGATTTTCGTACCAAATTTCATCAAAATCGGACCATCAGGGAAGCCAGAAATGAGCGAACAGACAAATATATATATATATATATATATATATATATATATACAAATTTGAACCACCGTTATTTTCGGGTTCTGAAACGCGAAATTTTCTTGTCGGCACTTCCGGATTGTTTCATTGTATCAACCTTATAAGCGCGGTTCCTCCCTATGGAGGAGGGTGGAACCGCGCTAAAACAAATAAGCAGTAAAACAAATACAGCAGTAACCTTCCGGATAGGACAGCCTCCTGTATACTGAGAATCGATACTATAGTTTATCAAATATTGGACTCGATTCTTTACATTAGCACAACTTTTTTTTATTTATGAACCGATTGACATTAAACAAACACTAATGATAACTGAAGCTTACCACAATATATTAGTAGAAATCATATCTAAATCGGATAAGCCGTTTCTGATAATAGCGTACACAGACAAACACACATCGATTTGTACATTTTTTTTTTTTATTTTTATGGCGCATCTACATCTAGGTCATTACCGCCGACATCCAGGGTGCAGCGAGGAATTTTCCCAGCGAGCCGTGGGATGAGAAAATTTCTGCCGGAGGTTGGGAATCGAACCCACCATCTCCCGCTTATGAATCCATGACGCTAGCCACTAGACCACGGGAGACCCCAATTTATTATATGTATAAATGGTCATACCTTGGAGAATTGTTTTTCTCTGAAACAACATGATAAACATTACAAGAGTTAATTAGAAACAAGGTTCTAATTATAACATTAGCTCTTCCGAGTCATTATGAACAACGCGGCACGTGAATCAGCTGTACCTCGTGTAGTTTCCCGTGAATTACCTAAATCCCAGCTGACATGTCACTCTGATTAAACTCTTCACTTCTAGTCCTAGCTCAGAGTTCTGGGTTCGATTTCAAACGCACGAATTCAAGGGTTGGCATTATCTTCTTTCTGGGTAGGAAAAGGTGGTATCTCTAGAGATCGTGCCCAAAACGTTTCGTTTATCAAAAAAAAGGTCGTTATATTTATTAGAGAGTTTCCAACTTAAGAAAATGACTAATTTTTAACAATAAAGTGAAATAATTTGAATGGTTATTATATTTGAACTAAATTAAATACGAAATACAAAATGTGAACTTTCTCCTGCTCATTTCTATGTTTCTATGAGAATTCTGTTTGAGAACACAATGACCATAAAGTTTTCGAATAAAGTGGCCGAATGAGTGGTTTGCGAAAGGTCCTATTTATTCTACTTGGAGTATCCCCACCCCTTGAGTCTTTGTTCCTGCCGACCAAGGTCGAGACCAAAGATCTGGTCGGACAATGCTGAAGGGGTTGGGGTTTCCCCCAATCCACCCCCGGCGTTCATATGGAGAACAAAGCTACCTCGTTCCACGTGTCTTCTGCATAACGCTTTTCCTGAGGGAAGCTAGGTTTGTGGTTTGGATTGTATATACATCTTTGGGATTGGACATTCCTGAAAATAATATTATAGACCTTTCAGCATGTTCGTTCAAGGTAGAGGAAAAGGGTAATATAGAGTAGAAGTATGCGAGGAATTGGTGGGAGATATACCCCGCGTAAATAGTATCTCTCATGTAGTCATGATCTATGTATCTTTATCTATTTTTTGTGTTTCGTATTTTGTACGATAAACACACCGAGTTAAGTTTCCTAAGGGATCGAAAATTTATTGTAAGTTTATATATTATTATGTATCCAGGATGTACGGATTTATATTAAATATATTAAAGGCTTCAAAAATTATTGGAGCATTAAGTTTAAGTAATTAAAATGCACTTATTCATGGGATAAAAATGTAGATTAATTAACGAATCTTCTAGGTCTTCATATGAGATCACATAATCCTGTATTTGGTAGATATGTTAAGATACTGTCTATGTACTGGCTACCTTCAGCGAGAAGTTCTGTGTATCTTTAAGGATCATAGATTTTGGAATTTCTGCAACTGCACGCTGGTATATGTTAGGATATGGGGTTTGCCACTCAATTACTAGGTTATTTGTGCCTTCTTGTCTATCGGTTAAAAGAGGTTAGGCTTTACCTTAGAAATTTAGTTGTTTATCCTATTTTGACTTATTTTGATTAGATTTTAAAACCTCTGTGAGTTTGAAGGATAGGTGTATTTTTTTGGCTTTATGCTGTGATGTGTTTTTCCTATTTATTTATTTATTTTTTTCAATTACACGATCATCCTTGAAAGGGAGCTTTATTGTTCGAATTTCGCTAGAACACTTGAATTAAATAATATTTTTTTTTATAACTAAACCAAAACTAACTATCGAATTAATTGCAGTTATAAACCGTTCATGTTACTTCATAAAACTCTAGATATAACTCAGTTATGTCGGATAGCATTTATGCTAGGGCAGATTTACACTTCGAGAATGTTATCAAGATGATGGTTGAACAGAATTATCGCTGAATAGCGCCTTCGACTTAATCACGTAATCGGTATAGTATTAGGAGGTGTTAGCTACAAAGACAATTAGCATACGAAGTCGTAATTTGAGAAGGAATAGCAAGGTGATCATGAGGGAATTATCAGCCACGATTTATTCATGGTAATCGGTAGGGAACGGTTGTTCATTTAAAATAAAATTCAAAATATGTACATATATATTTAACTATTTATAATGAAATATGTAATAAAAAATTGAAACCCTCTGTTATTATATATGGAAAGAACAAAAGGTGAAAATATATAGAACAAAATATCTGAAACTTTATAACATATTTAAAAAAAGCATAAATAGGAACTCTTTTTAAAGGGAGAAAAAAGAAGTTGAATATTTCTACAGATAAACACTTGGAAAATTGTTTGCAACAAAATGCATTTTTAAATAGGCTAACGTGAAATGACGCACGCCGCACAGTGGTCCAAATCCAGCCATCATGGTGCAAAAAATACTTTGAGTGGACGGATTGCAAACTCAGCATGATGTTTATTGAATAGTTGAAAAGGTGTTTTATGAGGATTATGACAAAATAGGTAAGGGTGGGGGTGGGGTAAGAGGGAGAGTGGGAGGTACTTCATAGCTTTTCAATTGCTTTTCGTAGAAGGATTCTGTTCAAATCTTATATGATGTTCATTGAAGGGTTGAGAAGGTGTTTTATGAGGAATATGACTAAATAGGAGAAGGTTGTGGTGGGGTTGAGAGGCCGACCCCTTTTCCCCGAGCTTGTTGAAGGTATGGCATCCACTTCCCCAGTAAGAAAAATAATTACTACTTCCAACCACGATGAAAACTTAGTTTCAAATTTAGATTTATCCCTATTAGTCTTCCTCCGCCTGGCCATATAATTTGAATATCACATTTTGAGTGTTTTTCTAACACGGTCATCTTCTGTAAGACCAAATGCTTGGACCGCCATTCTATAAAAAATTTCAAGCGATTTCGAAGTAATTATGAGCTCTCCAAAATCTCTTCTACGTAGCATCTTTCTTTATAAAAAAAAAAAAAATAATAAAAAAATAAGGTGTCTTTTAAATTATTTTTTCGGTAATAGTACTTCTATGTTTGAAGATAAATAATCTATTATGGACTAAGTGACAAAAAAAAACAGTTAACAATTTTTATAACGTTCAAAGTGCCAGTTTATACGTATAGAACCCCAGTGCCCAGACTTTCATAGAAAAATAAAAATGTCACTCTATAATAATTTTATGTAATTATTCAGACTTTTTCATGGAAATATTTCAAAAGATGTAGCACATTATAGATGATTTGTCTTAATTTAAAAACGGTGCAAATCAGAGTTTCACTTATTACAGCATAATAAATGACCAGGTTAAAAAAAAGGAATTTACCAAAATCTTTCCTTTACTTCTCAGTAAAAATCGGTTCGTAGAAATCTATGTGCACTAGACCTTCACTCATGAACGACACAAGGAATACTGACCCAAATTACTGCCAGCAGATGACCTATGGGTAGGGGTCATCTGCTGGCATATGAGTGTCAGGGCTACCTGCTACCGCAGCAGGCAGCGCACCGAGCCTAGGTTTTCCCCATAAAATTCCCTCCCAAAACCAAAGGGGCACGGAGGGGCAGACAAACCTTACATATTCTGTTAGAGCAATGTAAAGACTACAGGCTGACACAAATAACTCCGTGATTTCTCGTGATGCTGATGTTTAAAACCTTTCTAAATTTCACATAGGTGTGTTAAACTTTAAAAATCTGTTACCCAACTTCATATCACGAAATTTCGATCGTTTTGTCATATTTATGTAGTCCATCTATGGTACCTTTATTACAGAAAAAATTATAAAAATAAAAAAATATTATAGCATATTAATTGACTAGTATCCTAGGGTTGCAAATAATGTTTGAGTACATATGTATAGAACCGCCATCTTTGAACCGTCTCAGAGACTAAATGGACGGACAAAAAATTAAAATTTCTTTATTAATGTAATATATGGTTACTATAGAACCTTCTAGACATGTTTTGGTGTTTCTTAAAAAAATGTTGGTTTTTCGACTTTTTGCACCATGATGGCTGGATTTGGACCACTGTGCGCCGGTCTGATCTCATAAGGGGAGTATACAGTGGCTGGGGTCACCGATCAGGCTTATTTTTGTCTGGTGATTTTGAATCGAATCATAGTCGACACGTGTCCGAGCGTTTCGTCCAATGCGCCTTAGGAGCTAAAGAATAAAATAAAATATGTTGAAAATTCAAAAAAATTAAATCTCGAGTTTGGAAAATGATATCGGCATGATTCCTTCGCTTGTTCACTTGTTTTAGAGAGTATATTAAAGGAATATTACAATTGTTAAACAATAATTTGTTATATATTATTTAAAACGCATCTGCTCCTAGACCATTAGCGCCGGAGAAGCTTGGCTACCAGCCATCTTTGGTATATTTACTTTTGGAACATATTTACAGTTGATTATAACAGTAAAAGGAATTTGCTAGTAAAACAAGATACTTGAAATGACAACGAATTTTTCGTTGTTTAGAATAGAGCCTTCTTAGCGGTAGTCGAAGAGTAAGTACGTTTTCAGTACATCATTGTATTGACTTATACAGATTAAGAATTATCCGCTTCTGTGTAAGTTGGCTACTGTCAGTTTCCTGTGATTTGTGGTGCTAATCTATTCCATTTCTTCCAGATGAAAGTAACCGCGCTAAGATGACGCAGTTCCTGCGAGTCGGACTTTTTTATATTGAATACTTGCTGTTTTTCAGGGTTTTCTTAATATAAAACCCGATTATATTGCAAAATAATTATTCTATCAACTTGGTAGTGGTCTCATTTGACCCAAAACAAAAAAAAAAGTCCGACTCGCAGGAACTGCATAATCTTAGCGCGGTTCCGTTCTTGTCTCTAGACTCATTTAAAATGATTAAAATAGAAGCTGTTATTATTTTGGGTCCACATTTCTAGAAAGCATGAAGATTAGATAGTTAGCCGTCGAGGTGATTAGTAAAGATGGAATGGCTGGGATTCGGCTAAAGAAACCTCAATACGATTTTTGTTAAAAAATCTATATTTAGGACGTTTTGGCTACTCATTGGTAGCCTTCGTCAGCAATGGAATTGCCGGGAGGCTGAGGAGGACCAAAGTTGACAGTTCCATCTTTACTTTCAAGAAAGGTCTTATTTACGATCTTACCTGGATACCCATCCAGGGTATCCAGCCCTAGGAAGGACCCCGCTAGGAATTTGAAAAGCTATCTTGGAAATCCATATCTCTAAGATTAAATTGTTTTTCTTATTTTTCTTAACCTGATTTATTATCAAATACATTATCCAACTACTAGCAGTTAAAAAATAACAAGGAATAAAAACAGACAAACAAAAATCTTCAGGGCTGTAAAAACATATATGGTGTAACAATCGTAAGGACAGAAACAATAACAAAAACAACAAAAAAAAAAAAAAAAAAAAGGCTAGAAACATTAACATAAATATGAGTACCTATATGCTTGAAAATATAAATATAAATATATATATATATATACATATATATATATATATACATATATACACATATATATATATATATATATATGTATATACATATATATACATATATGTATATATATATATGAATATATATATACATATATACATATATATATATATATATACACATATATATATATATAAAGTATAATAATATATATATATATATATATACACATATATATATATAAAGTATAATAATAGCAATATAAATAAATATAACTGTATAGTGACATACCTATTGCTAGAAACATTAACATAAATATGAGTACCTATATGCTTGAAAATACAAATATAAATATATATATACATATATATATATATATATATGTATATATATATAGTATAATAATAGCAATATAAATAAATATACATGTATATGGTATCCAAGCGAATACAGTACAGGTGTCAATGTAACATACCTATTGAGAAGATTGAGAACTGTCCCGTTTCAAGAAGAGAACATTTCTGAAGACTGGAAGGATGGGTCAGACAGTAGAGAATGGGGGGAGGGGGTGGATAGGAGTGGGGCTGGGAGTAAGGAGACATAGAGGGTAAAGACCGCGGTAAAGATAAAGGACTTGCCGATGGATATTGCAGGTACAGGGAAGGATTGGGCCAGTGCTAGACCGGAGAGGATGGGGGTGAGGGGGTTGGGGAAAGTCGACCTGGGAGTAAGGACAGAGGGACGGCGGTAAAGATAAAGGACTTGCCGGTGGGTATTGCAGGTACAAGGAAGGATCAGACGGTGTGTGGGAATAGGGCAACGAACCAGGTGGGATTACCTAACGGGAGGCTTTGAGGATATGGAAAATGTTGGAATAGGTTGAGGAGATGACTTCTTTGTCAATTTTGTCATTGACGGGATTGTTTTCTAGATGGATATATATGGATTCAGAAAGGAGACGCTTTTCAAGGTTGGGTTCAGTGGAGAGGATGGAGAAATTTTGGAAATCAAATTTATGTCCGTCCGTGATAGCGTGTCTAGAAAGTGCGGTTTTAATGTCTCTGTTCTTAATGTTGTATTTGTGTGTTGTGAGTCTGCTATGAATGCGGTTCTTCGTCTGTCCAATGTAAGTACTGTTGCAGTGTGGTGTAGAGCAAGGAATTCGGTAAACGACGTTGGATCTATTTCCTTGTGGGATGGGGTCTTTGAGAGTGGTATATAGGGTTTTCAGTTTATTTTTAGTGGATAGACCTAGATTTAGGTTGGGAAATGTGCTTCTGAGGGATTTTTGGATTTTTTCCAGAGAGGTTAGGGATGTACGGAAGGGATCTGAATAGGGGGGCGACACTATCTTGCGAGGTGGAGGGGGGTTTAGGATTTTTAATTGAATTTATGAGGGAGGTGATGGTGTGTTTCGGGAATACATTGGCTTGGAGTATTTCTAGGAGTCGGGATGTGTTTTTGGGATGAAATTTAGGATCAGATAGGGTAAGGGATCGAAATATTAGGTTTCTAGCTGTATTGAGGATTTGATGAGGGGGGTGTGAGGATTGGTAATGGAGGAGTCGGCCAGAGTAAGTGGGTTTGGTGTACCAATCGGTGGATAAGGAGCCATCGGGGTTTCTAATCACAAGTAGGTCTAGGAAGGGTAGAGAGTTATTGGATTCGGTTTCAACGGTGAATTTCAATCGGGGGTGGTAGGAGTTAAAGGCGGCTAAGATCTGAGGAATACTATGCGGGTTGAGGATGAGGAAAAGGTCATCTACATATTTTTTAATGAAAATTATGTCGTTGGGGAACATCGGGAGGGTGAGATTGAGGAGGTCATTTAGGGTGATATTGGCTATATCGGGTGCGAGACAATTTCCCATGGCGAGGCCAGAGGTTTGGTGGTAGTATTTGTCTTGGAAAAGGAGGTAGCCAGATTTACAACATAGGGATAGGGATTCAAGATAGGAGGCTTGGGATAATTTGGTGTGGGGTTCTATAGTTTGCCAATTGGTTTCGACTATTTCAAGGGCTTTGTCAATGGGGATGTTGGTAAAAAGAGACTCGGCATCGAGGGAGACAAGGATAAAATTAGGAGGGACGTTAATGGAAGAAAGTTGTTGTTTTAGGTCGTAGGAATTCTGGACATCGTAGGAATTATTATGGCTAAGGGCTTGTAGGGGGGTTAGGAGAAATTTACTGAGATTAGAGGAGGGTGAGTTGATGTTGGATACGATAGGACGTAAGGGATTGTTAGGTTTATGAATTTTTGGGAGACCATAACATCTGGGGGCTTGGGAGTTGTAAGAGATAAGTCTGTAGTAGGTACGTTTGTCAATTTCGTGATTGTGACGGAGTTTGCGGATGTGTGTGTTGAAGGTTTTTATAAGATTGGGAGTAGGGTCTATGTTCTTGGGGACGGGTGAGTATGTAGTGTTGTCAGAGAGGAGCGTAAACATTTTGTCGGTGTATTCAGTCCTGTCCATAATGACTGTCTTGTTGCCTTTGTCAGCTCTGCTTACAATAAGTTGGTTATGTGTACTAAGGAAGGAGCGGGTAGATTTCAAGTCTTGGAAAAATTTATGGGAAAGGTTAGAGGATTTGTTGGGGGGGCGGTGGAGATGATTGGTGATGATATTGGAAATGCGATAACGGGAAAGCTCTCGCTCTTCTTCATTTACAGAAAGGAGTTTATCACGGTGAATGTATTCGATGTCAGTTATCAATTTTGGGACCAATTTGCTGAGGTTATTGACAGGTGTAGCAAAATTGGGCCCTAGTGACAAAATGTTATTAACCTCGGGGGGAATATCGGTAGAAGAGATATTGTGCACCCATTCAGGATTTCCGGATGGATAAGTTTTCTTTTTTTGGGAATCACTTAGTATTGAGTTGAACTTGGCAATGTGTGTTTGTTTTTTATGAGTTTTAAAGTTCATTTTCATTGTCTCTAAAAAGGAGATAAGTTTGTTGAAATCTCTTCTGTCGATATTATCCCGGAGGGAGTTATACATATTTTCAAGTTTCTTATCTCTAAACTGTATGTTATCATTGATTTCCATTATTTTTATATTTAACAGGGATTTCTTAAAGTTATTTTTAATCTTACTAAGTTTTTCGGAATAACGGGGTGGGAGTACAATGTTGTTAAGGGAGTTGTCGATAAATTTTGGGAATACATGTTGTTTGCGGCACTTCAGAAGAAAGATCCTATGTTCCCTAGCATTAATATTGGTCTGGGTGACGTGGGAAAGTTTATTAATGAGGTTCTTTAATTCGGGATATTTAGATTTAATATTCTTAAAAAAGTTGCGTACCTCATCTGTATTCGGTAGATCAGTTACTACATTTTTCCTTTCCGTGTTCAGCAGATTGGTCTCCATAGGTTTGTCTGTGTGCATCCTCTGCATGGCTAACCGGGTTTGGAGTCTTGTCCTTCTTTGTGTTGTGTCCATAATGTTTCTATTCACCCCAATTTGTAGATAATTGAGAAGATATGGTCGACCGTTCAGAAGTAGGAAGCGTAGATCGTCGGGGTTTCGGTCAGTGTTCTTATTCAATAAAACACATTTCATATGCTAAAATGTATATTTATTGCCGCCAACGTTTCGGCTTGCTATACAAGCCATCTTCAGGGCTGTAAAAACATATATGGTGTAACAATCGTAAGGACAGAAACAATAACAAAAACAACAAAAAAAAAAAAAAAAAAAAAGGCTAGAAACATTAACATAAATATGAGTACCTATATGCTTGAAAATATAAATATAAATATATATATATATATATACATATATATATATATACATATATACACATATATATATATATATATATATGTATATACATATATATACATATATGTATATATATATATGAATATATATATACATATATACATATATATATATATATATACACATATATATATATATATAAAGTATAATAATATATATATATATATACACATATATATATATATAAAGTATAATAATAGCAATATAAATAAATATAACTGTATAGTGACATACCTATTGCTAGAAACATTAACATAAATATGAGTACCTATATGCTTGAAAATACAAATATAAATATATATATACATATATATATATATATATATATGTATATATATATATATAGTATAATAATAGCAATATAAATAAATATACATGTATATGGTATCCAAGCGAATACAGTACAGGTGTCAATGTAACATACCTATTGAGAAGATTGAGAACTGTCCCCCGGAAACCCGGTTAGCCATGCAGAGGATGCACACAGACAAACCTATGGAGACCAATCTGCTGAACACGGAAAGGAAAAATGTAGTAACTGATCTACCGAATACAGATGAGGTACGCAACTTTTTTAAGAATATTAAATCTAAATATCCCGAATTAAAGAACCTCATTAATAAACTTTCCCACGTCACCCAGACCAATATTAATGCTAGGGAACATAGGATCTTTCTTCTGAAGTGCCGCAAACAACATGTATTCCCAAAATTTATCGACAACTCCCTTAACAACATTGTACTCCCACCCCGTTATTCCGAAAAACTTAGTAAGATTAAAAATAACTTTAAGAAATCCCTGTTAAATATAAAAATAATGGAAATCAATGATAACATACAGTTTAGAGATAAGAAACTTGAAAATATGTATAACTCCCTCCGGGATAATATCGACAGAAGAGATTTCAACAAACTTATCTCCTTTTTAGAGACAATGAAAATGAACTTTAAAACTCATAAAAAACAAACACACATTGCCAAGTTCAACTCAATACTAAGTGATTCCCAAAAAAAGAAAACTTATCCATCCGGAAATCCTGAATGGGTGCACAATATCTCTTCTACCGATATTCCCCCCGAGGTTAATAACATTTTGTCACTAGGGCCCAATTTTGCTACACCTGTCAATAACCTCAGCAAATTGGTCCCAAAATTGATAACTGACATCGAATACATTCACCGTGATAAACTCCTTTCTGTAAATGAAGAAGAGCGAGAGCTTTCCCGTTATCGCATTTCCAATATCATCACCAATCATCTCCACCGCCCCCCCAACAAATCCTCTAACCTTTCCCATAAATTTTTCCAAGACTTGAAATCTACCCGCTCCTTCCTTAGTACACATAACCAACTTATTGTAAGCAGAGCTGACAAAGGCAACAAGACAGTCATTATGGACAGGACTGAATACACCGACAAAATGTTTACGCTCCTCTCTGACAACACTACATACTCACCCGTCCCCAAGAACATAGACCCTACTCCCAATCTTATAAAAACCTTCAACACACACATCCGCAAACTCCGTCACAATCACGAAATTGACAAACGTACCTACTACAGACTTATCTCTTACAACTCCCAAGCCCCCAGATGTTATGGTCTCCCAAAAATTCATAAACCTAACAATCCCTTACGTCCTATCGTATCCAACATCAACTCACCCTCCTCTAATCTCAGTAAATTTCTCCTAACCCCCCTACAAGCCCTTAGCCATAATAATTCCTACGATGTCCAGAATTCCTACGACCTAAAACAACAACTTTCTTCCATTAACGTCCCTCCTAATTTTATCCTTGTCTCCCTCGATGCCGAGTCTCTTTTTACCAACATCCCCATTGACAAAGCCCTTGAAATAGTCGAAACCAATTGGCAAACTATAGAACCCCACACCAAATTATCCCAAGCCTCCTATCTTGAATCCCTATCCCTATGTTGTAAATCTGGCTACCTCCTTTTCCAAGACAAATACTACCACCAAACCTCTGGCCTCGCCATGGGAAATTGTCTCGCACCCGATATAGCCAATATCACCCTAAATGACCTCCTCAATCTCACCCTCCCGATGTTCCCCAACGACATAATTTTCATTAAAAAATATGTAGATGACCTTTTCCTCATCCTCAACCCGCATAGTATTCCTCAGATCTTAGCCGCCTTTAACTCCTACCACCCCCGATTGAAATTCACCGTTGAAACCGAATCCAATAACTCTCTACCCTTCCTAGACCTACTTGTGATTAGAAACCCCGATGGCTCCTTATCCACCGATTGGTACACCAAACCCACTTACTCTGGCCGACTCCTCCATTACCAATCCTCACACCCCCCTCATCAAATCCTCAATACAGCTAGAAACCTAATATTTCGATCCCTTACCCTATCTGATCCTAAATTTCATCCCAAAAACACATCCCGACTCCTAGAAATACTCCAAGCCAATGTATTCCCGAAACACACCATCACCTCCCTCATAAATTCAATTAAAAATCCTAAACCCCCCTCCACCTCGCAAGATAGTGTCGCCCCCCTATTCAGATCCCTTCCGTACATCCCTAACCTCTCTGGAAAAAATCCAAAAATCCCTCAGAAGCACATTTCCCAACCTAAATCTAGGTCTATCCACTAAAAATAAACTGAAAACCCTATATACCACTCTCAAAGACCCCATCCCACAAGGAAATAGATCCAACGTCGTTTACCGAATTCCTTGCTCTACACCACACTGCAACAGTACTTACATTGGACAGACGAAGAACCGCATTCATAGCAGACTCACAACACACAAATACAACATTAAGAACAGAGACATTAAAACCGCACTTTCTAGACACGCTATCACGGACGGACATAAATTTGATTTCCAAAACTTCTCCATCCTCTCCACTGAACCCAACCTTGAAAAGCGTCTCCTTTCTGAATCCATATATATCCATCTAGAAAACAATCCCGTCAATGACAAAATTGACAAAGAAGTCATCTCCTCAACCTATTCCAACATTTTCCATATCCTCAAAGCCTCCCGTTAGGTAATCCCACCTGGTTCGTTGCCCTATTCCCACACACCGTCTGATCCTTCCTTGTACCTGCAATACCCACCGGCAAGTCCTTTATCTTTACCGCCGTCCCTCTGTCCTTACTCCCAGGTCGACTTTCCCCAACCCCCTCACCCCCATCCTCTCCGGTCTAGCACTGGCCCAATCCTTCCCTGTACCTGCAATATCCATCGGCAAGTCCTTTATCTTTACCGCGGTCTTTACCCTCTATGTCTCCTTACTCCCAGCCCCACTCCTATCCACCCCCTCCCCCCATTCTCTACTGTCTGACCCATCCTTCCAGTCTTCAGAAATGTTCTCTTCTTGAAACGGGACAGTTCTCAATCTTCTCAATAGGTATGTTACATTGACACCTGTACTGTATTCGCTTGGATACCATATACATGTATATTTATTTATATTGCTATTATTATACTATATATATACATACATATATATATATATATATATATATATATATATGTATATATATATTTATATTTGTATTTTCAAGCATATAGGTACTCATATTTATGTTAATGTTTCTAGCAATAGGTATGTCACTATACAGTTATATTTATTTATATTGCTATTATTATACTTTATATATATATATATATGTGTATATATATATATATATTATTATACTTTATATATATATATATATGTGTATATATATATATATGTATATATGTATATATATATTCATATATGTATATATATGTATATACATATATATATATATATATATATATATATATGTGTATATATGTATATATATATATATATGTATATATATATATATATATTTATATTTATATTTTCAAGCATATAGGTACTCATATTTATGTTAATGTTTCTAGCCTTTTTTTTTTTTTTTTTTTTTTTTTTGTTGTTTTTGTTATTGTTTCTGTCCTTACGATTGTTACACCATATATGTTTTTACAGCCCTGAAGATGGCTTGTATAGCAAGCCGAAACGTTGGCGGCAATAAATATACATTTTAGCATATAAAATGTGTTTTATTGAATAAGAACACTGACCGAAACCCCGACGATCTACGCTTCCTACTTCTGAACGGTCGACCATATCTTCTCAATTATAGACAAACAAAAAGAAGAGTTCGAATTAGCGAAATCAATTACTTTAAAGTTTTAAGCACTTATTTCTCCGATTGACATAGTCTAATCAAAACTTTCATTAAAACCTTTTTTTTAGAGAATTTAGTAAGCTTTCTAATGGTAGTCTTCCGTTTACCAAGATTCTCAACCTTTTTCGAGATATTAAGGAAAGTATACAAAGTTACCAAAACTTTTTATGTCTGTTAATAAAATATTTTATTCTAACCCTTCCTAAACGCCAAACGTAACAAAAATTTCAACATATTAGTTTTAATGAAAGTAGAACATGCAGAAACTTTTTCAACTGAATCCCATGATTCTAAGTACCTAAACCAAAAACGGTATTCAAAAACTATTTTTCCAATTTTCTCGAAAACGGTTAAAGCTATCGCCTTGAAAATGGTTTCATTCGTTTTCCTAGCCCAAGAAGCCTATAAAACGAGTACTTACAAGCTTATGAACTCAAAAACGTAAGCGTTACGATTTTTTCTGCGCGAATTTTGCCCCAAACGCCATCTTCCAGTGGGCGGATTTTGCTGGTTAACGAACTTGACCTTTCAAATTGGACGACGGATTTTTGTACCAAATTTCATCAAAATCGGACCATCAGGGAAGCCAGAAATGAGCGAACAGACAAATATATATATATATATATATATATATATATATATATATATATATATACATATATATATATACAAATTTGAACCACCGTTATTTTCGGTCTCTAGGGGTTCTGAAACGCGAAATTTTTTGGTCGGCACTTCCGGATTGTTTCATTGTATCAACCTTATAAGCGGGGTTCCTCCCTATGGGGGAGGGAGGAACCGCGCTAAAATACTCCAAAATGACACCTAAATCAGAAAGATTCAAGTACCTATAGGTTTTTCCCAAAATCGGGCGTTTGGCACCTCTGTGCCCCCCCCCCCCCTGAGACCACGAGTGCATTACTAATTGTCCCCTGTGCCCCCCCCCCCCTCACTTAGCGGAGGCCAAGTTTTTTTTTTGTAAATTTCCTACAATCCAGGACCATTTCATGAGGCCATCTGATGATGTAAGCAGTGGGTCCAATCAGGTAGCTTGTAACAGGAGTTAATTATTGTTATTCCGTTGATCATAAAATGTTTGTGTATCCTTTACAGAATAATAAAATTTTGTTATTAAAGGGGAAGGAGTTCTTTATCAACATTTCATATATTTATTGGACTATTTTAAATTTTACCATTATATGTCAACTAACGTTATTCAATGAGTACAGCTGTGGATTTACAAGCAAAACTAGCTACCAACCGATCTGAACCTCCCGACGTAAACACAGTGACGACTTCTGACTTAAACAAAACCATACACACTAACACACTGTATGAATGGGAAGAAAATTGGCTGAAGAGTGAATGTAAATTAAGAGAAATTAAGAACACGACCAAAGCCTGGGTAACAGAATCATTCACTCGACAAGGCGAAGTCATTTTATGCAGACTCCGTATAGGCCACACCCGACTTACCCACTCATACTTACTGGAGAGAAAGGAAAGACCAATGTGTAGGCTATGCAACAGAACATTAACTGTAAAACATATCCTGACAGACTGTAGACAACGCAGCAACTTAACCATTCCTCATGACTTACATGACTTACTGACAGAAGGTAGTCCGCACATTCAAACACTTCTAACATATTTAAAATATACACACATTCACTCGAAAGTATAACTATATGTCATTTTTAATGGAAACATTTTATTCTTTATTATTTTTTTGTATATAATATTTTTATGTATATATATATATATATATATTTTTAAATTTTATTCCTTTTTTTTCTTAATACTTTTTGTTACCTTCGTTTATTTTATAACCAACTGACTATCACTTGACTACCAACTGACTGACTTTGATTCTGCCGTTCTTATGATGTGCGAAACTCAACAACAATAAATAAATAACGTTATTCAAGTCACTGCATTCATTTTAAAGTTTATTGGAAGTTTATTGGATTTAATTGGACTGCAAGTGAAGTCGTAAAAACTCTCAACTTTTAGTAGAGGAATAAATATATGTATTTACTGATTTATTTTTATTGGATTATTTCCATTTTTATCGTCTCGGCAGAAGTGGAATATTTGAAGCGGAAAGAGAAATTCCATTTTTAAGCAGCTTAGACTTGCTCGCCTAATATTTCCCACTTAACTCGCCCTTCCATACAACTTTCTGATTAAAAACGAGAGAAAAAATTATTAAATTTTAATATTAAACTTCCGAGAGCTGGAAGAAGTTTTAGGTGTCTGTACTAACTCCTGCACCCCTAGGTAGAAGCTATAGTCCAACACTGTCATGGAGATTTAACTAATTATCTGGATCACGGATGGTATTATTATAATTTATAAAATAACATTCATTATAAATTACAATAGTTTCTCATATCGCTTTATTCGTTATAAATCGCCTTCTCCAAAACTTTATTTACACAATAGACTCTCAATCCTCTACAAGTCATTAAAAAAATTAACTGTTCCTTGTATGCTTCCTTTACACAATAGCCTCTCCCCTTCCTCTTTATTTCCTTTACACAACATTATCTTTTTCCAGTATACAGTACTTACAAAATAGATCACATATTCTATGCTTTCTTTACACAATAGACTCTTCCTCTTGTATATTTTTCTTTTTGGTACATTGATTTCATTATTGATAATCACATTCTTCACATGGATACATCTCATAATATGATACAATATAAGAGGTTCTGTGCTCAAGGTCTCCCAACTTCATCCTCGATTAACGCCAGAAGGAAGCTCAGATCACGTTTAAAGCGGCCTACCCAAGCTCACTTCTGCTCCGACCAGTGGCTGGAGTCAAAGAGAGATCGGTGAGCCACAGACATTGACGCACGTAAACATTTCACTTGGTCATTGCAGAACTCTGGGCCACTGTCTTCTGAGTCGCCTTTGTAGAGAGAGTGGGTGGGTTACACTCGATAGGGAGAGGACTTCAGGATTTGTATATTTTATTAACAAAATAAACGCCCCTCTTCACTTCTACAACAGAATATACTCTTTCTGTCTATGCATTTCTACACAACAGACACTCTTTCTCATATCAGTCCTACCATGTCAAACTATCGTTTATGCAAATCGGAGTAAACTAGAGAACCAACATATTCTATACATTAACGAAGTAATATATCAAGAAATGGTTTTATTCGATACTTTATTGAGGGCATTAAACGCTATTCTAAGTGGGTTAGAGTTCTTAGACTTTTCGACAAGCCGTATCGTCCACAATCCAAAAGCTAAGTCTCCAATCAAAGAAACGAGTTTTTGCAATTTCGATAGTTTGACATGGTAAGGACGATATATTGTTTTTTTTTTTTGTTTTGTTTTTTTACATATCAGTTTTCCCTCTATCCTTTTTTTTAAATATAATTTTTTCCTTTATAAATTCTTTGAACAGAAGATTTTTCCCTTTAACACATTCTTTACAAAAAGGCTCTCCCCCACTATACTTTCTTTATATAATTGATTCTTACCCTAAATACGTCATTAACACAAAAAGGTTCCCAACTGTATACTTCTTTTAAACAATAGACCTTCCTCCAAACTTCTTTTACACTATATACTCTTCACTTCATTTCTTTCCTTACGAAACACAGCTATTCCCCTCTTAACACATTGTAAAGAATAGAATCTATACATTCTTTACACAATATACTCTTCTCTTCATTTCTTTCCTTACGAAACACAGCTCTTCCCCTCTTAACACATTGTAAAGAATAGAATCCATACATTCTTTATACAATATACTCTTCTCTTCATTTCTTTCCTTACGAAACACAGCTCTTCCCCTCTTAACACATTGTAAAGAATAGAATCCATACATTCTTTATACAATATACTCTTCTCTTCATTTCTTTCCTTACGAAACACAGCTCTTCCCCTCTTAACACATTGTAAAGAATAGAATCCATACATTCTTTATACAATATACTCTTCTCTTCATTTCTTTCCTTACGAAACACAGCTCTTCCCCTCTTAACACATTGTAAAGAATAGAATCCATACATTCTTTATACAATATACTCTTCTCTTCATTTCTTTCCTTACGAAACACAGCTCTTCCCCTCTTAACACATTGTAAAGAATAGAATCCATACATTCTTTATACAATATACTCTTCTCTTCATTTCTTTCCTTACGAAACACAGCTCTTCCCCTCTTAACACATTGTAAAGAATAGAATCCATACATTCTTTATACAATATACTCTTCTCTTCATTTCTTTCCTTACGAAACACAGCTCTTCCCCTCTTAACACATTGTAAAGAATAGAATCCATACATTCTTTATACAATATACTCTTCTCTTCATTTCTTTCCTTACGAAACACAGCTCTTCCCCTCTTAACACATTGAAAAGAATAGAATCCATACATTCTTTATACAATATACTCTTCTCTTCATTTCTTTCCTTACGAAACACAGCTCTTCCCCTCTTAACACATTGTAAAGAATAGAATCCATACATTCTTTACACAATATACTCTTCTCTTCATTTCTTTCCTTGCGAAACACAGCTCTTCCCCTCTTAACACATTGTAAAGAATAGAATCCATACATTCTTTATACAATATACTCTTCTCTTCATTTCTTTCCTTACGAAACACAGCTCTTCCCCTCTTAACACATTGTAAAGAATAGAATCCATACATTCTTTATACAATATACTCTTCTCTTCATTTCTTTCCTTACGAAACACAGCTCTTCCCCTCTTAACACATTGAAAAGAATAGAATCTATACATTCTTTACACAATATAATCTACCCTTAATTTCTTTCCTTACGAAACACAGCTCTTCCCCTCTTAACACATTGTAAAGAATAGAATCCATACATTCTTTATACAATATACTCTTCTCTTCATTTCTTTCCTTACGAAACACAGCTCTTCCCCTCTTAACACATTGTAAAGAATAGAATCCATACATTCTTTATACAATATACTCTTCTCTTCATTTCTTTCCTTACGAAACACAGCTCTTCCCCTCTTAACACATTGTAAAGAATAGAATCCATACATTCTTTATACAATATACTCTTCTCTTCATTTCTTTCCTTACGAAACACAGCTCTTCCCCTCTTAACACATTCTAAAGAATAGAATCCATACATTCTTTATACAATATACTCTTCTCTTCATTTCTTTCCTTACGAAACACAGCTCTTCCCCTCTTAACACATTGTAAAGAATAGAATCCATACATTCTTTATACAATATACTCTTCTCTTCATTTCTTTCCTTACGAAACACAGCTCTTCCCCTCTTAACACATTGTAAAGAATAGAATCCATACATTCTTTATACAATATACTCTTCTCTTCATTTCTTTCCTTACGAAACACAGCTCTTCCCCTCTTAACACATTGAAAAGAATAGAATCTATACATTCTTTACACAATATAATCTACCCTTAATTTCTTTCCTTACGAAACACAGCTCTTCCCCCCTTAACACATTGTAAAGAATAGAATCTATACATTATTTACACAATATACTCTTCTCTTCATTTCTTTCCTTACGAAACACAGCTCTTCCCCTCTTAACACATTGAAAAGAATAGAATCTATACATTCTTTACACAATATACTCTTCTCTTCATTTTTTTCCTTACGAAACACAGCTCTTCCCCTCTTAACACATTGAAAAGAATAGAATCTATACATTCTTTACACAATATACTCTTCACTTCATTTCTTTCCTTACGAAACACAGCTCTTCCCCTCTTAACACATTGAAAAGAATAGAATCTATACATTCTTTACACAATATAATCTACCCTTAATTTCTTTCCTTACGAAACACAGCTCTTCCCCCCTTAACACATTGTAAAGAATAGAATCTATACATTCTTTACACAATATACTCTTCTCTTCATTTTTTTCCTTACGAAACACAGCTCTTCCCCTCTTAACACATTGTAAAGAATAGAATCTATACATTCTTTACACAATATACTTTTCTCTTCATTTTTTTCCTTACGAAACACAGCTCTTCCCCTCTTAACACATTGTAAAGAATAGAATCTATACATTCTTTACACAATATAATCTACCCTTAATTTCTTTCCTTACGGCGCAAAGATCTTCCCCTCTAAACACATTGTAAACAGTAGAATCTATACTTTCTTTACAAAATTCATTCTTCTCCGTTTTCAGCTAAGGCATACAAACATAAAAAATGTAGACCTTTCTAGCATTCTACCTTCAGGAACTTTCCCCGAGAAAGAATGATAAAGAATCGGCCACGAAAATGTAACCCATAAGTTCAGAATAAAAAATAATACCATTTCAATTTGTAGGCTATGTATCTCGGGATTTCGGTAAAACATAAGACATTATCAGGTATTGATTACATTATCAGGTATTGATTACATTATCAGGTATTGATTACATTTCTCGTGATTTACACTACACGATGAAATATAAATGTCACACACAGCCTGTGGAAAATCCTAAACCAATAAAAAGCAAGTCCGTCACGCAAGTGCTGCATAACTAACCACATACCTCAGAAAGTAGGTAGGCTGTACTGGATTTCTGAATAATTTCTTAAAATAAGAATAAAAAGGACAATCATTTCCTAGTCCCTGAACTACAAATTGGGTGCAGAATAAACCCCTAATGTAATGACATTTCAATTGGGGACACCCTGTAGCGTAAACCCTGACTTCTAATTAGCCGATTTAATGTATTTTTACACTTCATATTTCTATCCTTATATTGCCGCGACGAATACCAAGTTTCGATTATATATTCGGAAGTTATTTTCGGTATTTAGAAGTTAGGATCATAGAAGATTTGAAGAACGTTTTAAAACATTCTGTCATAAGTGTATATTTAATTGCAGTACTTTTGACTTCTTACAAGGACTGCCAAAGAATGATTTTCAATTGAATTTGTTTTAATACCTCATTTTTTTAGTGTATTTATTTTTAATTGTTAATTGATCACCTATAAGGTCCTTAGGATTTGTATTGCTTAAAGCAAGTGTCTGGGAAGCATCATGAATAAATAATAATAATTTTTTACGGCGCATCAACTATTTGGCTATTAGCGCCGGGCTATCTACAGGTTGCCACCCTTTTCTAATGCCAAAGCACGTGGTCGGTCACCCATAATAATAATAAATATCCGGGTCTTTTTGCGAAGACCACATCCAGTTACTTTTGAAGTAGCAGTAGTGATTTATAACAGTTACTCGTACTCGCTGATAAGCTTACTGATTTGCGTACAGGTTCTTTGCTGGTTATCTATTACTACTTGACTCGTTATCTATGGTTATAATTCATATTAGATAATGGCAAGCAATATTAATTAATAAAAAGGTTAATATGATCAAAATCAATTCTCTCAACTATGAAATAAGTTATTAAGCATTAAAGTTGACTGTTATGCAGGTTATGAAGGATAACAAACAAGTTATTTGTGAACAACATATTTTAATCGTTTTCTCTCTCTTTTTTGGATATTTTACATTTATTAGGCATTACATGCTATGCGTTTCCGCTCGCTCAAGAAGGTATCAAAACCCTAGTCAATCCAACTCGCAATTAATAGAATTACATTAATTTTACCGACTCTAGTCTATCCAACTTGCTAAAATTAATAGGATTCCATTAATTTTTCCGAGTAAGAAACCAATTCATTTTTCTTTGTCAGGAACATCGCGAACTAATTGTAAAGATTCATTTTTATTATACTCTTCTCTTCATTTCTTTCCTTACGAAACACAGCTCTTCCCCTCTTAACACATTGAAAAGAATAGAATCTATACATTCTTTACACAATATACTCTTCTCTTCATTTTTTTCCTTACGAAACACAGCTCTTCCCCTCTTAACACATTGAAAAGAATAGAATCCATACATTCTTTACACAATATACTCTTCTCTTCATTTCTTTCCTTTCGAAACACAGCTCTTCCCCTCTTAACACATTGTAAAGAATAGAATCCATACATTCTTTACACAATATACTCTTCTCTTCATTTCTTTCCTTACGAAACACAGCTCTTCCCCTCTTAACACATTGTAAAGAATAGAATCCATACATTCTTTATACAATATACTCTTCTCTTCATTTCTTTCCTTACGAAACACAGCTCTTCCCCTCTTAACACATTGAAAAGAATAGAATCCATACATTCTTTACACAATATACTCTTCTCTTCATTTTTTTCCTTACGAAACACAGCTCTTCCCCTCTTAACACATTGTAAAGAATAGAATCTATACATTCTTTACACAATATACTCTTCTCTTCTTTCTTTCCTTACGAAACACAGCTCTTCCCCTCTTAACACATTGAAAAGAATAGAATCTATACATTCTTTACACAATATACTCTTCTCTTCATTTTTTTCCTTACGAAACACAGCTCTTCCCCTCTTAACACACTGTAAAGAATAGAATCTATACATTCTTTACGCTATATACTCTTCTCTTCATTTCTTTCCTTTCGAAACACAGCTCTTCCCCTCTTAACACATTGTAAAGAATAGAATCTATACATTCTTTACACTATATACTCTTCTCTTCATTTCTTTCCTTTCGAAACACAGCTCTTCCCCTCTTAACACATTGTAAAGAATAGAATCTATACATTCTTTACACAATATACTCTTCTCTTCATTTTTTTCCTAACGAAACACAGCTCTTCCCCTCTTAACACATTGTAAAGAATAGAATCTATACATTCTTTACACAATATAATCTACCCTTAATTTCTTTCCTTACGGTGCAAAGATCTTCCCCTCTTAACACATTGTAAAGAATAGAATCTATACATTCTTTACACAATATACTCTTCTCTTCATTTTTTTCCTTACGAAACACAGCTCTTCCCCTCTTAACACATTGTAAAGAATAGAATCTATACATTCTTTACACAATATACTCTTCTCTTCATTTTTTTCCTTACGAAACACAGCTCTTCCCCCCTTAACACATTGTAAAGAATAGAATCTATACATTCTTTACGCTATATACTCTTCTCTTCATTTTTTTCCTTACGAAACACAGCTCTTCCCCTCTTAACACATTGTAAAGAATAGAATAGATAGAGAAATTTTAGCGAGTTGGATAGACTCTAGTCTATCCAACTCGCTAAAATTAATAGGATTCCATTAATTTTTCCGAGTAAGAAACCAATTCCTTTTTCTTTGTCAGGAACATCGCGAACTAATTGTAAAGGCTCATTTTTTCTTACTAACTTAAACAGAGCTTTTTCATACACAAAAGCTAATTCACTTTTGAAGGTTACTTTACTCCCAGCAAGAACCAAAGCAATTGGTCATCGGAATCCTCCAATAGGAAGGCAAAGGAGTTATGCGCATGCGCTGATACAATCACTACTGCACTTCAAAAGTAACTGGATGTGGTCTTCGCAAAAAGACCCAAATATCCTGATTGTCTTTAGTAAACTTCTCAGAGGCTTTATCTAGGTCTGTAGGGGTTTTTAAGGAAACGGTTAGGTCTATGGAACGCTCTATGTTAAGCTGAAATGTCTGCTGGTGACCCGGTTTAAGGGTTGGTTGTAGAGAACGGGGTACAGGGGAGAAGAGGGTTAGAAGGATCGCTGAATGGTCCGACCTTGGGTCGAGGAGCGATTAAACAGAGGTCTGTTGCCTCCCAAGCCAGACAAGATGAAGAAATCGACTAGGCTAGGGCTGCGGGATGAAATCACCCCCGGTGAGAAAATGGGGACCAAAGCATTGGAATATTGAGAGGAATTCAGGATGGTAAATGGTGTGGTTGCGAGAACAATTCGCTGCGGACAGTATGATTTTGAAGGGAAAAGAAAAAGGGATATGGATGTTACCTGCAGGCTTGCTGATGCAATATTGGTCTCTAGATGATGCTTTTTGTAGTTTTTGATCAGAATTAAAGTGCCTTCCCGCCGGATTGTCAATTCAATAACAGGAGTATCCCGTAACGCCGAATGATAGTGATTTCTTCAAGTGTGTCTAGCTATGTCGATATTTTTGCCAGTTAGTAAAAGTGCGAGGTTCTTGTATTATTGTTGTAAGTCCGTTGGCATTCCACAAAATAATAGAAATATGGGGATTATGAAAGTGTTGGATTTTGGGATTTAGGAAGGAAATGAGCTATAAGGGTGGTCATTAGGTTTATTAGTGGAGTAAGAAGGGTTTCAAGTTTGTTTAGGAAGGAGGAGAAAAGGTTCATAGGATATTTTGCAAGTAAGGTACGTTGTATTTTTTCGATTTATTGAAAATTATAATGATTTTATGACCGATTTTCAATGGATTTCAGCATAAATATGCTTTAGCGTTGACTAAACTGGGAAAAAACGTTACAAAAAACTGTACGCTAGCGTTCGCGCATGCGCGGTGGCATTTACAAAAAAGTCCGATTCGCAGGAACTGCATCATCTTAGCGCGGTTCCGTTCTTATCCCTAGTCTAATTTGGAAAGATTAAAATATTTATTTATTGATGCAGCTTCGCAACTTTGGCGAATCGCCTGAAGATTAAAATAGAAGCAGTTATTATTTTGGTTCCACCAGTCTTGAAAGGTCTTGATTTACGATCTTACCTGGAAGAGTCGGTCAACACTAGAAAGGGTCCCGCTAGTTACAAGGTCTTGGAATCTAGGAAATCTATATTTCTAACAATAAATTGTTTTGTTATTTTACTTAACCAGTTTTATAGTAAAATACATTATCCAACTATAAGCAATTAAGAAATAATAAAGAATAAAAACAGACAAATTTCGTTCGAATAAACGAAATCAATTACTTTAATGTTTTAAGCGCTTATTTCTACGATTGACATCGCATAATTAAAACTTTTGTCAGAACATTTTTTGTAGAGCATTTAGTAAGCTTTCGAATGGTAACCTTTCGCTTCACAAGATTTTCAACCGTTTTCGAGATATTAAGAAATTATACGAAGTTCCCAAAACTTTTCATTATTTCTAGCAATAGAAAATTGGTCTCATTTTACCTATCCTGTTTTACACACAAATACATTTTCCTAACATAAGAAATTACAAAAATAAAAATCAATAAAAAACTAAGGGAAAGAGACAAAAATTACAAAAAGAACGACGAACACCCGTTCATAAGAACTAAACAGACGTATTTGAAGTTTTAAGCACTTATTTCTTCGACTGACATCACCTAATCAAAACTTGTTTCAGAATCTTTTCTGTAGAGAATTTAGAAAGCTTTCAAATAGTTTCTATCCACTTATAAAAATTTCCCAACCGTGTTCGAGATATTAATGAAAATATACGAAGTTCCCAAAACTTTTCATGTCTGTTCATAAAATATTTTATTCTAACCCTTCCTTAACTCCAAACGTAACCAAAAGTTTAAGAAATTAGTTTTGATAAAATTTGAACATGCAAAAAATGTTTCAATTGAATCCCATGATTTTATGTACCAAAACCAAAAACGTTATTCAGCAACTATGTTCCCGATTTTCTCAAAAACGGTTAAAGCTATCGCCTTAAAAATGGTTTCATTCGTTTTCCTAGGCCACGAAGCCTACAAAACGAGTAGTTACAAGCATATGAACTCAAAAATGTAAGCGTTGCGATTTTTTTGCGCGAATTTAACCCCAAACGTCATCTTCCAGTGGGCGGATTTTGCTGGTTAACGAACTTGACATTTCAAATTGGACGACGGATTTTTGTACCAAATTTCATCAAGATCGGACCATCAGGGAAGCCAGAAATTTCTATTCACACGTTTGGGATATACACTGGAATAGAATGCATTTGTCTTAGTTGCCTTGGAACAATGGCGCATCATTAGAGGATGTGCGTGTGTGAATTGAGAATAAACTGGGTAGTATGGGTAGGCAAAGCCTCTGTGCGTATATATTAGTAGGCAAAGCTGCTGTTTATATGTGCTAGTAGGCAAAGCCGCTTTGTGTATATATTAGTAGGGAAAGCTGCTGTTTGTATGTGCTAGTAGGCAAAGCCGCTGTGTGTATATATTAGTAGGCAAAGCTGCTGTTTGTATGTGCTAGTAGGAATAGCCGCTGTGTGTATATATTAGTAGGCAAAGCTGCTGTCGAGAACCCCGCTAAAAGAAGAATGTATGTTGTACAGTACATTACATAGGTTTGTCGGGTGGACCTAAAGCATATTTATGTTCCTGAATTTGAGAAGAAGGCTCTAAACGATTTTTTTTTTTTTTAAATAGAAAATGAATAATTGTTCACCATTTTCAAAAAAAATAATATTTCTTAAAAATCCTACGCACTTTGCTAGATTTAACCTTTTTCTGTCGGAATAATTTTAGTGTTGCGTTCTAGATAAAAAATTGCCGCCTGCAGACTGAAAATGTTCGATATTAAGAATAAAAAAATATTGTTTCATTTATTATTTATAAATTTAAGAAAATTGATTCAATTTTGATGGCACAAGATAGTATCCCCCCTTAAAAGAAGATCTATGAGCTGGGACTTGACGTTACGCGAAGCTCTAAGGCGACAATAAAGTTTCTCAGCGAAGTACTTTCTGTCCTACTTAACAGACAAACTTACTTTCCAGCGAGACTTCGTCTAAATGAAACTTTCCTCCTCAACTCCAAGCACGTCTTCTTCGGTTCCATCTCGGAGTAATAAAGTTTCTGTCCTTGTGTACGTGCATAGCAGATGTAGACTTTTTGTCGGAGATTCTTAGGCCTGCAGCATTGTTTTTACGCATGAATTATATAAAAAGTATTTTATTTCAACACGTTCCCTATAGGCAAATACAGAATGCAGTGTATCTTTGATTTTCATACGTTACGCTCCGGTGACGCCTTAAGCATTAACATGCATGCATATTTCCCAGTGCAGAACCAACACGAAAACATTCCATCACACCACATCAGGCCCAGAACTTTAATTACACATGCCGAAGTATAATGCTTCTCATTGGGATGACAGGCAGTGGTTTTCTTGCCTACCAAAACATATACTCAGCTACTTTGCCTATCAACACATACACACAGCGGCTTTGCCTGCCAACAAATAGACAAAGCAGTTAGGTCTACCAACCCACATACACGAAGTTGCTTATCAACGCATAAACACAGCAGTTTGGCCTACTAACCCATATACACGACTTTCCCTATCAACACACACAGCAACTTTACCTATCAACACATACACTAGCTGCTTTGCCTGCCAACTCATACACAAAGCGGCTAAGCCTACCAGCACATACAAACAGCAGCTTTGCCTATTAATATATACACACAGCGGCTTTGCCTACTAACACATACAAACAGCATCTTTGCCCTCTAATATATACACACAGCGGCTTTGCCTACCATCACATACAAACAGCAGCTTTGCCTACTAATATATACACACAGCGGCTTTGCCTGCCATCACATACATACAGCAGCTTTGCCTACTAATATATACACAAAGCGGCTATGCCTACTAGCACATACAAACAGCAGCTTTGTCTACTAATATATACACACAGCGGCTATGCCTACTAGCACATACAAACAGCAGCTTTGCCTACTAATATATACACACAGCGACGTTGCCTACCATCACATACATACAGCAGCAGCTTTGCCTATTAATATATACACACAGCGGCTTTGACTATTATCACATACAAACAGCAGCTTTGCCTACTAATATATACACCCAGCGGCTTTGCCTACTAGCACATACAAACAGCAGCTTCGCCTACTAATATCTATAAAAAAGCGGCTTTGCCTACTAGCACATACAAACAGCAGCTTTGCCTACTAATATATACGCACAGAGGCTTTGCCAACCCATACTACCCAATTTATTCTCAATTCACACACGCACTTCCTCTAATGATGCGCCATTGTTCCAAGGCAAGTAAGACAAATGCATTCTATTCCAGTGTATATCCCAAACATGTGAATAGAAATACAAAGGCATTAACAGAAAAAGTATTTTCGCACGAATTCAATATCTCCTCAAAATATTTGAGAAAAAAAAATGAATTAACGGTTTTAGGTTTTAGGGAGATCGTCTTAAAAATCTATAAAACAGTTGGCAAATCGTAGTTTGAGTAAAGGAACCATCTGAATGTGATAGTTTTCGAGATCCGAGTCGGAGAAATAACTGCTTAAATCTCTGGTTTTGTTCATTTGAACAGTTCTTTTTCATTCCATTTCATGCGAAGTAGTGAATCGTATTGAATTTTTGTGATAGGAATAAATAAAAAGCACTCCTGATGGAATTCACATTTAATAATTAATGAAGGCCTTAAATTTAAGGTCAGTACAAAAAACCATCCTAAAATTTTGAAGATTAGATAGTTAGCCGTCGAGGTGATAAGTAAAGTTGCAATGGTTGGGATTCGGCTAAAGAAACCTCAAGAGATTAAATTACTCGGCTTTCCAAAGGTACTGAGATTATATGTCAATCCCATAATTTAATTGAAATAATATAGGTTAGAAACAACTAATATCATGTTTACTTTAGTCATCAAAAATAGGTAAAATTATTCATGGTGGAATTTAATATTAATGTAACGAACTGACTTAATGAACATTATCCTGGATGATGTATTGAGAGATTTTGACCCTTGAATTGGCCGGCCAGAGCCCCGATTTGTCGCCGCTATATTTTTACGTGTGGGATAGGCTTAAGTCTGATGTAAAAAAGTATCAATTCAGGACATAAATTACCTGACAGCCAGGATTCACGAATTTGTGCAGGAATGGCAGCTAACCATGAAGAGATTGGAAGGGTTATTTCAGCGGCGTTCACCAGATGTCATCAGTGTGTTCTGCTAGGGTGAGGCCAGTTCCAGCAACGTTTATAATTTTAGAATGAGTAAACATGGAATTGTTGGGATTCGGCTAAAGAAACCTCAATACGATGTTTGTTGTTTATAATTGAGATAAGTTACAGAACTATAAATACAATTAACGTATTATAAAAACAATTTGGTCTTAAATTCTTAGAATGAAAATAATTAGAAACAACAAAAAAAAAAAAGAAGATAAAAGGCTATTGAAGTGTATATAAGTAAATAGGTGCTAATAATAATATTAATTTATTTTAAAAAAGAAATAAGATACTACATACCAATGAAAATGCCGGGAGGCGGAGGAAGACCAAAGTTGACAGTTAAGTAACCATTGTGGAAGTGTCTAAGAAAAAAAAGTCCGACTCGCAGGAACTGCAGCATCTTAGCGCGGTTCCGTTCATGTCCCTAGTGCCATTTGATAAGCATAGAAAAGAAATAAACTTATTTTTTTTTATATATCTCGTGAAAATTGTCAAAATCCTCTCGAACATCTCGAATAAAAGTGATATTAAGGCGTCAGGGACACCGACAGTAGCTAACTTTTACACAGAAGCGGAAATTACAGAATCTGGCTCTCATTCTAAAGCAAATCTCTATAAATCAATACAAAATATGCCTAATAAAGCATTTCTAGAGGATACAGAAGCATGGGCGTATATGAGGGGGCTGCAGCCCCTCCCGAAATTTTGAATTGATGATAAAAACTTCTCGTAAAACCCTTAAAAATAAATTAAATAAGATCACTTAGTTCATAAAACATATTTTATTTTACGTGTAATAGCGTTTTAGTTGCCTAAAACTATTCCAAGCTCTAAATATTTAGTATTCCATACCCTGGAAATGGTCTCAGCCCCCCCCCTCCCCCGAAATTGTTTTTATATACGCCCATGTACAGAAGGATCAAGAAGAAGTACACAAGATTGAGTAGAATACCCTGCCTAATATAGCCTATATAGAATAACATGCCGAATAAAACCTATCTAGTAAATACACAAGGACAAATAAAAGTCTTGACGAATAACAAGTCAAGAAAAAAAAACTTTATTTAACAAAATAAAACAAAGTTTAGTTGCCCAACTACAATAAAATAATATACCTAATTAAGTCTATGGAGTAGACACAATTGGACCAAAAACAAGTCTTGTGGAATATTGTTTTTTTTCTAATTAAATACTTTTTATCAATATTTAGTATATAACCTTTGTTGAAAACTATTGATTGCTAATTGATGAATCGGTTTACAACTAAGTAGTCTTTGTGAATATTTTGTATATAACCTTATGTTTGGATCTGAGTTTTTGGGGTGCTCTCCACCTAGGCTTTGTATTTGTGTCGGCAGATACCTGGGGTATATTTACTGCTCTTGAGGATTAACTCTTAGCAGGTAAATTTCCTACGGCCCCCTTATTTCTACGGGCATTGAACCGCTATATTCGCTCCTAGTATCTAACCGTTGTGAAGTTTATTTTTTGGATTTAGGACTTGATATACATATGTAGACTAAATCATAGCAAGAAGTAATCCTCCGTCGTCGGTTCCTAACTATGTAGACTCGCTAATGTTATCCAATCTTAGATACATCGTATTTAAAATCCACAGCAAAAACACGACATTTCATCAGAAACCCCCCTCTGAATAAAACTTATATAGAATATTATGCAAAATAAAGCCTATCTAGTGGATAAAAATAGAGGAAAAAAGCCGTTCGTGGTGGTAGAAAATCTTAAAAGTATTTCGCTCTGAAATCTCCGAAATATTGTCACTAATTTTACGTATCCTGTTTTATAGCCAAATAGATTTATATTCTATAATCAATAAGAAAAACCTACTAACAATAAAAAACTATGGGTAACAGATGAAAATAGGGAATACCAAGAATAATTCTAAAGAACGAAATCAACACCAGTACTGTAATCTAGATATTCATACGGCATCTTCGAATTCTAACAACTAGGGAAATTAACTAATTAAAAAAACTAGGGAATATGCCAAAGAACTCGGAGTAGGAGCCTCGACAGTTTCAAGACATTTGAAGGAAATCGACAAATCCAAAACTGACATTTCATACGGTACAGCCTGATATATTTCTAACAATGAATTGTTTTTCTTATTTTAATTAATCTGTTTTATTGTCAAATACATTATCAAACTTTAAGCAATTAAAAAATAACACGGAATAAAAACAAACAAAAAGAACCGTTCGAATAAACGAAATTAATTACTTCAAAGTTTAAGCACTTATTTCTCCGATTGACATAGCCTAATCAAAAATTGTTTCAGAATCTTTTTTGTAGAACATTTAGTAAGCTTTCGCATGGTTACCCTCCGTTTACCAATATTCCTAACCGTCTTCGAGATATTAGGGAATGTATACGAAGTTCCCCACCATTTCATGTCTGTTAATAAAATATTTTATTCTAATCCTTCCTTAACTCCAAACGTAACCAAAATTTTAACATATTATTGTTGATAAAATTCAAACATGCAGAAAATGTTCCAACTGAATCCCATAATTTTAAGTATCAAAATCAAAGACAAAAAGAACAGTTCGAATAAGCGAAATCAATTACTTTAAAGATTTCAGCACTTATTTCTCCGATTGACATCGCCTAATCAAAACTTTCATTAGAACCATTTTTGTAGAGCATTTAGTAAGCTTTCTAATGGTAATTTTACGTTTCGCAAGATTCTCAACCTTTTTCGAAATATTAAGGAAAGTATACAAAGTTACCAAAATTTTTTATGTCTGTTAATAAAATATTTTATTCTAACCCTTCCTTAACTCCAAACGTAACAAAAATTTCAACATATCCAATGAAAGTAGAACATGCAGAAAATATTCCAACTGAATCCCATGATTCTAAGTACCCAAACCAAAAACGGTATTCAAAAACTATTTTTCCAATTTTCTCGAAAACGGTTAAAGCTGTCGCCTTGAAAATGATTTCATTCGTTTCCCTTGCCCAAGAAGCATATAAAACGAGTACTTACAAGCTTATGAACTCAAAAACGTAAGCGTTACGATTTTTTTGCGCGAATTTCGCCCCAAACGCCATCTTCCAGTGGGCGGATTCTGCCGGTTAACGAACTTGACCTTTCAAATTGGAAGACGGATTTTTGTACCAAATTTCATCACAATCGGACCATTAGGGAAGCCAGAAATGAGCGAACAGACAAATATATATATATATATATATATATATATACAAATTTGAACCACCGTTATTTTCGGTCTCTATGGGTTCTGAAACGCGAAATTTTCTAGTCGGCACTTCCGGATTGCTTCATTGTATCAACCTTATAAGCGGGGTTCCTCCCTATGGGGGAGGGAGGAACCGCGCTAAAAGCACGTTTGTTGTTTTCTTTTTTTTTTCTAATGAACATAAGTCTGGAACGGAGTGAGAAATGTGAGGTTGGTGGTGTTGAATTACATTTTTAGTCTAGTTTTAACCACTGGAGTATTTTCATTGACTTGTGGTACACCATGTAATATATATATATATATATATATATATATATATATATATATATATAAATCACGTATCTGTTTGTTCCTTATACAAATCCACACCGTTTGGCCGATTTTGTTGTAGGTCTTGATTCTTGAGGGAAGTCTCTTAGGCTAGGTCAATAACGTGCATAGGCTGTCTGTCTGTATGTTTGTTCCATATACACATCCAGACCGTTCGACCAATCTTAACCAAACTTGGCTCGTAGGTAGATCATGACCCGAGGAGTATCGTACGCTAGTCAAAAACGGGTACTAGCTAGTGTGTCTGTATGTTTGTTCCTCATAAAAATCCACACCATTTGACCGATTTTAGCTAAACTTGGCACACAGTTAGGTCTTGATACGGGGCATGTCATAGGCTAGGCCAAAATCGTTCGGACGTCACGGATTCGAAACTATGAACCCAAATAGTTACTATTAGATTTTAATATTACTTATTTAGGTTCTGATTTATTTTTGCTTTTCTAGACGCAGAAAGTAGGTGTAGCATGGCACGCCGGGTAACAGCTGGTCTATAATATTTTCTTATTAAATAACATCAATGATATACTACAAATGTGGTTGGTTGGCTGGTGAAGGTTCATCATAGTAAACAGGATGCAAAAACCAAGTCAACACACCTCCACTGTTTAATTCCTTTATTGTAACAAAACGTTTTCGAGGTCAGCACCTCATCCTCAGTGTCCTGTTAACACCCATCAACAAAGGCAACATTACAATCAAATAAAATAACTTAACTTAAATCACATGGGTACGTCACATTATACACTACGTCAACAATTAAAAACAACTAAAAACAATAAAAATAACATACAGTACAATTCTAAAAAACTCTAAAAAACCCAAATAAGTCATATTTAAAAAACCCAATCGTTGCCAGGAGGCCAACATTAAAACATTTATAAAAATTACAGTACTAAAATCAATAACAACCAACAAATCATAAATACCCCCCAATTAAAAACCACACCTACCTCCTATAGCTGGGCGAGGTTCACTCGGACCTTCCTCCGACTATACTGGCCCTCTAGCCTAGCTAGGTGGGGGAGGCTGGCGTTAGGAACATGTTGAAAAATGCCTCCTTCACCTCTGCCGTTTAAACATTGTCTTGATGTGAGGGAATCCACTTTAATTTCCACCTGCTCCAGCAGGTCCATCATCTTTCCTTTATTGCATTGATGCAGGACCTGCACTTCCAGCGAAGTTTCAGCGTGTTGCTCCGCTCTAAGGTGCTTCTTAACTTCGGAGTCACTTCTTGTCAGGTGTTCCTTAATCCGAGTGCGCAGCTTACGCCCACTTTGGCCAACATATGAAGCCTCACAAGAGGAACACTCCACCTTGTATACACCCGATTTATCCAACGGTGGTATCGCGTCCTTAGTTTTTGACAAACGGCTTTTGAGAGAGCCCTTACTTTTAAAAGCGGCTTTTATTCCCACTTTTCCCAAGAGATTACCAATCTTATTGGATATGGCTCCCATGTATGGGAAACTCACCGCGCCCGGGTGTCTGACAGCAACCGCCTCACTTACATCACCCCTCTCTTGCTTTTCCAACCTCTTCTTGAAACGCCTCTCCAACATCTTATCGACATCCACTTCTCGGTATCCGTTTCTCACTGCCATGTGCTTAATGTAGGTCACCTCTTTTCGAAAATCTTCATCACCAAGAGGCAAATCCAAGATCCTGTCCACCATGTAGATGAATGCAGACATATTGTATAGTCATATTTCTCTTTGTCAAAAGATCATATGCTGAATATAACTACATTTTATAATTACTATTTGTAGGCCCGGTGGCAGTAAGTGTTAAGGCATGAGCTCTTAACACGCCGTTCCAAAGGTTTTGGTTTCGATTTCCACTATGAAGTGGTAGCTTTTCGTTAAAAAAAAAAAGGCATCAGCCCTATCCTGGCTAGAAAAGGGTGGTACCCTATATATAACCCGTCCCAAAATTCGTAGTTTATAATAATGGACGTTAAAATTTAGATTAAATTCATTAATTACAATTTATTTATTATAATTAATGTACTAAAATAATTATTATAAAGTGGGGATTGGTGGTAGAAGGTTGAAAAGTTAGGATTATATGTATTTTTAATGCTAAATCATAAAAAAAATAAAAATTAAATATTTTGTCAACAAAATAATAAAATATTTTTTGGGGTCACACGCACTGAATATACATATTAGTTTTCATGAAAATCGGATAAGCTGTTTCGGTGGAGTATCTATCTACAGTAGAACCTCTCATATCCGACCTTCCTATAACCGACTCTTCCCGATATCCGACCGTCTTTGATTCACCGTACTCAACAACAGTTGAGAAGAAATCGACTCGGATGAAGACAAACCACCAGTGACGACGTAGTGAGTCATTCTGCTGCTAATTACGCCTTCGACGTAGCGCTGAAATACATCAAGCAACATCCGAATGCAACCCCAATGGATGTATTGTGGGTAAAAAAGTGGTTGAGTAAATGTTTGAAATGTATATAGCAAGAGTTTCACAATTACAATAAAGTATGCACTCTATATTATAGCTATTTTTATAACTTTGAAAGGTTTTTTTTTTTTGTTTCTCCCGATATCCGACCTTTTGGCCGTTCCGACCATGGCCCGGTCCCGTCATGGTCGGATATAAGAGTTCTACTTTACTTCACGTTAAGTCATACATGTTTTTATAATTTCCACAAATCCACACCGCTTGACCGATTTTGAACAAACTTGGAATACTGGTAGGTCTTGAGAAGGGAAGTCTCGGAGGCTCCGTCAAAAAAGTCTACCAGCTGTCTGTCTTTATGTTTGTTCCTAATACAAATCGACACCCTTTGTCCGATTTTGACCAAACTCGGCACACAGGTAGCTCGTGATACGGGGAGTGTCATAAACTAGGTTAAAATCGTCTATGACTAACAATTCGGAAATCACAAGTTCGAAACAATGAACCCAAATAGTTACAGATTTGTGTTATTTTTTTTTAAATCGTTTATTGGTTTCAAGTTACAAACTCATAACCATTATGAGTAACTAAATGTATGAACAATTAAATACAATTTACAATACTAGGTTATTCTTCTTAATAAAATGTAACACAGTCAACAGTCTATCTACGTTTCCTGCCAAGTAGTACCGATAGTCTGTATTTTGAAGCATTGTCTGCCTGGCTGAGGAGTATCTTCTGCAAGTGTTGAAAATATGGGCGATGTCTTCTACTTCATTACAGGTCTTACAGAGCGGGCTGTCGGCAAGCTTCATCCTGTGCAGGTAGGCCTGAGTCCTGGCGTGGCCGATCCGTAGCCTTGTCAGGGCGACGATATCCCGTCGGTGGGAGAGCGACTGTTTGTAAGGTGCAAACCATGGGGACAAGGAGACGATGGGTTGGATGCTGAAGTGATGTCTTCCTTTGGTAGCTGACGTCTCGGTGTATAACTGCTGCCATTCTTCAACCATCTTCATTCTGACTAACCTTATAAATTCAGATAGCGGCGGAGATGACATTTCTTCGATGCAGGAGGTGAATGCTTTAGCCAAGGCATCGGCGATTTCGTTGCCTCTTATTCCTATGTGACCCGGGACCCATTGTACAGTAACCTGAACTGAATGTCGGTGAATGATGGCTGCTATGGAGTCTGCAATGTGGTTGGATCTCTTCTGGGTGTGGTAATGTTGTAGTTTTAAACAGCTGGATTTAGAATCTGTGAGGATGACGAGTGGCTTGTCTCTATTGGGTGATTCAATGAAGTATTCCAGTGCTTCAAGCACAGCCCACAACTCAGCATTGTTAATACAAAAATGATTTTAGAGTCTTTTAGTAAATTTTATCTTACCACTGCTAACAAAGATTCCTATCCCAACCCCTTGGTTTGTTTTTGATGCTTCCGTGAAGATTTTTACGTGCTTTTCGTAGGTATGGTTAATATAGTGTTCAATCTGTGATTTAATTGTTGGATCATTTTTATTTTTAGCAATTCTTGAGTGATTGAAGTGAATTTCTAGATTTGAATTAATGTGTGACTGGGATTTTGGCTTAGATGATATATACAATTTGGCTTTATTTAAAGATGATAAAATATTATAAGTAGATTTGAATTGGTCGAGAATCAGAATTTTGCTGGGAAAATTAGGTGAACTTAGCCTTATCCATGTAAGGTCTAACAGGATGAGTGGAGTCCAACCAGACCCTGAGGGTATACTTTAGGGCTAGCCACTTCCTTCTCAGACTCAGGGGCATCTCCCCGGCTGCTACTTGTAGACTGTGGACGGGTGTAGACTTAAGGCTTCCCATGCAGGTCCTTAACGCTTCAGACTGGACTGTGTCGAGGCGGCGAAGTGTAGACGGCGCTGCACCTCCGCCGTAGATCTGGCATCCGTAGTCGAAGTGAGGTCGGACGATGGACTTGAGGCTTCCCATGCAGGTCCTTAACGCTTCAGACTGGACTGTGTCGAGGCGGCGAAGTATAGACGGCGCTGCACCTCCGCCGTAGATCTGGCATCCGTAGTCGAAGTGCGGTCGGACGATGGACTTGTAGAGTGTTAAAAGGATGTTCGGATGTGAACCACATTTAACTCCTGCGAAGATTTTTGAAGAGTTCAGGAACCTTGTAGTCTTGTTGATTACTTTATTAGAATGGAGCTTGAAATTTAGCTTGGAATCCAGGAACATGCCGAGAAATTTTATATTGTTTGTTAGTTTGATGTTTTTGTTGCGGAAACAGAAATTAAATTTAGTGTGGTCTATTTGTTTCCTCGTAAATGGCATGAGTTTAATTTTTTCGTTGTTGAAAGTTAGGCCTAAATTCTTGAGTTTTACATGGATGCTGTTTAGAGTGACTCCTAATGTGCTTAAACAAATTTCTAAAGAGTTTTCCAAGATTAGTACCATATAATCGTCTTCGTATTGTAGAATAGTGATATTACTACTGTTTAGCTTATGTAGTCCAGCTGTATATATAATGAAGAGCAAAGGAGAAATTGGGTCTCCCTGTGGCAGTCCTCTATCCGATTCCATCTCTACAAGTCCTTCGTCCGTCTTCACAATGTAGGTCCGCTTGCTGAGATAGTTGTAGATCCAGCGGGTGATGTCTGACGGAACTCTCATCGTTACTAGTTTCTTTGTTAAGATGTCCACTCTGACCATGTTGTAAGCATTCTCGACATCTAACACACCCCCCAGTATGACTTTCTTCTGAGCATAGGCGTCCGTGACTTTCAACTGCAGAATCTGGAGAGCTGATATTAAGTTTAAATTCTTCACTCTGACTAGATAGATTGTTAATGACTTCAAAAATTTTAGCAATGTAAGTATTTCCTTGAGAGGATGGAGGAATAGGGATTCATTGTGATAGGTTGAAGTGGGAGAGAAAGTTGGTTGTCCTCTTGAGAGATATCTTTAAGGTGTTTTTCTGGGAGTCTAGAAGAGTTGGTAGGGACATATTTAGTTTTGGTGTACCTGTAGCTAGTTTTAGGTATGCTTTCAGATAAAGATGGGAAATTTAAGTCTTTAGAAGGAAAAGATGTTTTGGCAGCATTGGCATAAGAACCGGGAGAGATTGCTTGTTTTTCTTTTTTATTATAAATCTCCTCGTATTTCTCGCAGTCCCTACTCGTAGCTGGATGGTCCTTCTTACAATGGAGACAGGTAGCTATCTCAGCTGTACATGGGATGCCCGGGTGTTTCCATCCGCATCGTTCACAGGAATGCAAGGTAGCCCTACATTGGGGTGTGGCATGGTTGAAACGGATACACTTCCTACATTGGGTCGGGTACGGGATGTAAGGGCAGACCTCACAACGGGCGCCGTATATGTAGACATACTGCGGTAGTGTCTGGGAGTCGAAGTTTACCACACAAGTCTGGAGAGGGAAGACTTTAGCAGGGTCATCTCGGTCTTTCTTTATCATGCGCCTCACAGACATTACTGCTACTACAGTATTTTATTACATGTTGAATGTCGGAATCACTTAAGCCAGTATCGACTCCTTTAATTATTCCAGTTTTTTGAGTAAGGAAGGATGGAATATAGGCGAATAAATTGTGATCAGATAGAATACGCATAGTTTTAAAATCATTGGCAATTTTGGCCTGATTAAATTCTATTTTCATTCTATTTAGACCTATACATTTTATAATTAAAATAGATTTTTGAATTTCAGTATTAGATGATTTAAAAATAATTTTTCCAAAACTCATAGGATGCATTTTCCCAATATTTTCATTTTTCCCTTCAACATAAACAAAAAAAGGTCCATTATCTGTGTTTTTAAAAACATTGTTTTGTAAGAAATTTATTTTGGATGTTAAATTAGCAGTGATATTATTCATATTACTTGTTTTGTTGACCTCAAGATCATTAGTGATCCTAATCTTGTTGAGTGGATTGTTTATTTGAACAGCTGATCTCTTTAAGTTAGGTTGTTGATGAAGCTCCTCGGACAAGGTGGCCCCTTGCCTATGATGTTATAACTTTCATCACTATGGAGATTTTGAGACCTCCACTATGGGGGTTCCTAACCCCTTCAGAATGGTTTGCACCTTACAAACTAAGTTATAATAATTAATTGCTCACCAACACTTCCAAAAATTGACTATTCTTCAGCAAAATAATTTAGGAAAGACTACGACACAAAATTTTCAAGAAAATCTCACTAATTTAAAGTTAAATTGAACACAACAGCACGGAAAAAATTAGGCAGCTATGCACCTATAGCTACCAAACAGCTGACTGTGAGATTTGTGTTATTAGATTTTAATATTAATTATTGGGTTTATAATTTATTTTTGCTTTTCTTGATGCAGAAAGTAGGTGTAGCATGGGACGCCGGGTAACAGATAGTAAACACTGAAACTGAGGCACGATATATATATATATATATATATATATATATATATATATATATATATATATATAAGTGTATTTATATACATGAAATCATTATTTATGTGTAAGAATACACGAAAATACATCACCTCCTACCACATGAAAACACATGCTATATCCGAAGTATATTGTGTAAGAAGGGTATATTTATATAGCTTATGCAATGTGGCGAGGGGGGGGATTGTAGGAGGACATCCCTGTAGAGAAGTCGTGCATTTCATTCCTGGACAAACGGAGTAGAAAACCGCTTCACTTACCGAGAGGGTCGGGATTTACCGTGAGGGCTTGAAGGGGACTTGAGAGCTAAGTATGTGGGCTTGGACTTGGTCCAAGGTAAAGCATTTCAAGCATCTGGCATAACTCTATACGATCGAAGCATCTCCATATCAAGTCCCGTCCTGTATTTGTCTCGGCAGAAATCCTTTAACTCTTATTCTGGGAAGACGTTTTGCAAGTTTTTGTCGTTTACCAAACATAATCACTGATACAACCTGTTAAAGGACCTCCAACTGCCACAAAATTCTACCAACCGTATTCCCCTGTGAGATGAGAAAAGAGAAAAATAGTTGTACCCCACCCCCATTTATGAAAAAATTGCTAAAGTCAAGATGTCATGTGTGACACTTTGCTAGAATAAGGCTTAACATAACCCAAACACACACACACATATATATATATATATATATATATATATATATATATTATATATATATATATATATATATATATATTTATATATATATATATATAATGTATATAAATGTATATATATATATATATATATATATATATATATATATATATATATATATATATTCGTTATATATAGCCAAGGTCAAAAGAATAGTACTCCATTTCTCTTTGTACTATTTATTGTTTGTACGCCCTACACGTTTCGTGGTCTTTATGCCACCTCCTCAGGGGGACATCCCTATCTGTGGATTGCTCGCCACCCATACTAAGACTGCACAAAATATATATATATATATATATATATATATATATATATATTGTTGGGGCGCGGGGCCAGTTGAACGGTAGCTTGAACACTTGGGTACAAGGTACGTCTTACCCCCACCTCACTAATCAAAGGGCAGTTCTCCAGTTTCCAGATCTCAAGTAGATCGTACCTCATCTCTTTAGCTCGGGTCTGCCACCTCTCAACTCCCATTACGTTCCGGTCTCTCCCTTCTATTCTACTTTCCAGGAGCTGCGAACAGGTCAATCAATCACCATTGGCAGCGTCAATGGTGAGTCTAATTGTTTTTTTCATACTCTGAAACCATTTCTCCAACCACGTGCCGAGGATTATTTTTTCAATCCCTAGCGCGTACATATATATATATATATATATATATATATATATATATATATATATATATATATGTATCACCTGTCCGTTTGTAAGTTTTTTCCATATACAAATCCACATCGTTTGACCGATTTTGACAAAGCTTGGAACACTGGTATGTCTTGATCCGGGAGGAATCGTAGCCTAGGTCAAAAACGTCTACCAGCTGTCTGTATGTTTGTTTCTTATTAAAAAAAAAAAACTATCATTTTGACCGATTTTGATCAATCTTGGCACACAAGTAAGTCTTGATAAGGGGGGGTGTCATAGCTCAGGTCAACAACGTCTACCAGCTGTCGATCTGTATGTTTGTTTCTTATACAAATCCACACATTGTGACCGGTTTTGATCATACTTGACACACATGTAGGTCTTGATCCGGGGAGAGTCATAGGTTAGGTTAAAATCGTCTATGACTCACAGTTCGGAGGTCACGGGTTCGAAACTATGAACCCAAATAGTTACAGATTTGCGTTATTAGATTTTAATATTACTGATTTGGTTTCTAATTTATTTTTGAAATTAGGTGTAGCATGACACGCCGGGGTAACAGCTATTATATATATATATATATATATATATATATATATATATATATATATATATATATATAGCACGAACGGGCGGCAAAACATCTTATCTTGGACGCCGTGGGGTGAAAAATACCCCACATTTTGTTCTTTGGCGTGTTTCTTAATTTCTGTAAATCACAGAGACTCCCTCTTTCTTCCAAAATAATCGGAAGTGCATTACCCCATACAAACAACGCCTGACGTCAGCTATTCGCTTCATGACAAGTTCGCGAGTTGTGTATGGGGTATTTTTTACCCCACGGTGTAGTTAACGTATGACTTTTTCGCTGATCTGATTGACCTTCACGGGTCGATCTCTTTCATGTTACGGCTTTTCAAGTGACAAAATCTCCTGAAAATTGCCCAGAAAAGATATTCTCTTTGATTTGGACTACCAACTGGTGAATGCTCAGGTGGGAGTTAGTGCCTAACTGGAGAACAACAAAACCACTGAAGACACTGATGCTTGTTGTTTTGGGAGATAAATCAACTCCTGATGGACCATCAACATATTTCGACAAACCCCTGACATGTATATTTTGTGACCGAAAGGATGACAGGAAGACGAAAACGCAATGCTCTTAGTCTAGAATGGCGATGTGCCGCGGTCATCACCGATCAATTGGACAGAACATTGTATTTTTCTAAAGTTCCTATTATTTATGGCTTTGGATCTTTCTAGTTTATTGTTCGTAATAAATATTTTCTGTTTAGTCATATGGTTTTTAGGATAATTATTTGGTGTACGACCAATATTTATTTATTTAAATTTTAACGTCCATTTATTATTAACTACGAATTTTAGGACGGGTTATCTATAGGTTACCACTCTACGAACAATATTGAGTTTTAGGATTTCCTAACTATTTTGTGAATTTGACTTAATATTTTGCAGATTTTTTCCTGTTTGAATTTATTTTATGATTTTCCTGTTCTATGAGTTGTTGTTGTATAAAAAGGCAAAAGAAAAAAAAATTGAAATTTGTTTATTTTATACATTTTCAAAGTATGGGGTAAAGTTTACCCCACGGTGCCATTATCGTAGACGTCAATAGCAGAGTCAATCCGGGGTTAAATCACTTCTGTACTCTTTTGACAATATTTGTTTTTATAGTTTCATTCCATTCTACTAGAGTATTGCTTTTTCAGTTTAAGTTTGTAGGTGTTTGATTGTTTGTTTTAATGTTGTTTAGTGTGCTCAATGTCATAATGACATTTTAGCTGATGAACTTTGATAAAACACATACTAATAGTTCCTTTTTATAACTGATACAGTGGTAAGTGATTAAGTTTTCCTAATTTTACTTTGGAACAATTATAAATAATATTTTACATTCTTTCAATTACATGCCAAATTATCCGAAGCACTCCCGGTCCCAATTAATTCAGATAATCATCGTTCTACAATATATATATATATATATATATATATATATATATATATATATATATATAGACATGTTTAACATGTTATGAAGTAAGAAGTCAAGGAATCCGTGAAATTCGGCTAAGAGAAATAGTCATATTTTGAGAAATATCTATATTGCGAACTTTTTGACATACTGTGAGGCACCCGTGTTCAGCACTATATGCCTAGGTGAGTGGGGACCATGGATAAATATTTGACACTTATTCAACACAAACAGTCATCAATGGTCACTTGAACGTTATCTTGGCCTTCCTAAGTATTGGATGCTAATGAAGGCTGCTAACGTTGCTAAAGAAGGCTGCTAACGTTGCTAATGAAGGCTGCTAACGTTGCTAATGAAGGCTGCTAACGTTGCTAATGAAGGCTGCTAACGTTGCTAATGAAGGCTGCTAACGTTGCTAATGAAGGCTGCTAACGTTGCTAATGAAGGCTGCTAACGTTGCTAATGAAGGCTGCTAACGTTTCTAATGAAGGCTGCTAACGTTGCTAATGAAGGCTGCTAACGTTGCTAATGAAGGCTGCTAACGTTGCTAATGAAGGCTGCTAACGTTGCTAATGAAGGCTGCTAACGTTGCTAATGAAGGCTGCTAACGTTGCTAATGAAGGCTGCTAACGTTGCTAATGAAGGCTGCTAACGTTGCTAATGAAGGCTGCTAACGTTGCTAATGAAGGCTGCTAACGTTGCTAATGAAGGCTGCTAACGTTGCTAATGAAGGCTGCTAACGTTGCTAATGAAGGCTGCTAACGTTGCTAATGAAGGCTGGTAACGTTGCTAATGAAGGCTGCTAACGTTGCTAATGAAGGCTGCTAACGTTGCTAATGAAGGCTGCTAACGTTGCTAATGAAGGCTGCTAACGTTTCTAATGAAGGCTGCTAACGTTGCTAATGAAGGCTGCTAACGTTGCTAAAGAAGGCTGCTAACGTTGCTAATGAAGGCTGCTAACGTTGCTAATGAAGGCTGCTAACGTTGCTAATGAAGGCTGCTAACGTTGCTATATATATATATATATATAGACATGTTTAACATGTTACGAAGTAAGAAGTCAAGGAATCCGTGAAATTCGGCTAAGAGAAAGAGTCATATTTTGAGAAATATCTATATTGCGAACTTTTTGACATGCTGTGTGGCACCCGTGTTCAGCACTATATGCCTAGGTAAGTGGGGACCATGGATAAATATTTGACACCTATTCAACACAAACAGTCATCAATGGTCACTTGAACGTTATCTTGGCCTTCCTAAGCATTGGATGCTAATGAAGGCTGCTAACGTTGCTAAAGAAGGCTGCTAACGTTGCTAATGAAGGCTGCTAACGTTGCTAATGAAGGCTGCTAACGTTGCTAATGAAGGCTGCTAACGTTTCTAATGAAGGCTGCTAACGTTGCTAATGAAGGCTGCTAACGTTGCTAAAGAAGGCTGCTAACGTTGCTAATGAAGGCTGCTAACGTTGCTAATGAAGGCTGCTAACGTTGCTAATGAAGGCTGCTAACGTTGCTAATGAAGGCTGCTAACGTTGCTAATGAAGGCTGCTAACGTTGCTAATGAAGGCTGCTAACGTTGCTAATGAAGGCTGCTAACGTTGCTAATGAAGGCTGCTAACGTTGCTAATGAAGGCTGCTAGCGTTGCTAATGAAGGCTGCTAACGTTGCTAATGAAGGCTGGTAACGTTGCTAATGAAGGCTGCTAACGTTGCTAATGAAGGCTGCTAACGTTGCTAATGAAGGCTGCTAACGTTGCTAATGAAGGCTGCTAACGTTGCTAATGAAGGCTGCTAACGTTGCTAATGAAGGCTGCTAACGTTGCTAAAGAAAGTATGCCTAAATGTTCACAATATAGATTTCTCTTGAAAATGTTTCGTTTTCCTCTTAGCCTACTAACAAACACCCCTTCACTACTTACTACCTCAACCGCTGATTATCTTCATCTCATTAAGAAAATATAGTGGTATTTTACACGGGCTATGACAATTTCCATCAGCCAGGGCGCATAAAAACCTTATTTGATTATTCAAAATAGGAATACACATGTAGAAAAAAAATGTACTTTCCCATAAAAAGGGATTGAGAATATGCAAACAATAGTAAATAATTATAACAAAAATGAATATTGGCATTAATGGCCTAGATGTCGATGTGCAGTAAAAAAAAAAAAAAAATAAAAAAATAAAAAAAAAAAAAAAAAAAAATAAAAAAAAAAAAAAATAAAAAAAAAAGGAGCCCAGATTGAGAAAAATGTCATTCCCTTGGCTACCACCGAGGACGAAACAAGTACCTGGCTGAAGAAGATGGAGATGAATCCATCGAAATATTCCGGGAAGAAGTGAGGAGGAGTACCACCGCTGGAGAAAAATGCCGTTCCATCTAAAAATACTATCCCAGCGACGAAAAATAACATCAAACATATAAAACCTTACGGCGAGGAAAATAGAAGCAGGAGGAGAAAAAAAAAAAAAAAAAAAAAAAAATTAATATCATTAAAATAATTAAATTAAAAAAAAAAGAGTCATACTTAAATGTGGTAACGAAAATTATAAAATATACTTGTGCGAATCAATAATTAAGAAGTTAAATCAAAGATTCTCTGTATTTCCATAGATTATTTAAATATTTTTACAAGGTGTCTCCGGTAGTTCTATTTTTTTTTTTTTTTTTTATTATGTATTTATTCTTGAGCTCTCGCAACAAAGGCGACTCACGCAATATAACCTTAACATATATGCAATGACAATATTGAAATTATAACATCTAATACAACATCATATACTTATCACAGTACATATACTTGTTATCAGTAGTTTTTTTTTTTTTTTTTTTTTTTTTTTTACGGCGCATCTACACCTAGGTCATTAGCGCCGTGTTATCAGTAGTATTCTTATTATCGTATACTTATTAACACAGTTTAAATAATTAACTCAATATAAAATAAAATAGTTAATTAACTCAATATAAAATAAAATAATTAATTTACTCAATATAAAAGTTAACTTCATATATACAACATATTACAAATATAACTTAAGGATGAGGCGGAAACCAATACTAAACAAGGATTGTGTTAAAGAAGAAAAAAAAAAAAAAAAAGAAAAAATGCGATTTTATTTCAGTATGTGGTTATATTCTGGAAATGATTTTAATTCGTTTAAGATGTTGGAGTATTGTGTTAATATCTGGACTACCTTGAGTAAGCGGTGTAAATGATGTGGGATGAGTAAGTTCTCTAGTTTCCTGCAGTCTGTCAGTATGTGTTTTATAGTCAACTGTTCATTACACTCTGGACATATTGGCCTTTCTATCCTCTCCATTAGGTAGGAGTGCGTAAGAAGGGAATGATCAATCCTGAGATGTGATAGACGTAGATTTTTGCCGTAGTGCGGACATCTATAGTCCGCCAACAACAAAAGAACCAGGTAGAGCGCT
>OX328123.1:160483087-160564416 GCA_946811695.1 Gonocerus acuteangulatus
CAACAGAATATATTTTAATGTCCTAGTTTAATTTCAATAAATCCGATACGCGGGAGCCTTTTAATATCAGTACACCTTTTATAAAACTAAACGCCTAAAAGTATTTATTTAAATTCATAGGCTCTTACTTAGGTCACTCAGCATGAGAAGAGTAAAAGTGTTTGTGAAGCTTCCGGTCATTAAATCAAAACAAACCTCAGTACAAACTGAGACGCTGAGTTCACACAGTGTCTCACTTTCTCCCACTGCATTTTCCTTGTCAACAATTGTCAGAATTGTCTACCTTTTAAAAGTAAAAAAAAAAAATAATAAATCCATAGGAAAAACTGAACACGATTGGGGATCAGACGCTGATCGATAACTCGATTATTCGCTGATCGATCGAGTTATGATTATTCTAAAACAGTTCTGATATAGTTTCAGTCATGTAAAATGCATTTCTAAAGAGTTGTCATTGGAGAAATAACCATAAGTTTTTTCAAACAATTAAAAATGCATGTTTTCAAAAATGAAGTTGAGACGCCGCACAGTGTCACGAGTATGTGGGGCAAGAAATCAAAAATCGTATTTTTGTCTAGACAAGGGTTATTATTTTTGTCTGTTATTAAAATAAAAGTCCGACTCGCAGGAACTGCATCATCTTAGCGCGGTTCCGTTCTTATCCCTACTCTAATTTGGAAAGATTAAAATAAAATCAGTTATTATTTTGGTCCCTGCAGTCTTGAAAGGTCTTGATTTACGATCTTACTTGGAAGGGTCGGCTAATACTAGAAACGGTCCCGCTAGTTACAAGGTCTTGCAATCTTGGAACTCTATATTTCTAACAATACATTGTTTTTGTTATTTTACTTAACCAGTTTTATTGTCAAATACATTATCCAACTAAAAGCAATTAAAAAATAACAAGGAATAAAACTGACAAAAAGAAACGTTCGAATAAACGAAATCAATTACTTTAAAGTTTTAAGCACTTATTTCTCCGATTGACATCGCCTAATTAAAACTTTCTTCAGAACCTTTTTTGTAGAGCATTTAGTAAGCTTTCTAATGGGAATCTTCCGTTTACCATGATTCTCAACCTTTTTCGTGATACTAACGAAAGTGTACAAACATACATAAACTTTTCTTGTCTGTTAATAACATATTTTATTCTAACCCTTCCTTTACTCCAAACGTAACAAAAATTTCAACTTATTAGTATTGATGAAATTCAAACATGCAGAAAATGTTTCAACTGAATCCCATAATTCTAAGTACCAAGATCAAAGACAAAAGCAACAGTTCGAATAAGCGAAATCAATTACTTTAAAGTTTTAAGCACTTATTTCTCCGATTAACATCGCCTAATCCAAACTTTCATCAGAACCATTTTTGTAGAGCATTTAGTAAGCTTTCTAATGGTACTCTTACGTTTACCAAGATTCTCAACCTTTTTCGAGATACAAAGTTACCAAAACTTTTCACGCCTGTTAATAAAATATTTTATTCTAACCCTTCCTTAACTCCAAACGTAACAAATATTTCAACATATTAGTTTTAATGAAAACAGAACATGCAGAAAATGTTTCAACTGAATTCCATGATTTTAAGTACCCAAACCAAAAACGGTATTCAATAACTATTTTTCCAATTTTCTCGAAAACGGTTAAAGCTATCGCTATGGTTTCATTCGTTTTCCTAGCCCAAGAAGCATATAAAACGAGTACTTACAAGCTTATGAACTAAAGAACGTAAGCGTTACGATTTTTTTGCGCGAATTTCGCCCCAAACGCCATCTTCCAGTGGACAGATTTTGCTGGTTAACGAACTTGACCTTTCAAATTGGACGACGGATTTTTGTACCAAATTTCATCAAAATCGGATCATTCGTCTTCGACCTAGAGAGCGAACAGACAAATATCTATATATATATATATATATATATATATATATATATATATATATATATATATATACACTGGTGTTCAAAAAAACCGGCGCACCTTGAATTTTATGCAAAAAACTTATCTGAAAGAAATATTGTAGAGCGTGAGGTAATGACAGAGATACGGTAGGTCAAGAGGGATTAGTTCGCACTAATCCTGTCCTAAAATTCTCTCTAGGCTTAAGAATAAGGGCATTAAGATAAAGCGACATAGTCGACGGACTATGCATCAGTTTGTCTCCAGTTGTCTATTCACGCGCACTGATTTTTTTGCCTTGAAAACTTTGTTCTTTAAGAAAAAAAAAGTTTTTGAAAAGGTAAAATGGTTTTGGATGCAGTTGTAGCCGCTCAGATTATTGCATTGGTGGAGGACGGCCGAAGTCAACGATATGCCGCCAGAACCCTAGGTCTCCCTGAAACAACGGTTCGGCGTGCTGTCCCGAGGTATCGGGAGACAGGAAGCTACGTGAGGAGGCCAGGATCAGGGCGTCCAAGAGCGCCAGTCCCAGCTGACGATCGCTTCATTGTCATGCAATCCCTCAGCAACCGCTTCCAATCATCAGTCGAGACCTCTCACCGGCTGCGTGTTGCTCGGGGTGTGAACATCAGTGCACTCACAGTACGAAGAAGGCTCGCTGAAGTTGACCTGCACGCCAGGGTACCCGCTTCCGGTCCTCTACTCACCCCAGCACACAGAGCAGCTCGCCTGCAATTTTGTAGAGAACATGCCGCCTGGAATGAAATTGATTGGGCCTCTGTTCTGTTTTCAGAAGAGTCGAGGTATAGCCTCTATGGTGCAGACGGTCGAGTGCGAGTGTGGAGAAGACAAGGAGAGCGATATGCTCAGTGCAATAAAGCGGGGAGAGTGCAGTTCGGAGGAGGGTCAGTGATGGTTTGGGGTGGCATTTCTTTAGAGGCTAGGACAGACCTCCATGTGTTCCGAAGACCGACTCTTAATGCACAATCGTACATCACGGACATCCTAGAAGAATATGTGGTGCCTTTTGGCCCGTTTATAGGCGATCAATTTCTTTTTATGCACGATAATGCCCGGCCTCACACAGCAAATGTTGTCAGGGAGTACCTGGATGAGGTCGGTATCCAAACTTTGAACTGGCCAGCTCGCAGCCCGGACCTCAATCCTATAGAGCATCTTTGGGACCATCTTGGGACGTCCGTCCGACGGCAACAGAACCCTCCAGGTAACCTCCAAGATCTCAGGATTGCCTTGGAACATGAGTGGAACCAGATTCCTCAAGATAGGGTAGCCAACCTTATTCGGAGTATGCCTACAAGGATGGAAGCAGTTATTCGTGCCAGAGGAGGCAACACTCGGTACTAGGAACAATATTTTGTAAGTAAAACACAAGTTAGAGGAGTTTTTTTCATTTTAAAATTGTGATCATTTGCTTCTTTTTTACATTACATTATTTTTATGTATCATGTTTTATGTTTTTATGTTAGTTTTATTTTTTCTATTCTTTACTTCTTATGTCCTACAAGCTGAAAACATTTGGGTAAAAATTTTTGCCAATTTTATTACGTTTTGAAAAAAATAAAGACAAAATTCAAGGTGCGCCGGTTTTTTTGAACCCCAGTTTATATATATATATATATATATATATATATATATATATATATATATATATATACATACATACATACAAATTTGAACCACCATCATTTTCGGTCTCTAGGGGTTCTGAAACGCAAAATTTTCTAGTCGGCACTTCTGGAATGCGTCATGAGATCAACCTCATAAGCGGGGTTCCTCCCTATGGGGGAGGGAGGAACCGCGCTAAAACTCGAACATGGGAGAAAAAATAAGTTTTGACTTAAGAAAATAATTTATTATAGTATAAACTTACATAAAATGTATATGGGAACTTACGTATGATATTTACGAACTTATAAAAATTATAAAAAGAAATTTTACTAATAAAAAAACTTTTTCCTTCTCAGAATCGCTTGATTGTAAACCAATACTATCATTATTATTTAAAATTAGGTATGATAAAACTTTTACTACAATTTTGTTTTCGACTGTGAAGCTAACTTTATTTAAATAGTATTTATTTAAATTTCAATTGTTACATATCTTACTTAAAGTTGACAAATATGGATCTGATGGGACGAGAAGCATTTTCAGTAAATCTATATTTGTATGAATACAAGAAGCTGTTAATGAAAGACACTGGCACATTATCCCATGAATAATGCTTCAGATATTATTCTTAATTCTCACCAATTTATTCAGTTAATTTCGGCATATTAATTGATGTAGCACTAGAAACCATTTTCAAAATGGTGCCCTAATTGATTATTAATGCTATCTCCAGGCCAGTAATTTTGGTACTTAATTTTGGATTGCCAAAAAATTTGCTAGCGGTTTTACCGTCTTTAGTAGAACCTAAAGCAAGCTTTGGAGTGTCGATTAATAGTCCCATTTTCCCCTTGGAAAGTCCTTAGAAGTAAGCTCAGTGGAAAACTCTATTTCGCCCGAAGATTTCGACGATACCATGTCCGCAACTCGTCACTTTCTTGTAGAGTATGATGCTTCCACGAAACTTACTTGCGGTCTTCCACGTGAAGGACATGCTTGATAATTATCTCGTCAACATATTTTAAAATCGTCGTCGGAAAGTTTAATTTTTATGCTCAGCCAATCTTCGAATTTTGTTTCGAATTTCCCTGAAAACCTGCTACAGTGGTTCTAATTTTGTTGAATATCCAGGCAAAACAATCTCAATAAATTTTCTTACATTCTCCTTAACTTTATCCTAACATTCAGATAAATCATATTCTTGCAGGATTCTATCAAATAAAGCATCGTATCTAGTGTCTGGTTCATTACTGCTCCAGACGTCGTTAAGATTTCATTGGTTATGAAATCTAAAAACCACAATATCTCTGTAAGAAGCAGCCGAAAGCAGGTAAACTAGGTATCGAAACATTCGTGAAGCAATGTACTATTTAAAGTTATATTATGAAAAACCCGATATTTTACGTTTTTTCCATTCATTTCCAAAGTTGAAAAAATGATGAAAATTTATTAAATATTTAAAACACTAGAAATTCCCCATTTTAGCACTGTTAGCCAAGATTAATCAATCAACGAGTCACTTAGGTCTTCAAGTAATAAGATTGGAACAGCCAAAGTAAATATTTACTAACCGAACCAGATTTAATATTTGTATTAGTATCAACAATTTAAGTTAATCCTTAGCTTTTAGTCTTTGTATTCATATTCCAATTTTGATGTTCTAAGGTCCTAATTTTAATATTGACCATCAAAAAAAATGTTTTGAAACTTCAGTTTTCTTATTTTTGTACGCTGCTCGTGACACTGTGCGCCGGTCGATAACTCAGAGGTCTGATCATTCTAACACAGTTCTGATATAGTGTAAAGCATGTACAATGCATTTGTAAAGAGCTCTGATCGAAAAAAAAAATAATCAGAAGTTTTTTAAAACATTATTATACTTGAAAGTATATCTAATAGGCGGGATCGCTGACGATTTGAAGAAATTAGAAAAACAATCTTTATTGAGTGCAACCTCAATAGCTACTTCCTTGGGAAAGACCTTAAAAAAATAAAAATATTTTGTACTAATATAGCTTAGTTTAAGGACATTGCACTATAATTTGCCGTAGACTTATCGCCTTTTTCCTAGGTTATGCAGCTCCTTTGTAACTCTTTTCATGCCAATAAATAAGATCTAAAATGTTGGCATTTTTGTATCTGACATTTCCATATTGCGTTGCATATGATAAACTCCAACATCCTTTATGGCCTTTACAAGTACATGTATATACATATATACACCCCCTCCCCTGAGTTCCCTAGGGTAAATTCCTAGGTTATGCAGCTCCTTTGTAACTCCTTTCATGCCAATAAATAAGATCTAAAAAGTTGGCATTTTTGTATCTGACATTTCCGTATTGCGTTGCATATGATAAACTCCAACATCCTTTATGGCCTTTACAAGTACATGTATATACATATATACACCCCCTCCCCAGAGTTCCCTAGGGTAAATTATTAGAATTCCGTGCACGGAAAGCAAGTGTATATTATAGTGCTCAAAGCCAGTAAATAGAGATTATTTACAGTTCCTGATAAGGCCGGTAGATCGCGTGCATGTAGCCGATAGCTTATCACACTTTTTCTTAACCTCCACGCCTTTTCATATAGAAATCTTAGGAGAATATTCTTCTACTCAACAGTTTCATATCGATAATAAATTATTAAAAATATACGAAAACATAATATATTCATTTGAGCCAATTAATATAAATAAAAAAACAATATATATATATATTGTTTTTGCAATCTATTTTCAGAAAGAGTACTTAAAATCGCGGGATTCAATTGAAATATTTTCTAAATGTTTGAAATGCATCTAAACAAAGATGTAAATTTCGTTACAATTACAGGAACAAAGTACAGGAAGGTTTCAAAAAAATATGAAAGGTTTTGGGATCTTATATTTTCATAAATATCTTGAATACGGTTGGTAAGTCATGGTAAGTAGAAGGTTACAATTCGAAAGCTTACTAAATTCTTTACTTAAAAGGTTATGAAGCAATTTTCAATGTTTTGTTTGTCTTTCTTTAATTCGCTTTTTCGAATTTATTAGTAAATTTACTATTTGAGTAAAAGAGGGAAAGAAAATAAAAAAGGTCTTGTTAATAATATTTTTTTAGAGGAAAAGTTGAGAAGACGGGGTTGAGAAGAGATTTTCCTTTTAGGATACCGTCAGTTTCCTGTTGGGACGCCATAAACTTCCTTCTGTTTGAGATTTTATTTTACACTAGCTGTTAAATGCGTGCCATGCTACACCTACTTTCTGCATATAGAAAAGCCTAAATAAATTAGAAACCAAATAAGTACAATTAAAATCTAATAACACGAATCTGTAACTGTTTCGAACCCGTGACCTCCCAACTGTGAGTCGTAGACGAATTTGACCTAACCTATAACACCCCCCGTATCAAGACATACATGCATGACAAGTTTGGTAAAAATCGGTCTAACGGTGTGGATTTTTATTTTAAAAAAACACAAAAACATACAGACAGCAACTGGTAGACGTTTTTGACCTGGCCTATGAAAATCCCCAGATCAAGACCAACCTGTGTGCCCAGTTTGATCAAAATCTGTTAAACGGTGTGGATTTTTATAGGGAACAAACATACAGACAGACTGCTGGTAAAGGTTTTTGACCTAGCTTAAGCCGCGGTCACACTAGGCTGGTTACCAGCCGCTGGGGAAATACCAGCAAGCAGCCTAGTCTGACCAAGGACCAGCGGTTGGGGAATGCCAGCGGGCTGGTGATTACCAGCCAAAGTCAGAAGTTGAACATGTTTAACTTTTTAGGGCTGCTTACTAGCGCTGGCGGTCACGTGATCTCCTTGCTGCCGGTCACGCAATCTCCTTTCTAGCCCCCGCCAGCCAATGTGACATATATAATCTATTCTAAATATTCTGTCATATATATTATAATATGATTGTTAAGGCGTGAGCACTTCACACTGCGTGCCGAAGGTTGTGGGTTCGATTCCCACTATGGGGTGGTGGTTTTTCTTTAGAAGAAAGAAAAGGCATCAGCCCTATCCTGGCTAGAAAAGGATGGACACCTAAAGGTAACGCGTCCCAAAATTCTTAGTTAATGATAATGGGCGTTAAAATGTAAATAATAAATAAATATTATAATAGTTCTATTATTGTTTTATTTTGATAAATTGTTTTGTATTAATTTTTTTTTTTCGTTTTAGCGCTTTTATCCGAAGGAAAGTAGCTATTGAGGTTGCACTCATGACGGAGTTGTTGAACAAATTGCTTCAAATCCTTATCGATCCTACCTAGTAGACACCGAAAATTACCCGGGTTAATGTTTATGTGTGTGTGTGTCGGACCACCGGGAGGGGGGTTTACCCCGGACCCAAAACGCTAATTTGACTATGCCAGCCGTAGTTTTTGTTTGTTATATTTCAACGAAACTCGGTATTTGTTGTGGTAAACTAAAACGAAAATTACGTTGCAAAAATATACTAAAGCTGTTTATTAGGAGGGGGGTTTACTCTGGAGCGAAATTACTAATTCGATATTATTTCTCACGTCTACCACTAGAGGTGCTGTATCCCGTTCCTTGCATTATACCAAAAGGCGAAAATGAGAAGTTTTCGTGTATTTATTAAGTATTTTAGTATCACGCGTCAGGGCCGCCACATGGGGGGGGGACTGCCGGGGGGGGGGTAGTTGTCCCGTGCCCGGGCGCCATGGGGGCCCGGGCCGGGCCTCGCTGATTGGAAAAAAATGTATAGGTTTTGAGCTTGTAAAAAGAATGGGGATTAGAAATGTAGACGGGCGTAGCCTATATCTATTGGAATGGGATCTATATTTTTTTAATGTACATAAACGACAAAACAATAGCAGTCCCAGAATGGTATATTTCATTAGGAGTCGTAAAGTAATTTGCTGCACCGATTGTCGGCTTTTATTCTCATTTCGCTCAATACTCAAGATGAAAATAATTTTAAAATGTCCAAAGTCCTATAGCAAAGTACTAGAATTTGCAGTCTAGCTCTGAGAAGTGGGGGCCCGGCTCTGAGATGTGGGGGCCCGTCATCTGGTCCTGGGCCCGGCTCTGGGATGTGGCGGCTCTGTCACGCGTACACAAAATTCTGCAAGGAAATTAAGAATTAAAATAATTTGATCGATTTGCTCTTTACAAATGTAAAAGAGCAGAACTATTCATGCTTTTATTTGATTTATATAAGTTATTTTGAGCAAATTCGGATCTTAATAAGCGGCTATTCACAAGCTAGCGGCTGGTAGGCAGTCTATTGTGACCGCGGCTTATCCGCTGGCTGCTGGTGCTGCTAGCTAGCGGCTGATTAGTAGCGGCTGCCAGGCAGCCTAGTGTGACCGCAGCTTTACGGCACTCTCCAGATTAGGATCTACCTGTGTACCAAATTTAGTAAAAATCGGAGGAACGGTGTGGATTTGTATAAGGGACAAACTTACTGACAGACAGCTGGTAGACGTTTTTGACTTAGCCTCCGACACTCCCCAGATTAAGATCTACATGTGTACCGAGTTTAGTCAAAATCGGACGAACGCTGTGGATTTGTATAAGGGACATACATACAGACAGACAGTAATAAGACGTTTTTGTCTTAGCCTACGGCACTCCTCAGATTAAGATCTACATGTGTACCGAGTTTATTCAATATCGGACGAACGGTATGGATTTGTATAAGGGACAAACATACAGACAGACAGCTGGTAAATTTTGTTTACCTAGTCTAGGAGATTTCCCGTATCAAGACCTACCTGTGTGCCAAGTTTGGTCAGAATTGGTCAAACGGTGTGGATTTGTATAAGGAACAAACAGACAAACAGACAGACACGTGATTTATATATATATATATATATATATATATATATATATATATATATATATATATATATATGTATATATATATATATATATATATATATATATATATATATATAGATTTTTAACGAAGGATCAAACGCTCTTAAGAACTTGACCCTAACCAGAGTTGGTAGTAGGATTATTTGCTATATATGCTGCCTGAGAGTTAATGCCTGCTATGTGGAGGAGTCACTGCTTATTTTCCCTTACTAATGGCTCTAGAGATATGTTCGGAACCACGCTAAGATGACACAGTTCCTACGAGTAGGACTTTTTTATTATGGAGTTGGTTACCTACCTTCAGTTTTGCAACATTTCATTCCTAGCTATGAAGTAATTATAATGTAAACCAACATACGGATTATTATAGAGTTTAAACACTTACCAGTTGCAGATATCAATGACCTGTAAACAGAAAGATGTACTATTAAAAAATTGTTATTATGTGTGTTTCGTAAACTTCATGGGGAGCCAATACCTTTCGGCTCCTTTCTCCATCTGTTCTTAAGGTTATGGTACCCTTTTTAGGATCGAACGAAGGCAAGCTAAGATTCTGGTTATGATTTATATCATAGCCATCAGAAGTAGCAGAAAAAGAAGCCGAATTATGACTTTTGAACCATAAAAGCAAATAAATAACTATTATAAGGGGATAAAAGATGAAAGCATAGAGAACTGCCTTCCAATTGTGCAAGGGATATTCTCATACAGTGGAAAATACTCTGAACTATTATCAGGCATAATTTCACCAACTATCTCCTCCAGTAGGTCTCATTTCAACCACTATGGTCGCCAATTCGGGACTTTATCGTTCTGTCGCACTTTTACGTTTGTAATGAGCGGCTGTTTCAATTATTAATTTTGTAATTAATTTTCTTCAAGAGTTTTTTGTATGCGTGGTACCTACTAGACTACTTAATAAATACACAAAAACTTTACATTTTCGTCGTTTCATCAATAGTATACAGCACCCCTGGTGGTAGAAGGGACAAGGAATATAAAGACAGAGGCGCTCCTACTTGCAGCTTTGCCAATCTACGCTTCACGGGATAATTCTATTCTAACGTAGGACGAACCCCCCTTCCGAAAGACCGATTTAGTTTATTTTTAACACACTTCTTTCTCATTAGATACCCAAGATGTATACCGTTTTTGTCACAAAGCAGGGGGTTTTCTCTGTTGGTCCAGAGAAAACCCCCTGTCCTAATGAGAGGACTTATTTTATTTTGACAACATATTTTTCTCATTGGATGGCCACAACGTATACCAAGTTTGAAATATAATGAAAACTACGGCTGGCATGGTCAAATTAGTGTTTTGGGTTCGGGGTAACCCCCCCCCCCTCCCGTTGGACCAATTTTGGTGGTTATCGTTCGTATCGTGTTAACAAACACACACGGTCACACAAATATATATATATACATTTATATATATATATATATATATATATATATATATATATATATATATATATATATATACATTTTAACGGAGGTCTACTAGTTAGGATCGATAAAGAGTTGTGGTAAATTTTTCAAAAATTCCATCATGAATGCAACCTCAATAGCTACTTTCTTTCGGAGGAAAGTACTAAAATGTCTCTATAAAAATTTAATATCACGGTGATATATTAGGTTTCAACAACCCCGACGTTATGGAGATATCTTTAAGGAGCTATCCCGATCCATCATTCTAATCATTGGTCTTTCTCATCACAATCCGTTACATTTAACAGCAGGTGGAGTATATCTTCACTCCAAGGATGAAATAATGGTCGAAAATTCCCACATGTGTTTTATTGGCAAAACGTTTTCAGGGACTAAGCCCCATTTTCAATGCCCTGTGACACAATAAAATAATTAAAACAAGTTGAATTTAAAACAGATTAAAATAACAAAGATAATAACAATCGTAAAACCCGAGACTACATTTTAATATAATATAAAACACCATTTTGTCCATTTATTTAAAAGTCATGTCAATAAAAGGTTAAAACACACAGTCAAAGAATAAATAATAAATACATTCATTCTATCACATAAACACACACATGCAGGAATTAATAACACACATACAGGAATAAACACACACATACAGGAATAAATAACACACATGCAGGAATAAATAACACACATACAGGAATAAACACACACATACAGGAATAAATAACACACATGCAGGAATAAATAACACACATGCAGGAATAAACACACACATACAGGAATAAACACACACATGCAGGAATAAACACACGCATGCAGGAATAAATAACACACATACAGGAATAAACACACACATTCAGGAATAAATAACACACATACAGGAATAAACACACACATGCAGGAATAAATAACACACATACAGGAATAAACACACACATGCAGGAATAAATAAGTCTCTGAATGAATGAATGTATTTATTATTTATTCTTTGACTGTGTGTTTTAACCTTTTATTGACATGACTTTTAAATAAATGGACAAAATTGTGTTTTATATTATATTAAAATGTAGTCTCGGGTTTTAAGATTGTTATTATCTTTGTTATTTTAATCTTTTTTAAATTGAACTTGTTTTAATTATTGTATTGTGTCACAGGGCATTGAAAATGGGGCTTAGTCCCTGAAAACGTTTTGCCAATAAAACACCTGTGGGAATTTTCGACCATTATTTCATCCTTGGAACATAAATTTTCCACCATCCAGCAATCTCCAACAATATATCTTCACTTGTGGAAATACGTACTCTACACGACTTGAAAACAAAATTAACCAAACATGTTCTGCTTCTGGGAGATGTGAATGCAGAATTCAGAATTCGGAATCGAAATAAAAGCATTTTGTTTTGGCAAAATATATGCTCAAAGAGAACTTTTCATTGATAACGTTTACCAAGAGATAACCTTATAACCTCCTATTGTTGTGCATCTCTAGAGATAAAAAGGGTGGGGCATTGATGAATTTATTTCATTTATCAATTCTAAGAGCTAATGAACAGATTCAAAAGCTCATAATTGTGTCGCCACAACAGGCTAGCACTGTAAATTATAAAAACCGACCTTCCCATTCAAAACAACAAACTTAAGACCGAGTTGTGAGGTTGAGTTTATTTGTGAGGTTGAGTAAATGTACCAACTGGAAAACTACTGCAAACTTAAAAAAGAAAGAGTGCGATTCCTTCTCTAAGGCAAAATCAGAGAAAGGAAGACAAAAATAAACAAGAACGTAGTTCGGATGATTTACACAGCTCGTTCCGCGACAAGCCTGCTCAATCCAGATGTTTTATTCAAGGAAGGGGAAGGCTCTGCGAGATTGAAGGGCTTTGGGAAAGACGGGGGGGGGGAGGGAGCACTCAATGACCGATCCTATGACGTCATGTAAGCTGTGACGTCATCCTAGAGGGATACAGCTAACTTTGTCGTCTGAAGGATGTCCCAGATCAGTCATGGTTGACCAATGCACTCGAAAACTACCGTCGATGCCGAGGTTCAAATTAGTAGTAATCAATATGTCAATGAGTCCCTTCGACTTCGTAATACATTTAGAGCATACCATTCGACGTCTGATATGCAATGGTGGTTCGCCAGCTAATGCACACAGGCTTTCTGAAGGACTGGTCCTAAATGCTCCTGTCACAAGCCTGTTACAGGCTACACAAGTGTTATGTATGGTGTTGAGTAGTTTAAGAGCAGTTGGACTGGCAGATGAATATGCTACACAACCATAATCCAGAAGAGACCTGGTATAAGAACGATAGAATGTGAGCATGGTACATTTTTCAGAACCCCATTTGGTATTACTAAGGATTCTTAATAAATTCAAGGATTTCTTGCATTTGGTAAGAAGTCCTTTATGGTGGGGTAACCACGTCAGTTTTCTGTCTAATGTCATTCCCAGAAATGTAAGTAAGTCAGTTCTTTTTTTTTTTTTTTCTTTTTTTTTAATGTGTTGTCAACCACCAAGCGGTCATTAAACACATGTTTTAAGAGCTAGGAGCTGTACTGCTGTATTAGTAATTAATGCACTAGTTTTTAAATTTAAGATTCGCGAATAATGATGCAATTTTTTAGTAATGAAGTGTTTGTTTATTTATTGATTTTCTCGGAGTTATTTAATTGTTTTTGAAACTAAATAGAATATGTATATGTATACACTCTCACACACATACATATATACACACATTTCTACGTACACACACTCACACACAAAGCACATACCCACGCATACAGACACACACATGCATTCTTTTTTTTTCTTTTCTTTTTTTCATTTATTTATTTCTATTTTTTTTTTATCACAGCTGATTTGGTTGTGGGTTTTAGTGCTAGTTAGTTTTAAATTTTATCTATTAAAGCTGTGGAGCTTAAAAATTCCAAAAGCTTAAGGATTTGGTTGGGATGATCCGCCAGAATTTCACTAACTGTATTTGATAGCTGGGTTTCTCTTCTTTGCTTCTCTTAAATTCTGCAGTCAACCAGAAGGTGGTGTACGGTGATTCTTTCATTGCATTTTATGCAGATAGGTGGGTCGTCTCGAGACATCAGAAATGAATGAGTTATTCTAGTATGTCCGATTCTAAGGCGAGTCAGGACTCTTTCTTCTTTTTTCGATGATCTGATAGATGTCTTCCATGGTCTTGCTTCCTTTTTTATGTGATATAATTTGTTCTCCTGTGCTACGGTATCCCATGTGCTCTGCAATTTTTTTAGAATTTTATATTTGACATAACTTACTAGGTCACTCTTCGGTATTCTGGAATATTCTATCCCTTCTTACACCGCTTCCTTGGCTAGTTGGTCTACTGCTTCATTACCCGGCATCCCGCAATGACTGGGTATCCACAAAAATATTACTGCTTGCGTCTGCTGATTCAATTCTTCAATACCTTCTAATACCTCTATAATCAGTGGGTGTTTGGAGAATGGATTGCTCATAGATATTAGTGTTGAAAGAGAGTCAGTGAATATAATAATATTGCCATATTTCGGAGCTATAATATTCAGAGCTTTCAGAATACCTAATAATTCCGCTGTATAGTTGCTGCAGTTGGGATCTAATGCAAACTTGTAACCAATTTCTTCTGAATAGATAGCGGAGCCTACTCCAATATTGTCCTTTGAACCATCAGTAAATACGTCTTGTCCTTTTGGCAGTTCACTTTTTAGTTTTTTAAATTCAGTAAGCAAAATTAGAGGGTCGGTATCCTTTTTAATGTATTTGGTAAGGGAAAGGTTAATTTTCGGAACTGTCATTGTCCAAGGCGGTTTTGAAAAGGAGATGTTGTGGATAATATTTCGAGTGTCAATGTTTAATTCATTTATGATCTCATTAGTTCTGATGGAGAAGGGTTATCTGTTGTATGGATATGAGCGATTGATATTGCAATTTAGATATTGATTAAGTGGGTGACGTATTGCTGTTTTTATTCCAATGAAATTTGATAGAATAATTTGTTGTCTACGCAAGTGGAGTGGAAGCTCTCCTGCTTCAACACAAAGGCTGTTTACTGGGCTTGATCGGTATGCACCGGTTGATAGTCGGATCCCACAGTGGTGAACGGAATCGAGCATTTTTAAAGTTGTAGGTGATGCTGAGCCGTACACTGAGCATCCATAGTCAAGGCTGGAGCGAATGTAACTGCGGTATATCATGAGCATGGTTTTCCGGTCAGCTCCCCAAGAGTTGGATGTCATGGTTTTAAGGATGTTCAACTTTCTTTGGCATGTTGATTTGAGAGATTTTATGTGCTGAGCCCAAGTTAAAGATCGGTCAAATATAACTCCCAGGTACTTAGCCTACTCACTAATATCTATAGAGTGATTATTTATTGTAAGAGAAATGGTGGAGTTTATTTTTCTTGAAGAAAATAATACTCCAACAGTTTTACTAGATGAAATTGAGAAACCATGATCTGCTAGCCAAGAGCTAATAATGTCCAGAGAATTTTGAATGGTGTTTTGGAGAGGATCTATCGAGGTGTTGGAGGTATAGATGACGAGATCGTCAGCATAGAGCATCGCTTTGACTGCAGCAGGTATGTACTTGAGCAGTTTATTTATTGGAATCTGTTTGATGTTTCTTTCGAAGAAAAACCGGGGAGAAATTGGAGTCGGAAGAAACAGATTGAAAATGATGGCTTATATGATTAGCGATCTCTGTAGGGTTTGAAAGGTACGTGTTTCCTGTTTTCATTATATTTATAATGTTCATTCTCGGGCGGCCCATGATTCTACGTACTGTGTCCCAGACTTCCGTGATTGGTGTTTGGTGGTTTATTGTAGAAATGAATTCTCTCCAGGAGTTTCTTTTGGCTATTTTGACTCAGAAGAGGGATTTTTCCGGAATCGTCTTAATGCTCGTTTCCTGCTTTTAACTGCTGTTTCGCTGTTCTAACTCGTTTAGAAAAGTTATTTTTGTGAGGGATAGTGGCTTCTGCAGCTGATAGGATGATGCTATTAATTTCGTTTATTATTTCGTTACTTGTGTTGGTTTCAATTTCAACATTTTTTAAATTAGCTAAATCTTGGAACTTTCCCCATTCAGCGTTCTTTAAGTCCCATCTTAAGTTCCCAGGGGGGCGAGGAGCTCTATCCAGCGTCTCGATTATTATTGGATCCGACCCGTAGAGATCTGGAAGTACCTTCCATGTTGCTCGGGGAAGGAGACAGGGGCTTGCTAGGGTTAAGTCTAGAACGGATAATGAACCAGTGGAATAGTTAAGGTGTGTTGAGGTTTCATCATTGAATATTCCTAGCGAGGTGTTTTCCATGAAGGATTCCACTGCTCTGCCACGACTATCAGTGATTGTAGAATGCCACAAGGAATTATGACTATTATAGTCACCCAGCATGTATACTGGCTGTGGTAGTTGGTTATAGATTTCTTTTAATTGATCTGCTGTGAATGAGTGTCCAGGTGGTAAATATATTGAGCAAATAGAACATTTTTGTGTTTGTAAAACTTGAACAGCAACTGCCTGTAGGTTTGTTCGCAGTGGGATATCGATGCACGGCACATCAGTGCGAGCAATGATACAGACCCCTCCACAAGCAATGCGACCATCAGTGTAGTCTTTCCGAAAAATATTATATTTATTTATTGTAAAATTGTCATTTTCTTTAAGGTGAGTTACCTGAATTGCTAATATGTCAATATTGACATCTCGTAATAAGATTATGAGATCTGATTTATGTGATTTGATACCGTTAATATTCCACTGAGAAATGATCATTTTGGTTTATTTTTGTTAGAATTTTTGAGTTTGTTATTATTATAAGAGTTTTGAGGTGCCTTAGTACTGGGGAGGTTTTTTATAACTAAGTTGCTTGATGATGCTTGAGTATTTTGTACATCCGGTTTCGCTATTTTATCGGTTCTTTGATTGGATAATAAATCCATTCTTTCCACAGTCCATCCATTGTTTTGGTTACAGTCTCCTTCATTAATTCCTTTGATCATCGATTTTTTTGAATTTATGAATTCGCTTCCAGATTGTTTGGAAAGAGCTTCTTCCAGGTGGCTAACTTTTTGAGATAGTATTTCGATTATTTGAGTTAATTTGTCCAGCTTTTCTGATGTTTCAGGAGATAATTTTGGCGAATTAGTAATATTAGAGTAAGATGGGAGATTAGTTTTAGTTTCTGGCTGATTCTTTTCTTGAGATGATGTTCCGATTAATTTTTCTACTTCAGAGTAGGAGATTCTGTATTTATTTTTAACTTCTTCAATTTTCATTTCTGTTTTAAAGACAGAACAGGACCTGACCCAAGCAGGATGGCTTCCATTGCAGTTGATGCATTTAGGTGTGTTATTACATTCACCTTCATGTACCTCGGAGCATTTTCCACAGACTTGTATCTGTTGAGCACATGTTCTTGTACCGTGACGAAAACCATAGCACCGGAAACACTGCAGAGGACGTATGTAAGGCTTGACTTTAATATTAAGGAAATCTACAACTATCCTTTCAGGAATTTCCGGACGTTGAAATGTTAATATGACTGAAGAGGTTGGAATTCGAGTTTTATTTCCGTTCTTGAAAATTCGTTTTGCTTTGATAACACCATGATGGCCAAGCTCTTCTACTAGTTCCTCTTCAGTGCATGAACGAAGTTCATCACATGTAATTATCCCCTGAGAGTAGTTTAGGGTTCTATGAAGACTAAAAAATACTTCATGATTTTCAAATGTTTTTATATTTTTTAAATTTAGAAGGTCTTTTTCGGAGGTAACTTCCAAAAGTATCGATCCAGATTTGAGAAATTTAATTTTAACTTGAGGAGATACGCTTTTGATATATTTACAGATTTTAAATGGGCTATAGTCATTAAATGATTTATTCAATGAATTTTTACCCAAGGACATAAAGAGAAGTCAGTTCTGTCAATGGCTTTTTAGTGTAATGATAATTGGGCAATTTGTTGAACTCTTTTCCTGGAGACTACTATATATTTCGTCTTATCGTTAGAGAATTGAAACCCTGTTTCAGTACACCATTTTTCTAAATTGTTCAACGTATTCTGTATTTGTTGTTGTCCCTCGTTAATTCGTGAATATGAGGTGTAGATCAGGAAGTAATAAGATACTCCTTGAGAAATACAACCTATGACGGAATTTACTGCGATATTAAACAGAGTAGTACTCAGTACACCTCCTTGAGGCACTCCATTCTCTTGAAAAAATACATCCGAAAGACCGGTACGCGTTCTCACTCTGAATCTCCTGTTGGAAAGATAGCTGTGCAAATATTTCAAGACTGGACCTTGGACTCCCCATTCAAGCAGCTGTGATAGTATGAGTCTCCTTCAGACCCTGTCATAGGCCTTTTCTAGGTCTAAAGAAACAGCAAGAATTGATTTCTTATTTAAAAAGGCATCTATGGTATCATTTTCGACTCTAGCGATGTGGTGAGTCGTCGAATGCTGTGGCCAGAAACCACATTGGTAGGGTGAAAGTAATTTATGACGTACCAGAAAACAAATTATTCTTTTGTTGACAATCTTTTCTAGAAGCTTGCTGGAACAATTTGGATAGGTATGAATCTTGGAAGGAAGTTTGCTGTCTTTCCCTTTCTTCAATACAGGAACTACTACACACTCATTCCACAAGTGAGGATAGGCACCGCTCTGGTAGATCTTATTAAATATATCAAGGAAGGTGACGAGGCCTATGGTGGGTAGATTTTTATACATATCGTAAGTCGGTCCGTGGGGTCCTGGTGGTGTAAGACGAACTGTCGATAGTGCATGTTGTAGTTCGTTTATAGTAAAGTAATCATTCAATCATGTTCGTCAGTAATGGGAAGGGTCATGATTTCTGCGTTAAGTCGGTATTGTAAAAAATCATTAGTCTAGTTGTCATTGCTTGCTATTGTTTACTTATTTCTTGTTGGTCAGTTACTATGTCGTTTAAGTATTCAATACCCGAAATGGGGGGGCTGTAATTTATATGCTGTATTTGTCTTATCTTAGTCTATATCTCTTGTTTGGGCGTGTTTCTGTTTATGTTTGACAAGAAGTCTACACAACATTTCTTTTTACTGTTTTTAATAGTCCATTGGGCCTTTTTTCTCTTATTATTTTGAAGATTGACGTCAGATGGATTTCTACGGAATAAATTGAGAGCCCTTCTTCGATCTCTAACTGCTGTCCTGCAATCATCATTCCACCAACGACACAGGTGTATTTTTCCTTCGTCATTGGTATGCTGAGATTCGCAGCTTCAATAATTATTGTTCATTGTTTCTGGCTGTAAAGTCATTAGGAAGATGGGAAGGTGATCGCTAACGTGAGAGTCAGGACTCACTTCCCAAGAGATCTGTGTGTATATGTCAGGTGTACATAGTGTTACTACGTCTATGTTCGTAAGCGTCCCTGTTATTGGGTAGAGGTGAGTCGGTAAATCGTTGTTGAGGCACAGTAAGTCATTCTGTTCAAACATGTTTTGTAGTTGGACACCTTTACTATTACTGACCCAGGAATGCCACATTTCGCATTTAGCATTAAGGTCCCCTAAGAATAATAAAAATAAATAATAAAATAATATATATATATAAAATAATAAAAATATAAAATATAAAATAATAAAAAAAAATCAGTCCCGTAACAGGCCACAAGGGCCCAGAGGGGCAGATACTGTAGAGGTATCTGATTCTTGACCATACGGCACACTAGGAAGATAGTGTGGTCAATACTATGCTCCGGCCGCCTGATTTTTCCCTTGGCTGCTTCGACTGCTAGAGTCATTAGCACCCAAGGTACCCATTATTAATTAAATTAATTAAAGGCTGGGCGAGCCTAGGGCGATCTGGGACCCCAAATCCATCGAACGGCAGCACTAGAAGAAAAAATCTTTAGTGCACGCTCGGGTTTTGAACCTAGTCCTCCAGTTCATTAGTCGAGTGCTCTACCACTGAGCTAACCTCGCCCACGGAAGATAAAAAGTCCGTCACGCAGGAGCTGCATAACTAAGCATTTTCCTCAGAATTTGGGTAGTGTAGATTGCTTTCCAGAACAATTTGCTTAAAATATCCTACATAAATAAAATAAAAACATGAATAGTTCTCTTTTAAATTTGTAATGAGTAACTGATCAATTAATAATTTGCTTCCAGAGTTATGTTTACACATGGTACCTATTACACTACGTAATAAATACAAAAAACCTCATATTATCGTATTTTGATCTAACGCAGGAACAGGATACAGTCACTCTAGTGGTAGAAAGCGCTCCTTGCGGCGGCTTTGTGAACCTACGTCTGACGGGCTTTTCTATTGAAATATATTACAAATTAAACCCCCGCTTTCCGATTGACCGATTCAGCTCATTTTTACAACACTTCTTTCTCATGAGTTACCCACGACGTATACCGCGTTTCGTTACAATACAGCAGAAATTACGACCGGTATGAGTATATTAAGAATTTGGGTCAAGAGTAAACCCCCCCCCTTCTAATGAACCGATTTAGTTTATTTTTACAACACATATTTACCTGTAGATTACCACTAAGAATACCGAGTTTCGTCGAAATATACCAAAAATCAAGGCTGGTAGTGGCGAATTGGTATTGTAGGTCCGGAGTAAACCCCCCCCCCCTCCTAATGAACCGATTTAGTTTATTTTTACAACAGTTATTTACCGGTGGATTACCACTACGAATACCGAGTTTCATCGAAATATACCAAAAATCACGGCTGGTAGTGGCGAATTGGTATTGTGGGTCCGGAGTAAACCCCCCCCCCCTTCTAATTAACCGATCTAGTTCATTTTTATATCTCACTTTTCTCTCTATATTACCACTACGAATACCAAGTTTCGTTGAAATATAACAAATATTACGGCTGACATAGTCAAATTAGTGTTTTGGGTTTGGGGTAAACCCCCCCTTCCGGTGGACCGACTTTGGTGGTTAACGAACTCGTTCAATCGTTTGCTAATTGAATGCTATATACCAATTTTCGTGACGAAAAAACAAAAACTCTGGCCGCTATCGTGTTAACAGACACATATATATATATATATATATATATATATATATATATATATATATATATATGCATATATATATATATATATATATATAAATTTTAAGGGGGTCATTTTCGGTGTCTACTAGGTAGGATCGATAAAGATTTGAAGACATTTTTCAAAAATTCCGTCATGAGTCCAACCTCAATAGCTACTTTCCTTCGGAGGAAAGTGCTAAAACAACATTTTTTTAGGCAAATAGGAAGATGTACTGAGACAGCTACAGCTTGGATAGTCGTCCTCAGCTGAACAGGTTCGCTGTGGATGCTATCCTCTACAAATATCGCAATTCCGCCAATAGCTCTACCCAAGGAGTAGCCTCTCCAATAGAGGGAATTGCCATGTATGCTGATTTCCTTAACCTGATGAAGGTGTGTTTCTTGTAGTGCAATGATTTGTGGTTTGGACTGGCTGAGGAGTAATTTCAGATCAGTAATATGCCCGGCGATGCCATTTATAATCCACTGCAATATCGACATGAAATTATTTTTTCTCTAAACATTAAAAAAAATCTGAATTTAATTCCAATTGTTGAACCAGGGAGTAAAAATGGTTCATTTAAAAGTGGTAAACAGCCACACTGTAGCAAATTAGCATTGATAAAAGTAATGTGAGATTGTATAAAATAAGGTAAAAAAAATGTTGTATACAACTTGTGCGTACAAAAATATCCATGGTAGATATTTTCGTTTTTTATGTTTAATAATGACCTGTTGTCTGTTTGTTGGTGTTTTCTTTTTGCTCAGTCGTCCTTGAGTTTGTGCTTTACGACCTGTTTCGGGTTCTTCTTGACTTCCGGGTATAGCGCGTGCTCTCGGTTCTACGTCTGAGGCGGCGTTGAGTTGAAGACTGTTGGATGCATCTTCTAGAACTTGAGCCTTTCCTATAGTAGGCATAGCTTCAGGGACACTGGGATTCTTGACCAACGCCTTCTCCAGGACTTCTAACCTCTTGCTCATCGCCAGTACTAAAGAAGTGTGCTTTTCCCCCGTCGTTTTGCTTCGAAGTAATTTTGGTGTACCATAACCTTTTTCATCTCATGTTCTTCCGCATAGACGGGGCAGAGTTTTGCAGTTGTTCGATGTTCCTCACCACAGACACAGCACTTAACCCTTGTGCACTCATTTTCATGTAACGGTTTAGCGCATTTTTGGCATACTGCTTCCTTCTCACAGGTAGCCTTATGGTGGCCAAGTAAACCGCACCTATAGCACACAAGTGGTGGAGGAATGTAGTGCGTACAGGCACAGAGATGTAACCTATAAACGGCCTCTCTGGACGTTGGGGATTGCCAAACGTCGCCATGAAGAGTGGTCTGATGCTACACACGTTCTGTTCTTTTAATTTTTGGAGGATCTCTTCTTCCTTGAGATCTCGTATGTCAGCACAAAAGAATACACCCCTCGTTTGATTCAGTTTTTTTTGTGGCTCAACAGTTATTTTATATTTGTTTAGGGATTTTTGAGTCAGAAGTTTTCTTGTTACCTCATTATTCGTTGAATCCAAAAACAATAAACCGGATTTCCTCAATTTTTTAACCTTAATATTTTTCCATCTAATATTAATCCATTAATCTAATATTAATTTTAATTAATAAGACATATATACCTCAAACGAATTGAGTAAATAGTGCATTAAAGTTTCTATATAAATTCATTTGATTGTATAAGGTCGCTAGAATGGATTGCAGTCCAGGTCAGAGTGATTGGGAGTGAAATGTTTATCGTAATCTACAATCAAAGCAAGCTTCATCGTGATTGAGTGATTATTATGCAGAGCCCCAATGGAACCCTTTAGAACCGAGATAAGTCGGCTTGATTAGCACCATCTGAAATCGTTTCAAAAACTCTTTACAGATTATAATGTTTATTTCTTCTGAAGTAATAATTTTAGTTAAGGTTTCTGACCTTTTCTTACAGATATCAGATGCATTGTAGGAGTTTCAACCAAATTTTTTTAATGACCGTGATCGAGTAGTATGTGTACTAGTCAAGGAGTGATTTACAAGAGAGGCATGCGTAAACGTAGATACGTACACATAGGTCTTCCAGAGAAAAGTATTTCTTGCAAATTCTTTTATGATGATGATTTTCCATTAGCCTCTCTTTAAGTAGTTCTCTTTATGCAGAAATTATTAATTCGACAAACTTGAAAGGTTTTTCTAATTTTGCGATGACTAGTGTTATTGATTTCAACGAAGGAAATGCATTTTCTATTGCTGCTTTTTTTAAATTGAAACATATAGTAGCAATTGTATATCTCTGAGTCTAAAGGTCAGGGATTGGAGTATGAACGGTTTTACCCCTAGGAATTGGGAGCAAGAGATTGAAAAGGGTGTCCAGGTGGCTGTAGGACCTAGCTGCCTTGTAGCCAACGATAACAAGACATTTCCCTTCAATCCGAGATTCCTCTGGAAGGAGACGATGTCTTCTACCCTTAGCTCATCTTTAGGCTGGATTTCAACACCGAGACTAAGGTATACAACGAAAATTGGTCTATCTCTCTCTTCCCATATTGCATTATTAGCACTTTCCTCCGAAGGAAAGTAGCTATTGAGGTTGGACTCATGACGGAATTTTTGAAAAATTTCTTCAAATCTTTATCGATCCTACCTAGTAGACACCGAAAATGACCCCCGTTAAAATTTATATATATCTATATATATATATATATATATATATGCATATATATATATGTGTCTGTTAACACGATAGCGGCCAGAGTTTTTGTTTTTTCGTCACGAAACTTGGTATATAGCATTCAATTAGCAAACGATTGAACGAGTTCGTTAACCACCAAAGTCGGTCCACCGGAAGGGGGGGTTTACCCCGAACCCAAAACACTAATTTGACTATGTCAGCCGTAATATTTGTTATATTTCAACGAAACTTGGTATTCGTAGTGGTAATATAGAGAGAAAAGTGAGATATAAAAATGAACTAAATCGGTTCATTAGAAGGGGGGGTTTACTCCGGACCCACAATACCAATTCGCCACTACCAGCCGTGATTTTTGGTATATTTCGACGAAACTCGGTATTCGTAGTGGTAATCTACAGGTAAATATGCGTTGTAAAAATTAACTAAATCGGTTCATTAGAAGGGGGGGGTTTACTCCGGACCCAAATTCCTAATATACTCATACGGGTCGTAATTTCTGCTGTATTGTAGCGAAACGGGTACCTCATGAGAAAGAAGTGTTGTAAAAATGAGCTGAATCGGTCAATCGGGAAGCGGGGGTTTAATTTGTAATATATTTCAATAGAAAAGCCCGTCAGACGTACGTTCACAAAGCCGCCGCATGGAGCGCTTCTACCACTAGAGTGACTGTATCCTGTTCCTGCGTTAGATCAAAATACGATAATATGAGGTTTTTTGTATTTATTACGTAGTGCAATAGGTACCATGTGTAAACATAACTCTGGAAGCAAATTAATAATTGATCAGTTACTCATTACAAATTTAAAAGAGAACTATTCATGTTTTTATTTTATTTATGTAGGATATTTTAAGCAAATTTTTCTGGAAAGCAGTCTAAACTACCCAAATTCTGAGGAAAGTGCTTAGTTATGCAGCTCCTGCGTGACGGACTTTTTTATTAGTATATTCCTAGTTCTACGGTTTGTAGACAGAAGAATCACTTGATAATATTTCCAGTGCAAAGTAATAGTGAGTTGTATATTCTAATAATATTTTTTGTAAATGAAAACCCATTTTTAGCTAATTATTGTAATTATTTTAGCCGAGATAACCTTGATTATATTTTTGGCACGATTTTTTAAAACTTTGTAAAGTAACTCTTCTAAGAATTACGGAAGCTATTTTATGCTTGCCTTTGAGATACTTGAATATTTTTCGGGATCAAAATCATTGATCATCATCATTTTTCTTCTAGGTTAGCATATTTTACTCTAGATCTAAATAGTTTGATTTTAAATATTGTTACAGTCATTCACTGTTGTATATTATTGATGAGAGAACTACAAGATGTAGTAGGGACCCGGAGCGAGGAGGGAGAACACGGAGAGAGAGCAAAAAAAAAGGGGAGAGAGAGAGAGAGAGAGAGAGAGAGAGAGAGAGAGAGAGAGAGAGAGAGAGAGAGAGAGAGAGAGAGAGAGAGAGAGAGAGAGAGAGAGAGAGAGAGAGAGAGAGAGAGAGAGAGAGAGAGAGAGAGAGAACGAGAGAGAACGAGGAAGCGAGGAGAGAGAGCGAGGAAAGAGAAAGCGAGGAGAGAAAACAAGGAAAGAGGAAGCGAGGAGAGAGAGCGAGGAAAGAGAACAAGGAAGGAGGAAGCGAGGAAAGAGGAAGCGAGGAGTGATGAAGGAAAGAGGAAGCGAGGAGTGATGAAGGAAAGAGGAAGCGAGGAGAGAGAAAAGGAAAGAGGAAGCGAGGAGAGAGGAAACGAGGAGTGAAGAAGGAAAGAGGAAGCGAGGAGTGAAGAAGGAAAGAGGAAGCGAGGAAAGAGGAAAGCAAAGAGGAAGCGATGGGAGAGAGCGAGGGGGGATGGATTAGAACGAACTGGCAACTAGATACTAGGAGGGTTAGATGTGGTTTTGATTTACAGCCAATCCTAACGAGTTATGTCCACTTCACAACATTCAACTTCACAACATAGAGTACTGGGCTCGTGGCTTGTTGTTGTGTAGAGTTGTCGACAATCCGTGTTACTCTCTCCCACAACTCCGGTAGGTCACAATTCCTGGAGTGAAATGCCACTGGATAATTGGTATTTAGGTAATAAGACAGAGCAAATTAAAACAAGTAATCATAGGTTTTCTGTAGAAGGGGTAGAGTATCAGGGCTCGATTATATCATAGAATAACATTTTTATTTTAGAACTGTTTCCGCTTGACAAGCAAGCCTTCCTATCGTTATGCAACTATCCCGTTTCGTGTAGGCTACATTTCTGAATCTTCTCATAAATGTTGCCTAAACGAAACAGAACTGTTCTCATTGTACTTCTAACATGTAGTTTTTATCGCGGTTCCTCTCTCCCTCAATAGGGAGGAACCCCTCTTATGAGTTTGAACAGATGTCGCAAACCGGAAATGCCGACGAGAAATCTTCAAGTTTCAGATCCCTTAGGACACGAAAATAACGGTGGTTCAAATTCTGCTAGTTCGGATTCTGCTGGTTAACGAACTTGACCTTAACGAAATTAGACGAATGATTTTTGAACAAATTTCGTCAAAATTGGACCATTTTTGAGATGGGTGCAGTACGAACAGATATATATATATGTCTGTTCACTCTCTAACTGGCTCCAAAATGGTCCGATTTGGTACAAAAATTCTTTTGCCTAATTTGAAAGGTCAAGTTTGTTAAACAGCAGAATCCGTCCACCGCAACATGGTATTTGGAGCAAAATTCGCGCGAAAAAAATCGAATCGCTTACGTTTTTGAGTTCATATGCTTGCAGGTACTCGTTTTTAGGTTTCTTAACATACAAAAACGAATGAATCCATTTTCGAGATCCATAACCGTTTTTAATAAAGTGGAACAAATGTTTTTGTAACTAATTATTATTTTTTGGTGGGTACTTAAAATCGTGGGATTCAATTGAAATATTTTCTACGTCATTGAAATTCTTCTAAACTATGATGTTTAAATTTTTGTTACTTTTGGCGAAAAGGAAGAATTCTAAAAGGAATCGGATCTTCTTATATTTTTGTAAATGTCTCAAAAACGGTTAGTAAATCGTGGTAAGTGGGAGGTGACTATTCGAATGCGTACTGAATTCTCTACCAATAAGCTTCTGAAGCAATTTTCTATGGGACAATGTCAATCGGAAAAATAACTGCTTAAAACTCTAAAAATGTTTGTTTGGTTCTGTTGAACGTCGTTTTGTGTTTGTTTAACTCACTTTTCAATTGGTTGTTTTTTGTAAAAAATTGCATTTATGAGTAAAATTATTATTTTAGTAATAGAAGTAAAGAAAATGAGAAACTTATTAGGAAGAGTGTTTTCCTAGAGTGAGCGTTGAGATGGCGGGTGAGTCATCTCCACTGAGGATACTGTCAGGTTCTTGCTGTGGTGCCTTAAAGTTCCTTCTCTTTAAGATTTAATTAGATGTTTGTTGTTTTAAATTGCATTTATGAGTAAAATTAGTATTCTAGTTAAAGAAGGCTAGATAATGAGAAATTTGTTGGCAAGAGTGGTTTCCTTGAGCGAACGTTGAGACAGCGAGCGATTCATTTCCGCTTAGGATACTGTCAGGTTCTTGCTGTGGTGCCTTAAACTTCCTTCTCTTTAAGATTTAATTTATATTTTTAACGGAAGACCCAAAGCTACCAATAACTGCTTCCATTCCTTTGCGAATAGCAGTAGGGATAAGAACGGGACCGCGCCAAGATGACGCAGTTCCTGCGAGTTGCATTTTTTTTTTCTAGCACATGACTAAATTCCAATGATCTACACTTTGAATACTATCGCTGCGGCTGTCATTGATTTGGAAAACCTCAGTATTGGGTGCATTTTTTCTTGTCATAAAAAATTCATGAAAAATCTTCCAGTCAGCCGATTTGAACACGCTGTTGGAAAGACCAAACAATGCTGAAGGCAACAATTTTTACTTGGATCTGTAAAAGTGAATTCCCTCCACTTACGAGCCTTTTGAATCTAAAGAGAAAAGTAATGGAGGAGTGTCCTACCGAAGGGACACTCGTAAGTTGGTAGGATCGCTAGTGTCCTTCCGAAATGACACCAGCAGCGAAAGTGTTAAATCTCAACGATCACCTAGGTCTTCTTAATTATACGTTTTTCATACAGACACAACTAACAAAGAAATATCTCGAATTTCCGGAGCCGTTTTTTTATAAAATTCCTATTCTTATTAACACTGAATTTACAAGACCAGTCATTCTGACTGGTCGTGCGATTTAAATTCAAAATTCCTACTATACATAACATTTGCTTTCATAAATAATGTTATGACTGTTGTAGCTATAAGTAGAGAATACATTTAATAAACTTAATGTTACTTTATATATATATATTAGTAACAAATATATTTCTTGTTGTTAACAGTACCAGGTCTTGTAAATCTAGTGTTTAACACGTAAAAATAATCGATACGTATTTTTTTCATATCGGCCCAATAGCATGTTTATGGGGTGAAAGCTGCCTTCCAAAGTACTCCTCAAATATTCTAACAAGGGGAGTATACAGTGGTGGGGTCACCGATTTGGTCCTTTTGGAACTTTTTTCTGGTGATTCTTTTCGAAAAATAGTTGACACGTGTCCGAGCGTTCCGTCTAATACGCCTTAGGAGCTGAGAAATAAAATAAAACAGGTTGAAAATGCTTTATTTTATATATCGAGTTTAGGAAATGATATCGACATGTTGTAACAGACATAGCCAAAATAAACGTCTATGCCTGTTAAAAGGCTATGCCTGTTACAGTTGTAACAGACATAGCCAAAATAAATGTCTATGCCTGTTAAAAGGCTATGTCTGTTACAGTTGTAATAGGCATAGCCAATCTCCCTTCTTCTCCTTGTGCTTTCGATTTTAATAGTTTACTTTAATAACCTATAGATTTGATTTAATTAAGCTAATGTTCCTTATTTTAGTTATTTTGTGTTTTATATTTTTATTGTAATGCATTGTAACTGCAAATGAATTGTGGTTTATATTTGTATTTATTATCTTTATTTATATGAATCTTGTGGTATATGCATGTATGTGTGTATATGCTATATGTTATATACAGGGTGTCCCGTAAATGTCTAGTCATATTGTGGGAGGTGATAGAGGACCCTTAGGGGAACATGAAATGTTCTATGACGCTTTTCCGAATTCTCACACATAAGGGAGAAAACGTCGTTTTATTGTTTTTTCGAAACAAACGTGGTTTTTAGAAGAATAACACTGTTCTGCACGAAAATCCTCCTTCAAACCAAAACATGCTTTCTTACTGTTTTCAAATGTGCTGAACACGAATTTGAAGTCAGATTCTGTCTATCACGCACAGTTTCTTGAGAAATTCTAGTTTTTTATCCAAAAATGTGAGTTTTTTGTAAATTTGACGAATTTTTTTTGCATCAAAACATAGTGAAAAAAATTCAAAAGCCCGATGATTTTGAGTGCAATGAAGTATATTTGAACGAAAAAAAAATTGATGGGAATATTACAAGTGGTTGAAGAAATATGGCTAAAAGTGTTTTTCAGTTTTTGATCTTGAGGCAGGGATTTGGTCTCTACCTGGATCTTTAGGGGAATGACCTTCCTTTCTCTTTTATGGTGGTATCCTTTTCATTCAAATCCCTACCTGCCCCCCTTTCACCCTCAATACCCCAACTCCCCCCCCCCCCCCTCCCACTCAGCCCCTCTCTTGTCACTATTTTCTTCTAGGATTTGATCAGTACTCTCAAGGCTTTCGCTAAACGCACTTATTTGGATATTCAGTTGTGCTATCATTGTTCTGGGAACAGTTCACTTTTTCTCTGTAATGGCACGACAGTGTATAAATAAGCCTGATTCCTTTTGCTATGTTTGTGGTGAAGTCACATTCAAGTCCACTCAGAAACCTCTGACTCCGCTGGTGAAGAAGGCATACGAGTTATACTTTGGATGTAAAGTAAGTGATCAGGACAAATCCTGGGCTCCTAAAATATGCTGTAGTTCATGCTCACGTTCTCTGACTGGTTGGCTTAATGGGACACATAAGTCAATGCCATTTGCAGTTCCCATGATATGGCGAGAACCTACAAATCACGTGACCGATTGCTATTTTTGCATGACCACAATCAAAGGTTTCTCGTTCAAGAGCAAAAAGAAAATTGTTTTTCCCGACATCCCCTCTGCCATGAGACCAGCTCCACATAATGCCTCCATGCCCATCCCACCAAATCCGCGTAACTTCCGCCTTAGTGCAGCGATTCTGAAAGCGTTTCACCTCAACCTGGAACCAGTCAACAAGAAGAAATTTCAAGTTCGTCCAGCCCCTCTGAAACTCAGCCACAGCTCATAAATCAGAGGCGATTGAATGATCTTGGTCGTGATTTAGATCTCCCAAAATCAAAAGCTCAGCTGCTTGGGTCAAGGTTGCAACAATGGAATCTCTTGGAAGGAGGCGTGAATATATCTTTCTTCAGAAAACGGGAATCAGGAGTTCTATGCTTTTTCTCGATGGAAGAAAATCTTGTATTTTGCAATGATGTATTTCATTTGCTCCAGGAACTTGATCTGCCAACCAATCCAGAGGAATGTAGACTATTCATTGACAGCTCCAAGTTTAGTTTAAAAGGAGTACTCCTTCACAATGGAAACAAACATCCATCTATCCCAGTAGCTCATTCGGTCCACATGAAAGAAACCTATGACAACATGAAGATACTTCTACAAAAAATCAAGTACCATGAGTACAAATGGCGCATTTGTGCAGATCTTAAAGTGGTAGCCATGCTTACAGGACTCCAAGGAGGTTACACTAAATTTTGTTGTTTTTTTGTGCGAATGGGACAGCAGAAAAAGAGGAGACCATTATGTCGTAAAAAAATGGCCAGAGCGTAAGGAAAAAGTAGGTGAAAAAAACATTACCAATCCTCCATTAGTGGACAAAAACCAAATAATTTTACCCCCACTCCACATAAAATTGGGGCTAATGAAAAACTTCGTAAAAACGATGGACAAGGAAGGAGAAGGTTTCATGTACTTAAAACAAAAATTTCCACATCTCAGCGATGCTAAGATAAAGGAGGGAATTTTCGTAGGACCCCAAATTCGACATCTACTTAAGGACCTCACTTTTGAAGCAAAGTTAAATACTACTGAGAAAAAGGCTTGGATTGCTTTTCGAGAAGTATGTGCTAAGTTTTTGGGAAACGAAAAATCTAGAGACTACCGAAAAATAGCCCAAGAACTGCTTACTTCATATAAAACATTGGGATGCAATATGTCCTTAAAAATACATTTCCTGCATAGTCACCTAGACTTTTTCGCCCCAAATTTGGGTGCAGTTTCGGACGAACATGGAGAACGATTCCACCAAGACATATCCAGAATCGAAAAAAGATATACTGGCAAATGGAATGAGAAGATGCTGGCGGATTACTACTGGACACTGCAGCGGGAGACAGAGGAGGAAGAGTACAAAAGAAAAAAAAAATACTCATTGACGATGTGTGTATTTTTTTTTGAGTTGTGTCATATCTAGTATTATACCTGATAGCATGCAGGATTCAATTAATTATATTCTACCGTTGAAAAAGAAAAAAAAAATCTGTTATAATAAAGACAATAATTTCCAAATACAATTTTTCCAAGTTTCTCCTCTTTTCTCTCAAAATCAGAGGGTGATCGAATTTTTCTGAGTTCAGATTCGGACTCAGCACACCTGAAAACATGAGAAACAGGCAAAATTGTTCAAGGGAGGGGAAAAAAGTTTTTTTTTGCAGAACAGTGTAATCTTTGTATCTCCGTCCCAGGTAGTTCTACTAGAAAGGAAGTGAAACCAATCGAAAGCTGATTAAATTAACTATAAGACTAGTTGGGAGTAAACACAAAAATGAATGAATTTAAGTATGTCTATCTTACCAAAAGAAAGCTATCCTAAATTTCCTGACATTTTCTTGACATTTCTTACCAGCGTTACTCCTCTATGGGCAGGATCTGAGATTTCCGGGTTTGAGAAAAACTTCCTCATTTAACTAGCTTTCCATTCATGTATTACAATCCTGTGTTATTGAAGTATGTGAACGATTTAGGAAGAAAAGTTTAAAAAAAAACATGGATCTGTGAAAAGAAAATTAAATTTTTTTTCTTCAGTTTATTCAAAAAGCTTAAAAGAAATATTTGTTTTTATAAATATTTACTTAAATATTAAGTAAATATTTACTTAAAACCATAAAAAAAAATTACTTCCACAAAAATAAAAGAAATCCTAAAACAGTAAATAAATAAAATACACATTTATTTTGAATTTATTAATTACAGTAACTAATACTGGGTCCAAGAGGTGGCCATTAATGAACCCCAACCACACATTAACCTGATAACCTATTAACAGATAACCTATTTGAACACATTTTTACAGGTATTTATAATTAGAAAACAAATGCTTTACCTTGAATTGATACTGATGGCTACGCTTGTGAACCACCCTGGGATTCTCCTGAGCCCATGTGTGTTTGTTGTGGTAATTAAATATTCCATCCCTAATAAATAAGATGTAGCTAGTCCTGTAAAAATGTGTTCAAATAGGTTATCTAAAATAATTATTTTTCAGGTGGTGCCATTAATGAACCCCAGCCACACATTAACCTGAAAAATAATTATTTTTACCTATATCACGCATTTGAACAACAACGGACCTGGATGATTTTGTATTATTTTTATATATATATATATATATATATATATATATATATATATATATATATATATACATTATAATCTTCATTCTTATAATCTTATTATAATGTATGTTAAATATACATTATAATATCAAATCATATAATCTGAAGATTATAATGTATATAAAAAAAAAAAATAATACAAAATCATACAGGTCAGTTGTTGATACATTAGTATACTCTAATTTTTATGTTTATTATTTGTTTATATTTTAACTTAATATCCTAACCAGTATAATTAATTGTATTTCACAGACAATTGGATTGAAAATGGCTTATAGCCGAAACGCTTCCACAACAAAAATGCAATATAAAATACAAAACTATTGAAGACTTAATAAGCTGTTACCAACTACCTACCTATATACAGTAGGACCTCAATTATCCGGGACTCTATTATCCGGGATTCCAATTAACCGGGGTCTCGATGGGGGAATTTTTATGTTTATTCCTTCTTTAAATATTATGCACATACGAACATATTTATTGCATTATTTTTATCAACTAAAGCATTTGATTTCATAATTATGTATTAAATATTTATACGTATGTAATGACGATTAAGGACATAAATATGAAATTAAATTAATTACATACATTGTAAACTAAGGAATGGAAAAACAGGGCTGTTTTCGGAAGAATGTGATGATTCCATATTTCTGGAAGCATCTTATTTCATATTCTTGGAACTGAAATGTTTTCACATCTTTCTATGACGATTATGTACATAAATATGAATTTAAATTAATTACATACATTGTAAACTAAAAAATGTAAAAACAGGGCTGTTTTCGGAAGAATGTGATGATTCCATATTTCTGGAAGCATCTCAACTTATTTCCTATTCTTGGAACTGAAACGTTTTCACATCTTTTTATGAATCCCCTACTGGGCTGTTAGCCTACCAAGGAAATATTACCTCAGTTGGGCTTTAGCTCTTCACTCGAGTACATACGAATCCCGATTTCAGCAGAATTATCTTGTTACGGGCGATCAGAACAGACATAAGAAAATAATTATGTATCAAAAAACGACGAAATATTACTGACTTTCACGACAAAAAAAATTAATTTGATCTTGAGTTTATTTTTGCACTTATACAAATTATTAATTAATAAAACGTTTATATACACATTTCTCTATGCAAATAAGAACGTTTACATGACATCTTGTACACAGTTTTTCTTTAAAACCTTTTTATCCAGCACATTTAGTCAATAAAATATTGTGTTTCGATTATCCGTAGACCACCCTCCCCGTCATTACCCCGGATAATGGAGGTTCTACTGCATATATATATATATATATATATATATATATATATATATATATACATGTATACATATTTATTATTACTACAGATGTTACATGAAGATATACTTGATGTAACATCAAGGCCAAGTAAACCGTTGTCGAGGAAAGTGGAATCGGTAAGGTAATATTAGATAGTGTAAAGTATCTATTTGAAAGGTTAATTAATTTACTACAAATACCGTGTTATGTAATTCATTCGAAGAAATCGACGCTTACGTCGAGTAATTTCCGCTTAGGGTACACTCAGTTTCCAGTTGTCGCACCTACAATCTTGTTTCGGTTTAAGATTTCGTTTTAGACTTTCCTCTAATGATTGAGACGAAACATACCCTGTTTCTAATCTAACCTTACCAAATGACACTGGGATGGTACGAACAGGCTATGATCACTTCTTAATTTCCTAATGCAAAAAATGTCATCTCATCAATAAATATTTATTTAATACAACTTGAGAGGCTCATAAGCCTTTTAGCGCGGTTCCTCCCTCCCTTCATAGGGAGGAACCCCGCTTATAAGGTTGATCTCATAAAAAGATCCGAAAGTGCCGACTAGAAAATTTCGCGTTTCAGATCCCCTAAAGACCGAAAATAACGGTGGTTCAAAGGACCCCGCCCTTTCCTAATGGAAAATGGCTTTCGGTCAAATTGAACGAAACTATGCTCATTGTTTAGAGAAAGTCTTTCTGAACAAAAGTCTCCATGGGCACAAAACCAAAAAGTTAAAACTTTTGGTACTTTTGGGTATCCGAAGTTTTCCATTTTTAATTTTTGCAAAATCTCGAGATCTCTGGTTGAAAGGTTTCCCAAGCCTTTTGCCCAGTAAAAAAAAATATTTATCAATTATTTTTCGAAGACCTTTCGAACGACACCACATTTGACGCTCCTACCCCCCCCCCCCACACACACGCGGGGGGGGGGCGTTTTTTTGCAATAATCGTCTATCCATTATCATTTGAAGATCTTTTCGAAGGCAATACCCTGAAACCTTGCCTCACACCCTTACCCCACCCCTACCCCACCTCTAGCTCGTATGTTTCAAAAAAAAAGTCCGACTCGCAGGAACTGCCTCATCTTAGCGCGGTTCCGTTCTTATCCCTAGTCTAATTTCGAAAGATTAAAATAGAAGCAGTTATTATTTTGTTGAGAGGAGATCGTTGACCGTTGATGATGCAAGGTAGGGATTGTCCGGGTTAGGTCACTGCTACTTAATAATACATACCCCATATGTGTATGTATGTGGGCATATATATGTACATATGTGTGCGTGTATATGTGTATGTGTATATGCATATATATAAATATATATATTATATATGTATATATATATATATATATATATATATATATATATATATGTTAGGTATATTTACATAGATATGTGCATATATTAGTGTTAAATATGTCCTACTTGTATTTACAGCCCTGATGAAGGCTTGAAGTTCAAGCCGAAACGTCGGCACAATAAAACCATTTTTACGATAAAATGTAGTTTTATTAAGTAGCAGTGACCGAACCCTGACAGTTATATTTTGGTTCCACCAGTCTTGAAAGGTAGGATTTACAATCTTACCTGGAAGGGTCGGCAACACTAGAAACCGTCCCGCTAGTTACAAGGTCTTGGAATCTTGGAACTCTATATTTCTAACAATAAATTGTTTTTGTTATTTTACTTAACCTGTTTTATTTTCGAATACATTATCCAACTATAAGCAATTAAAAAATAACAAGGAATAAAATACAGACAAAAAGAACACTTCGAATAAGCGAAATCAATTACTTTAAAGCTTTAAGCTCTTATTTCTCCGATTGACATCGCCTAATCAAAACTTTCATTAGAACCTTTTATGTAGAGCATTTAATAAGCTTTCTAATGGTATTCTTCCGTTTACCAAAATTCTCAACAGTTTTCGAGATATTAATGAAAGTTCCCAAAATTTATATTATTTCTAGCAACAGAAAATTGGCCTCATTTTTCATATCCTGTTTTACACACAAAATTTTCGCAACATAAGAAATTAAAAAAATAAAAAGCAATAAAAAACGAAGGGAAAGAGACAAAAATTACAACAAGAACGACAAAAACCCGTTCATAAGAACAAAACAGACGTATTTGAAGTTTTAAGCACTTATTTCTCCGATTGACATAGCCTAATCAAAAATAGTTTTAGAATCTTTTTTGTAGAGAATTTAGTAAGCTTTCAAATAGTTTCTATCCACTTACCACGATTTCCCAACCGTGTTCGAGATATTAATGAAAGTATACGAACTTCCCAAAACTTTTCATGTCTGTTCATAAAATATTTTATTCTAACCCTTCCTTAACTCCAAACGTAACAAAACTTTCAACATATTAGTTTTAATGAAAGTAGAACATGCAGATAAAGTTTCAACTGAATCCCGTAATTCTAAGTACCCAAACCAAAAACGGTATTTAAAAAGTATTTTTCCAATTTTCTCGAAAACGATTAAAGCGATCGCCTTCAAAATGGTTTCATTCGTTTTCCTAGCCCAGGAATCATATAAAACGAGTACTTACAAGCTTATGAACTCAAAAACGTAAGCGTTACGATTTTTTTTGCGCGAACTTCGCCCCAAACGCCATCTTCCAGTAGGCGGATTTTGCTGGTTAACGAACTTGACTTTTCAAATTGGACGAAGGATTTTTGTACCAAATTTCATCAAAATCGGACCATTCGTCTTCTATCTAGAGAGCGAACAGACAAATATATATATATATATATATATAAATAAATATATACATATATATATATATATATATATATATATATATACAAATTTGAACCACCGTTATTTTCGGTCTCTAGGGGTTCTGAAACGCGAAATTTTCTAGTCGGCACTTCCGGATTGTTTCATTGTATCAACCCTATAAGCGGGGTTCCTCCCTATGGGGGAGGGAGGAACCGCGCTAAAAGGCCATTTTTCGCTAAAAAAGTGTTCTGTTAGCAGACTTTAACATTAGTGGCCCTGAAAAGGGCCGCATTTGTCTCTAAGACTACTGTGAACTGTTTTGACTTTTCGTTTGCTATCTTTTTTTTTTTTTTTTTTTTTTTAAAGGCACTGCAACCACTGGGGTCATTGGTGCCTTGGAAGTATCCTGATCAGGGAGAAAGACCCCGGGGGAAGGGAGGCGCAGCAAGGAGAGAGACAGGCGCCCAGAAGGGAGAGGGGACAGCCCGAGCCGAGGCAAGAGAGGGGGCCGGCGTTATCTGGACCTCTATGACAATACAGCGGTAATCCGCAATCTAGATAAGATAGCCAAGCTCCTGTCGGAGATCTGCATGTAAGTGCCACCATCCAGATCTCCAGAGCTAGCAGGACCCAGCGGGTCTAGGGTCCAGGATAAGTCAGCCCTACCCCCCACCAACAGCCCGACGTCCACCCCCCACCCCCTCCCAGACACCCGCCAATCCCCCCGCCGCGCCACCACCCACCCCCAAGCCCCCCCAGACCACGTTTGCTATCGATCAGCTGCATCTGACGTATGATTCAGAAAGCAAGAAGTCGGATATTTGATGTTTTGATGATGACGAGCATATCCAAAGGGGTTAGGGGTGGGGTAAGGGTGTGAGGCAAGGCTTCAGTGTATTGCAATCAAAAAGATCGTCAAATGATAATGGATAGACGATTATTGCAAAAAAAGAGCTTCCCCCCGCCCCCGTGGGTGGGGAGGGGGGTAGGAGTGTCAAATGTGGTGTCGTTCGAAAGGTCTTCAAAAAATAATTGATACGTACTTTTTTGCTGGCCAAATGGCTTGGGAAACCTTTCAAGCAGAGATCTCGAGATTTTGCAAAAATTAAAAATGGAAAACTTCGGATACCCAAAAGTACCAAAAGTTTTAACTTTTTGGTTTTGTGCCCATGGAGACTTTTGTTCAGAAAGACTTTCTCTATCCAATGTGCATAGTTTCGTTCAATTTGACCGAAAGCCATTTTCCATTAGGAAAGGGCGGGGTCCTTTGTTTATATATATATATATATGTCTGTTCGCTCATTTCTGGCTTCCCTAATGGGAAATTTTGGTTACGTTTGGTGTTAAGGAAGGGTTAGAAGAAAATATTTTATTAACAGACATAAAAAGTTTTGGTAACTTTGTATACTTTCCTTAATATCTCGAAAAAGGTTGAGAATCTTGGTAAACAGAAGAATACCATTAGAAAGCTTATTAAATGCGCCACAAAAAAGGTTCTGATGAAAGTTTTGATTAGGCGATGTCAATCGGAGAAATAAGTGCTTAAAACTTTAAAGTAATTGATTTCGTTTATTCGAACTGTTCTTTTTGGCTGTTTTTATTCCTTATTATTTTTTAATTGCTTATAGTTGGATAATGTATTTGAAAATAAAACAGGTTAGGAAAAATAAGAAAAACAATTTAATGTTAGAGATATGGGTTTCTTTATTTAATTCCGGTAGGCTTTTCAACTGCCTAGCGGGGTCATTCCTAGGGAGGGTTGGCCGACCCATCCAGGTAAGATAGTAAATAAGACCTTTCTGTGCACCCAAAATAATAACAGCTTCTATTTTAATCATTCTAAATGAGTCTAGGGATAAGAACGGAACCGCGCTAAGATGATGCAGTTCCTGCGAGTCGGAATTTTATATATAAATAACTATCAGGCTGTACCGTATGAAATGTCAGTTTTGGACTTGCCGATTTCCTTCAAATGTCTTGAAACTGCTGAAGAGCTTTTTGATAAGGGACAAGCTTCAACCCTTTCTTTCAGGTGGTCATTGTCAAGCTTGATTTCTGGCCTTCCTGGCTCCTCGTTGTCAAGGACAAAATTTCCACTTCGAAACCTGGAAAACCACCGGTAAACAGTTCGTTCATTCACCGTTCCCTCCCCGAACGCCGTGTTAATGTTCATACACGCCTCAGCAGCGCTATGGCCAAGCTTAAATTCATAACGAAAAATAAAACGGATTTCCGTTGAAGTCATAATTTAAGTTTTATTTTCTCAGAGGATCGTTCTTACAACACAGTACGCAAGTTACTGATTAAATAATAGGAATAAAAGAGCTTTAATTCTATATGAATAACAATGATGTTTGTAAATAATAAAATAAAAAAGGGAAAGGATTAAATCGCAAAGTAAACAAAACTGACATTTCATACGGTACAGAATGATGTATCCGAAGTAAATAAGTATACAATAATGAACTGGAGTGGAAACTTAGACAATATATCAAACTTAGTGTTGACCAAAGCACTAAATTCTCTAGCACAAATAATAACTCCTTCTTATATCCACTTCTTGGAGTCCTTTAAAAGACAATAATCTCGAGAAAGACACTATATCACAGCGTAAAAGTTTTTATTGTAGTAATAAAAGGAGAGTCTTCCTTAACGGGTGGATAGAGCTCCAAGCACCCTCCTCTAGAATGACGGATATCTCGCCCATGGGTGCATTTACACCCTGGGGTGTTTGTTTGGGTTTGGGCGATAATTCTTGATTAAACTTGGTTGTTTTGACAGATTATAATTGGAATGTTATGAATTTAGTTTTAGCAAACAAATTATGAATTTTTTTAACAATCCATAGGTAGGAATCATTTGTGCCTGAAAGAATTAATATTTTTGATATGCACATTGCACACAGAGGTGCTGCATGCTATATTTATTATTTTTTTTTTTTGTTTTGTTTTTTTGTCAACTTTTTATCAAACACACTTCATGGAACTAATCACCTGTGTTGCTCCTTACATAAATAAAAAAATAATACTTAAAAAAAAATAAATAAAAAATAATTTGGAAATGTCAATTGGATTGAATTTTAAGCAGTATATCATGACTTAACACGTTGGCTTTGGTACATATTTGTCCCATACTGGCTTCCACTGAGGTATGGCAGACTAAATAGCCCAACTCTCTTAGCTTACGATGGCTGTAACTAGCCAAAAAAAAAAAAAAAAAAAAAGAAGAAGGGGCGATGTCAATCGGAAAAATAAGTTCTTAAAACTTCGAAAGTGTTGGCTTTGTACGAAACGGTTTTGTTTTTTTTTTCACTTTAATTCACCTTTTGATTGGTTGTTTCAAATTTTATTTAACAATTAAAATGAGTATTTCAGTAGAACAAGGCAAGAAAATGAGGAACGTATTGTTAATTATTTTGGGCGAAAAACCTCAAGGTCGTCAGCGCCCTACCATTTAAACTTGTCTCGCGAACATTCATGCCCTTGAGGTATACTTTGCTTTAGTAGCATTCGTGTCAGTATATGTTCCCCCTTTTTAGCGCGGTTCCTCCCTCCCTTCATAGGGAGGAACCCCGCTTATAAGGTTGATCTCATGAAGAAATCCGGAAGTGCCGACTAGAAAATTTCGCGTTTCAGAACCCCTAGAGACCGAAAATAACGGTGGTTCAAATTTGTATATATATATATATATATATATATATATATATATATATATATATATATATATATATATATTTGTTGTATATATATGTGTGTATATATATATATATATATCACTCATTTCTGGCTTCCCTAATGGTCCGATTTTGATGAAATTTGGTACAAAAGTCAGTCGTCCAATTTGAAAGGTCAAGTTCGTTAACCAGCAAAATCCGCCCACTGGAAGATGGCGTTTGGGGCGAAATTCGCGCAAAAAAATCGTAACGCTTACATTTTTGAGTTCATATGCTTGTAAGTACTCGTTATATAGGCTTCTTGGCCTAGGAAAACGAATGAAACCATTTTTAAGGCGATAGCTTTAACCGTTTTCGAGAAAATTGGAAATGTAGTTGCTGAATAACGTTTTTGGTTTTGGTACTTAAAATCATGGGATTCAGACTAGTATGTTAAACTTTTGGTTACGTTTGGAGTTAAGGAAGGGTTAGAATAAAATATTTTTTGAACAGACATGAAAAGTTTTGGGAACTTCGTATACTTTCATTAATATCTCGAACACGGTTGGGAAATTTTCATAAGTGGATAGAAACTATTTGAAAGCTTTTTCTCTACAAAAAAGATTCTGAAACAATTTTTGATTAGGTGATGTCAGTCGAAGAAATAAGTGCTTAAAACTTCAAATACGTCTGTTTAGTTCTTATGAACGGGTTTTTGTCGTTCTTTTTGTAATTTTTGTCTCTTTTCCTTAGTGTTTCATTAAGGAAAAGAGACAAAAATTACAAAAATTAAAAATTACTCTTTTCCTTAGTGTTTCATTACCTATAGATAACCCGTCCTAAAATTCGTAGTTAATAATAAATGGACGTTAAAATTTAAATAAATAGTGTTTCATTAATTTTTATTTTTGTAATTTCTTATGTTAGAAAAATGTATTTGTGTGTAAAACAGGATAGGTAAAATGAGACCAATTTTCTATTGCTAGAAATAATGAAAAGTTTTGTGAACTTCATATACTTTCATTTTTTTTTTTTTTTTTTTTTTTTTTTTTTTTTTTTTTTTTTTTTTTTTTTTTTTTTTTTTTTTTTTTTTTTTTTACGGCGCATGTAGATCTAGGTCATTAGCGCCGACACCCAGAGTGCAGCGAAGGGAATTTTACCAGCGAGCCGTGGGATGATAAAATTCCTGCCGGAGGTTGGGAATCTAGCCATTAGACCACGGGAGACCCAACTTTCATTAATATCTCGAAAACGGTTGAAAATCTTGGGAAGCGAAAGGTTACCATTCGAAAGCTTACTAAATGCTCTAGAAAAAAGATTCTGACGAAAGTTTTAATTAGGCGATATCAATCGGAGAAATAAGTGCTTAAAACATTAAAGTAATGGATTTCGTTTATTCGAACGGTTTATTTTTTGTCTGTTTTTATTTCTAGTTATTTCTTAATTGCTTATAGTTGGATAATGTATTTTACAATAAAACAGGTTAAGTAAAATAACAAAACAATATATTGTTAGAAATATAGATTTCCAAGATCCCAAAACCTTGTAACTAGCGAGACAGTTTCTAGTGTTAGCCGACCCTTCTAGGTAAGATCGTAAATCAAGACCTTTCAAGACTGGTGGAACCAAAATAATAACTGCTTCTATTTTAATCTTTCCAAATTAGACTAGGGATAAGAACGGAACCGCGCTAAGATAATGCAGTTCCTGCGAGACGGACTTTTTTAAAATATATTGATAGTTTTATATCTTTTGTTAATTCATTGTTTCCTTTATCCTTTTTTTTTACCTTCTAAATGTTTTTTTTTTTTTTTTTTTTTTTTTTTTTTTTTTATTAACTAACGCGACATTCCCCTAACACATTCTAAAGCTAAGAATATAGAATTAATATTTAAATAAAGCCAACAATATGAAAACTATCAAAATTATCACAATAATTAAGGATTAGAGGCATAGAATCATATCGCAAGCGTATAACAACATGTATGTATGTGAGGGAACAACAATGTTAGTTAATTTAGAGTTAACTTGAATATAACGGAAAGGTAACAGAAATGCCTAAATAGAAATTACATGATTAAAATTATGTCTCCATGTCACAAGCTTTGATAACTTAAAAATATTTGGATAAAAACTAATTCAACAACTAAAATTTAACCGTAAATAAAACAAAGGTAACAAAAATTATCACAGAAATGTATACTAAAAAGAAAAACATATATACATATCACAAGCATTGAGAACTTTACAATACTTGGATAAAAAGTAAATCTAAAAGCTTAAAAATATCAATAAATAAAACAAAGGTAGCAAAACATGTTGTTTTGTGTGTAGTGGGACGTCCGTGGCATTTTCCACTGTGTTGTTAAATCAAGGAGAGGCTATCACTGTTGATGTTTACTCTCAACTATAGCAACGGGTGCTATCCGATTTTAGGAATAAAAGGCCCTCCTTGATCAACAGGAAAGTGGTAATTCTGCAGCATGACAATGCGCGGCACATACAGCAAGAATCACCCAAAAAAAAAAATCCAACAGCACGAGTGGGAAGTGTTCCACATCCACCCTAATTTCCATATCTTACTCCATCTGACTTCCTTTTAATTTAGGTCAATGGAGTAGTCTTTGCGCAATGAATTATTCTCCCGCGAGGAAGAAACGCGTCAACACCTCGAGAGATACGGTAGCTACCAGATCGAGGAGTTGTCTGTAGTAAAAGTGGCAGAGAGTTGTCGATAATTTTGGTGAATATGTAGTAGATTAATAATTAAAGTTTCTTTTTCATCAAAATAAAATTAATCCCTCAAAGACCAAATGTTCATTACCTTTGGGTTCCCCTGATATATCCCGCGGAAGAACCCTTAAAGAGGCATCATAAGATCAATATCAAAGCTTATAACGATTTGGACATCGAAGAGACGTATATATTTACACGATTGATTTCATTGTGGGTAAACATATTATTTTATTAAATAAAAACAAATTATAAAGTTTTAGTAAGACTATACGCATTAATAAACTATGCACATTAAGAAACCATTTATTGAACGGATGAAGATGGCGGACAAAATGTTTATGGACATCACGTAGTAGAGTCACGTATGCTGCAAGTGCTGGACGCTCTCTTCGATATCACTGGAAATCACTTACCGCTCTTTCTTTTTATCTCTTGTTGTATTTAGTCACTTAGAGAATGATTTAACACTTAGGAACGAGTTGGCTATTCTTCGATAGTTCTTGCATGAGAGTCACGAACCTTCCAAGAAACTTCAGCAACGTTCGAAAGCTAGTTTCCATTCTCAGTCAATATATCGAGGTTATAAGTTTAGTCCTGGGACATGGGTGAAGGATCTCCATCCACAATGTAGAACATACATGATGAATGAAATCTAGTCCACTGGACTCTTATTGTTAACGCGGATCATATAGGTTTTCTGTTTAACGGCCTATCAACGTTTGGACTATTAACGCCGGGCTGTTACAGGCAGTGATGTTGGGTGGGTAAATACCCGTGGGTAGGTAAATGTAAATTGGGTATTTGCCCGGGTATTTACCAACAGGGAAGGTAAATACCCAAAAAGTGGGTATTTTCAGTTTTTGAGTCTGATACAACTTCTTTGAATATTTTTTGGCGCAACCAAGGACTGAAACTTACCCATTTGATCATAAAAACTTAATGAACATTAATACTTACCCAGTAATATTTTAAAGAAAGTTAAAAGTCGGTCCGGGTATTTATGGGTATTTACAACTTAATGTATATCTATGAATTTTCATGATTACTTTTACACTGGGGACGGTTAATTAATTTTAAAAAGGTTTTAATGAAGCCTATTCAATTATTAAGGACTTATTTAAATTTATAAAAGGGCCAAAAACATGTTTAATGTTTATTATAATAGTTCAAAACCATTTTAAGTTAAGTTTAAGTTTAATATTATTTGAAATTATTCTCATACAGTCGTAACAACATTACAGTAAGCGGAAGTCTCACCAGAAATGAAAAGGTAGCTTCTTGATGACAGATTGTTTTGAGTCCGAGTAGGGAAACTAGTTAACATCCTTGATCCAATTGTTGAACTTATCACTGCCATTCAGTTAAATGCCCCTTTGATCCACACAGTTCATAAGAGGTTTACGAATTACTGAAAACTCTTCAACAAGAAACCCAGAATCTTCTCTTCAAAAAACGGAGGAAAAACTTGTGTTAACTAAATAGGAGAAACGCATTCAGTTTGGCGTTGAAAACGCAGATCTTGCTGCAGACTTGTTGAACTCTTCCATTTGTTTTGTGTGTGAGTTAGGCAGAAGCATGGGATTGAAATCAGTTGATCTTCGGAAAAACATAGCTGGCTATAGGGACCAAGAGGGACTATGGCAAAGATCCTTTGTTTGGGAAGGTCTTGAAGACAATGACAAAGAAAATAATAAAATAAGTCCCATGTTATGGTGGAGAGGCTTGAAAGGTACATGTGTTTTGATCAATGAGTAGGTAACTTAAATTGTGTTTTGAGAAATTGAGATAATCCTAGTCCAAAGTTTTAGCTGAGGCTGCATTTTTTTAATACAGTACAGTAGTATCAAATTTAGGCAAACAACTTGTTTTATTGGTAGTCGGAAGGTCCATGGCAAATGTTCAGGTAATAATTTATTATTTATTAACCTCTCAGTAGTCCTATTTTATAATTTATTATTGTTTTAATAGTTTCTCAGTGTTGTAATAGCTCTAAACTGGCCAGATCCATGACATTTTACAATATTCGATTACTAAGTTGTGGTTTAGTTAAATACCTTAAATACCCGGGTATTTATGAAATTGGGTATTTACCCTGGATATATACCCTGGGTATTTACCCTTAAGAATAAATACCCGGGTATTTTACAACACTGGTTACAGGTTGCCACCCTTTTATAATGTGTCCCCAACAGCAGGTGTCCGGTCACCCGGTAATGAACATTAATAATAATTTTAATTTTTAATTTTAATTAATACCTGAAATAATTCAGGTACCTGCAACGCCCAACGTTGCTTAACTTCAGTGATCAACGGGAACCGGTGCTCTCAACGTGGCTATAGCAGTTGAGGATCGTTTGGTGAACGACTTAACTGTGTTGTGTTTCGTATTGTGAAGGACAGTTTTGTGGTTAATATGTCCACGACGGTGTTGCGGATCTTATCGTGAAGGACTGTTTTGTGGTTAATATGTCCACGACGGTGTTGCGGATCGTATCGTGAAGGACTGTTTTGTGGTTAATATGTCCACGACGGTGTTGCGGATCGTATCGTGAAGGACTGTTTTGTGGTTAATATGTCCACGACGGTGTTGCGGATCGTATCGTGAAGGACTGTTTTGTGGTTAATATGTCCACGACAGTGATGCGGATCGTATCGTGAAGGACTGTTTTGTGGTTAATATGTCCACGACGGTGTTGCGGATCGTATCGTGAAGGACTGTTTTGTGGTTAATATGTCCACGACGGTGTTGCGGATCGTATCGTGAAGGACTGTTTTGTGGTTAATATGTCCACGACGGTGTTGCGGATCGTATCGTGAAGGACTGTTTTGTGGTTAATATGTCCACAACGGTGTTGCGGATCGTATCGTGAAGGACTGTTTTGTGGTTAATATGTCCACGACGGTGTTGCGGATTGTATCGTGAACGACTGTTTTGTAGTTAATATGTCCACGACTGTGTTGTGGATCGTATAAAACATGTATAAAAGATTTTGGCTTGTTAATCCTTCAAACATTTCATACTTAATGAAATTTAGAGGTTATTGTAGTAATTTTTCTCAAAAAAAATATTTACATGTATTCAAGAGTTATATTTTATAATTTGTGATACATATATATATATATATATATATATATATATATATATATATATATATATATATATATATCTATGGGGGGCGAGGTTAGCTCAGTGGTAGAGCACTGGACTAATAAGCTGGAGGCCTGAGTTCAAATCCCGAGCAAGCACTAAAGATTTTTTCTTCTAGTGTCTTCGTTCTCCGGTTGAATTCGGCCTCCCTGACCGTCCCTAGGCCAACCCAGCCTTTAATTAATTTAATAATGGGTACCTTGGTTGGTGCTAATGACTCTAGCAGTCGAAGCAGCCAAGGGGAAAATCAGGCGACCGGAGCATAGTACTGACCACACTATCTCCCTAGTGTGCCGTATGGTCATGAATCAGATACCTATATAGTATCTGCCCCTCAGGGCCCTCGTAGCCTGTTACGGGACTGATTTATATATATATATATATATTTTTTTTTTTTCGAAAATTTTTTAATATTTTGTCCAAATGTGGGCTATAGCGAAGACTGACCTTCTGTCAGTAAGTGAAGCATGTCATATGTAATGTCCAAGTAGTCCCTGTCCTTGTAGTCTAGCTGAGTGTGTTTGATTGTTAGTTGCATGTTACTAATTTTGCATATGGCCAGTTCTCGTTCCTTTATTTAAAAAACAGCTTAAAAAACACATTTATATAAAATGTGTATAAATATTTTTCCTTCGTTTCTACCATTTTGTTTTATTAATATTTAAATTTTAACGTCCATTATTATTAACTACAAATTTTAGGACGGGTTATCTATAGGTTACCACCCTTTTCTAGCCAGGATAGGGCTGATGCCTTTTCCCATTTTGTTTTAAATACATGGACAAATTATATTAGGATTATGTCACGATATATACAATTTTTTTTAGCTCGTTTTGCCGATATTTGTATTCCGGACGGATTCAGAATATTAATACAAATCATTACCGGAAATTTTCACTGCTTACAATAGCGTTCATGCAAACTTTTTGATTTTCGTCAATTTAGTAGTGATTCGTATGGTACTACTGTCCAAACGACTGGAATGGTTTCTATTTAATGCACAGAACATTAACATGCTGAAATTCCACGTTCGTTGTTAGCTTCATTTTTATCCATCTGAACTAACCAACCTGTTTATGTTTCTCAAAATGTAAACAGTGAGAAATCTTGTTTACAGTTGAGTATGTGTGTATCCGCGACACACCGCGAGAAACCTCTATGCTCTTCATTTTCATTTCAAGCTCAATATTCTCATATGTACACAGAAAATACACGTTTTATATATATATATATATATATATATATATATATATATATATATGTAACTTATATAAAATACTACTAATTAATATACAAAAAAAGTTAAATAATAATTAAATTAATAAGATTAACCTTTATTAACAGCCAGCAGATGTCCTATGGATAGGGATCATCTGCTGGCTTATGAGGGTCAGGGCTACCTGCTACCGCAGCGCAAGGAGTCTAGGTTTTCCCCATAAAATTCCCTCCCAATACCAAAGGGGTACCGAGGGGCAGACAAACCTTACATATTCTGTTAGAGGAATGTAAAGGCTACAAGCTGACACAAATAACTCCGTGATTCCTCGTGATGCTGATGTTTAAAACCTTTCTAAATTTCACATAGATGTGTTAAAAAATACTTAACTTTAAAAATTTGTTACCCAATATCAAGATATTTCGATCGTTTTGTCATATTTATGTAGTCCATCTATGGTACCTTTTTACAGACAAAATTATAAGGGAACTATAGTACTCTAAGCGGAAATGACTCCCCTCACCTTCTGAACGATTGGCTCCTTTTTGTCAAAAAAAATGTAGAATTTAGTTTTGTTACTTTCAAATGCCTTGTATGAAAAAATGATAAATTATTATCCAAGGGTTGCAAATAATGTTTGAGCACACATGTATAGAACCGCCATCTTTGAACCGTCTCAGAGACTAAATGGACGGACACAAAATTAAAATTTCTTTATTAATATAATATATGGTTACTATAGAACCTTCTAGACATGTTTTGGCGTTTCTTAAAAAATTTTGGGTTTATCGATTTTTTGCACCATGATGGTTGGATTTAGACCATTGTACGCCGTAAAAAAAATAATAAAAATAAAATAAATAAGCGGTGCATAGCAGGCGGCTATAGTAGGCGGCTATAGTAGGCGGCTATAGTAGGCGGCTATAGTAGGCGGCTATAGTAGGCGGCTATAGTAGGCAGCTATAGTAGGCGGCTATAGTAGGTAACCATTTCCTTTTTCTTACCCTTGTTTCTTCATCAATCGCTGCTTCCATATTCATACTTTTATTTTTTGGTACGTATGGCTGGTGGCCTACGTACCAACGTGGTTTTTTTTTAGAAAAGAGGGCACATTGGTCTATGAGATACAAAATACTTTTAGTGGCTAGTTACTGCTTGGAGGAGCGTCAGGTCATAACTGACCTATCAGCCACTATCTACTCTAGGAATAGTAAAGGGTATAGCTAGCTAGACCCGCGCACTTGCGCTCCGTACACAGCCTGCGTAAGATGCTCTGTATCTGAGAGATCTCACGCGACCATTGGAGTGTTAACTACAATGTGTCTTAATGCAGACACTTATAATAACAAGACAAAAAAATGTACTATTTTACAGTTTGAATTTGTATACTTTGCAATGATATATTTCAAACGGTTTTTTTTTTCTTCTTCTATTCCTTAAAAATCAATTTTAACACGATTCAGAATTTTATATTGTTTTACAAATTTGTATTTTTGATAACTGTATAAAAACAGAATTACAAATGATTACAAAAATTAAAATTGCATTATTAAAAAAAAATTCCGTACTTGAGCATTTAAAAAAATTATTCTGTTATATGAAATAGGTAATGGGTTTAAAAAAGCGAAATAATAAAATACATGCAAATTTTAAAGAACCCTTTTCTTTAATGCAATTTTTTTTTATTATCGTGTTGTGAGCACTCCGTCTTAGGTTTGGGGTACCACCTCCTTACTAGGTTAAATAGACAACATTTTATAGCTATATATGAGACTCTGAATGATAGGGAGTCATTAAGAATAGATTCTGCCATTCTTTCTAGAATATTTTCGCTGATTTCCCTGGAAGAATGCCGCTGTTGCCTTGGGAACGGTGCATATAATAATGAGGGATGCGCTTTTCATAGATGGCTTGCTCCTCTTTGTTTACATTTTCACCGTTGCCTTCATAACGGATCATTGGGACTAAGATTAGAGCCGTTTTGGTTATCCGTTTAAAGGCAAAGCTGCCAGCACATCTCGAGTCCCATGAGAGTATGCTTCACATTGTTATGGCGACTCGTAACCACAATCATGTAATGGTTGCAACTTCACAGTGCGTTTCTGTGCTGGCGTTTCATTTTCTTTGCCGCATCTGCGATATATATACATAGGAGACCAACATCCCTTGGTCCACTGCTAATGCTAGTAACTGCTCAAAGAGGTGCATATTTAATGTTAAATTTCAATCCATTTATCCGTTCGGAGCCCGGCAACGCTTCTTTGTTATAAATGATTTGTTCACCTTTGGATAGTTTTTAAAGATTGGGCCACTTATAGTTGTCCAAATCATTGAAGGGTAAACCACATATGGTGTGTTTAACTACCGTAAACCGTAAATAGTGATTATCAATCCCCTTAACATCGTGTTTTTGTTAATCGAAAAAAACAACGCACGAAATGACCCTTTAACCGAAAGTATAAACATTTTTTCCGGTCACAATAGCTACCCTCAATGGGAACGAAATAACTATGTGTATTTATCACTTTCTCTTCTGTTAGCTGGTCAACAGAGGAATGAAAATCTGGCAGAAACATAGACTGTCTGAGAAAGCTGGCGACAAAGCATGGGCGTATATAAGGGAGGGGGGGGGTGAGGGGACTGCAGCCCCTCCCGAAATTTTGATTTGATGGTAAAAACTTGTCGTAAAACCCTTAAAAATAAATTAAATAAGATCACTTAGTTCATAAAACATATTTTATTTTACGTGTAATGGCGTTTTAGTTGCCTAAAACTATTCCAAGCTCTAAATTTTTAGTATTCCATACCCCGAAAATGGTCTCAGCCCCTCCCCCCCGAAATTTTCCCAGCCCCTCGCGAAAATATTTTCTATATACGCCCATGTGACAAAGCGAATCAATACCGCTTGGAAAAGAAACCGAATCCTCCGAAACTAAAATAATGGATCCCAGTAACGCTGGTTAAAAAATTTAACTTTGATTATTTTATTTTTTTTTACAAGACTTGTTTTATTCTTTCCGATCGTGCGTTTTCCTGTCATCAGACCAAGCTACACAACTCCTTTTTTTTTTTTTATTTCCTCAAAATAATTTGTTGCCTGAATGTTGAAATTCACACACAAACATACACACGCGCGCACACACACAGTAGTCATGTTTTTTATTAAATAAAAAAGGTGTACTCAAAAACCGTTCAAGATAATTAAATTCTCATTATGTCATCATAAAATATACAAAATTTACTTAAAAAAAAAAGTCCGACACGCAGGAACAGCGTCATCTTAGCGCTTTCCGTTCATTTCCTTAGTGCCATTAGCAAATGACTAGAAGCTGTTATTGGTAGGTTTTGATCATTCGTGCAAAATATAAAATGACATCTCAAAGAGAAGGAAGATTTAAGGCACCGCAACCGGAAACTATAGTACTCTAAGCGGAAATGACTCCCCTCACCTTCTGAACGATTGGCTCCTTTTTGTCAAAAAAAAATGTAGAATTTAGTTTTGTTACTTTCAAATGCCTTGTATGAAAAAATGATAAATTATTCATTTTATATTGGCCAAACTGTGAGATCCATTGTAAAGTCCGAAAGCTATGAAAATTAACTGAATGAAACGATTGGAAAAGTTTTTCATTTGGGAGATATGTTACATTTTTGTTTTTTATTTGAAAACATTTCAAATTATGTGTAAAGTTTGGATTACAATTATTCAACTACCCTGAAATGTTTTTGAATTCTCCCGTCAAAATGCCTAGTCAAAACATGAGCGTCAAATACATCACGCAAAATATATGGAAAACACAAAATGTGAAAAATCTCTCAAAAGAAAATCTTTTCCAATCGTTTCCTTCAGTTAATTTTTATTGCTTTCGGACTGGGCAATGGATTCCTACAGTTTGGCCAATAAAAAATTCATTCTGATTCATCCAGAAAAACAGAAGCTCGTAATTGGACGTCCAGAAAGTATGTTCTGTCAATGAATTTTGTGAATTTAATTACTTTTTTTTTTTTTTTTTTAAAGGAAATTCTGTCTATTTTATTATGGCATAATAAGAATTATGTTATCTTGAAGAGTTTTGCAATCCTTTCTTATCCAATAAAAAACATGACTACGTTAAAAACACATAAAATTGGACATAACTACTTTTCCCTTCGGAGTCAGACCATACTTGAAATGAACTTTCTTGTTGGAAATGATGTCCAAAACAACCTCCTATACATTGATTACTTAGACCTCAATCACCCTGTATATATATATATATATATATACAGTGTCTCTCAAAAGTAATCGGAAAAGTCCATTTGGTTCATATTTCTTAATATAATTGTGACTAAAAAAACGTTCACACATTTGAACCTCATATAACTAGGATAAAAATGAGCTAAATTTTAATAAATAAACATATATTAATTAGTAAAAAAAATAACAAAAGCAATCGAAAGTATGAATATATTAGATCACAAAAGTAATTGGAATTTTACAACATTTTAAAAAAACGTTAAAATAAATAGTCAAATCGTCCTTGAGTACTTAATAGTGAACCCATCTCTTGTAGCCTTGCCTTCATACAGGCCATTGATTTAGATGACTTTGGGGGACTTACATAGCTCCAGAATACCAATATAGTTTTTTATAGTCTTCCTTGTTAGTAAAACTATGTTTTTGGAGTTATTTTTCAACAAGGGGGGGGGGAAGGTGTTTCCAAAACATTGGAAACAATGTTAAGAGGCAATGTTAATAGAACAAAAAAAATTTCTGAAATAAGGGAATAACGACTGTCCTTTTGAATATACAAAATAATTTCTCTGAAAGAGGAAGTGACATCATCCCTGAGTGGAATCGGCGAGATCAAAGTGCCTAATGAAAAGGTAATTAACATCGAAATAAATGAAAACGGGCACAAACAGCAGCGGATTTTAATGGAATTGAGATAATTCCCCTGGATGTTTTCATAAAATAGGAAAAGGTTCTGTTTGAAATGAAAATCACGTCGATTGGCAAAGTCCGATGTCGTTAATCCATGAATTACACGTGATGAGCGATAACAGATATCCGTATCGCACTAAGTCTAAGAGAATTCCGAATTTGAGGAACTGCGTCATCTTAGCGTCATCTTGCGTCTAAATGGTTGTCAATATAAACAGTCAGTTCCTTATTCTCTCTTAACAACATATACACAACACACCCCGGTCATCATTTACACCGGTTACAGGAAAAAAATATACAGTCAGTAACAAAAGTTTCTGGACACTTACAGGTTCAGCAAATAAAATGTTGCAATTATTACCAGTTGGGGTTTTAAACAATAAAACAAGTAATAACATTTAGTGTTTTTATTCACGAGTACTTTAACATAAATAAATTAAATTTTTCATGTGAACAACGATAAAAATAGAATTAGTAAACAAAAATCAATGAAAAAGAAGGTAACAAAAGTTTTTGGACACTTTTAAACGAACTTTTTTCAAAATTCAACAACATCAATATTTATGAATAAAAAAATTGAATTAATATTTTGTGGGATTGCCTTTAGCATTCATTACCTCCCTTAGCCTGTTGGGCATAGAAAATACCAATTTCGAGGTCACAGAAGTCGGAATTTTCGACCATTCTTCGATAACACGCTTTTTGAGGTCTTCTTTGGAGCTTATTGGAATCTTCTTTAATTCCCGCTTTAAATGATCCCACAGGTGCTCAATAGGGTTCAAGTCGGGAGATTGAGGTGGCGGATTGACTAATTTCGGGCAATTATATAGGCACCAAGTTCGGGTTGTCAGGCTTGTATGTTTAGGATCATTGTCCTGATAAAACTGGAACTTACCCTTATGTCCTAAGATGTCTGCACTTGGAATCAAATTTTTCATTAAAAAGTCAACATACATTGCTGAATTCATTTTACCGTCAATAATCGTTAACTGCCCAACACCTGCAGCCGCCATACACCCCCACACCATCAAAGAGCCTCCCCCGTGTTTTACTGTGGGCTGTATATTTTTAATTTTTAACGCTTCATTTTTTTTCCTCCACACTTTTCCCGTCCTATGTGACCCAAAAAGCTCAATTTTTGTCTCGTCACTAAATATAACGTTCGCCCAATACTCAGATTTTTTATTGTAAAAAGTTTTTTGAATTGTGAGTGTCCAGAAACTTTTGTTACTGACTGTACAAATTAAAATGATATGTTTACCCGGACATGAAAATATTTCTGAAAGCACTAACGTAGACGAACTAGCAAAATTAGCGACACGAAGAAATACAAATGACATAGATCTCTTGACATTACAAGACTTACTTACACTAATACTTTAAACAACTGGCAGCGATATTGGCAACATACACGAGACAACAAACTCAGAAACCTTGGATGCAATAGCCATATTGGATTAAGCACATTTTACAGCTCTCGCTTTTAAGCAGATTTACAGTGTTTTTTTAAACGTTTTTTGTGAAATCAAGTTTATATAGTGTTAGAGTCATGTTTCATGCAGCCACTGAAGTGTTATTTCGGATATATACATGATAATTCATTATAAATAGTTGATTGATTGTGGGATTTAAGGATAACAGTGATTGGCGGGAGAACCTCGTGTATCCTTGCTAGCGTTCACGAGCTTGAGTTCAAAGAGAGCATTGTTATTGCGACGGTCCGTCTAACCTTAACGGAAGTTACCTTCCTTTTTATTTACTAGTTATTTCCATATATACTTTATTTATTGATCCTCAACCTCAGCCAAATATATTGATGAACTAGTTACAATTCCTCATTTTTAAACGTTTCGGCCTCAGGGCCATCCTCATTAACTTCCTTTCTTAATCCACATATAATCCCCCTATTTTCACAGGGGCTTGTCATCACATTACATCTAAAACTTTAAAACGATAGGATTTTCCATCTTCTATAAATAACACTTTTTTACTTTTTTAACATTTGAAATTTCCACCAGACCATGTGGCCACAACTTTCCACCAATTTACTAGTTATTTTATTTACCTGGCTGATAAGCCCTAATTATTAATGGACAAGATGAAAAATGTTAATAAAATAGATCCTAAGCCCCCCGATTTGGGGAGAAATTACAATTTTGATTTTTCCCTGCCTAAAGGCAAGTGGTGTAAGAAATTTCTAATGATTACATTGGATAAGAATGTAGGCAACAAATTATTTAATGATTTCAGCCCATTTAAGGTGAGTCGCGCTATAAAATCTTTTGCTCCAAAATCCAATATCAAATTCCTTAAGAACGGTATGATCCTCTTGGAGGTTGCTCTTGAGAAAGATTTCATAAATTTGAAAAATCTTAAATCATTTGAGAATATTCCTATCACTTTTTCACTTCATCGTAGCCTTAATTATTCCAAAGGTTTAATTACGTGTGACGAGCTATATTCTTGTTCTGATGAAGAGTTAGTTACCGAATTATCCCCATTCAATATAATAGCAGCAAAAAGGATTCATAGAAATATAAATGGCATTAAAAAACCGGCATCATCAATAATAGTTACATTTAATCGAAGTGAATTGCCGGAATGAATCATTCTTGATTTTGTTAATATTAAAGTTGCACCTTATATCAAACCCCTCCAATGCTACAAATGTTATCAATATCGCCATGGTAACAGAACTTGCAAGAATTCTGATAGCCTTTGTGGTAGATGTGGTGAAAAACGACATGATGTTGGTAGTGCTGTTGCTAATTGTGAGTGTAAATGTATTCATTGTGGAGGCCCTCACGGAGCCTGGTTCACAACTTGTCCTGAATATAAAAAAGAACGCAAAATTGAGGAGTTGCGAGTTACGCAAAAAATATCATATTTGGAGGCTGAAAAGAAACTAAAAATTCCAACATTACCCCAGAAAAACTTAACTTACTCCCAAACAACATCCGGTTCACCAAATATAAATGCAATGATAGAAAATGTTAACAAGTTAACTGCTACTGTAGAAGCTCTCTTTAATAAAATTAATTTTTTAGAATCAAAAATCTCACTGCAAACAAGAAATGACTCAGAACAATATATATCTCAACACAAAGTAAAATTAACAAATGAACCAAATGAAGTAGAGCCTGAAATGACACCATCTGAAGATAACTCAGGTAATACTGCTAAAGAAGTTATTAAAAAACTGCCTTACACCACAAATGAAAATTCTGAAATAAAAAAAGAACCATTGTCCAAAGATTCGAAATTTAATAAAAAAGAAAATTCTCCGTTAAAGGCCAATCCTAGTAACCATACAGGACTTCGGGTAGCTCTGGGTAGAACCCGAGGATCTAAAACTGAAAACATTATAAAATCATAACATAAATAGCATAATTGTCATAAATAACATTTTAAACGCTTTATTTACGCCTATAAAATACGTTTATATTCAATGTTCTACATAAGCCCTTAAAAATCCAATATATGGCTCTCACTATCTTATCCACTCTTATTTATTTTTTAATATGAAGGTTGTACAGTCGAATTTAAACGGAATAATATATCATAAAACTGATCTACAGAACGTTATCAATGATCTTATGCCCTCTGTATTGTGTATTCAAGAAACTCGCTTAAAAGATACAGATAATTTCCGGATTTCGGGTTACCGAATATTTCGCAATGATCACCTAGATGTTATGATAGCGAGTGGTGGTGTATGTGTCCTGGTTTCTGAAACCATGCCATGTACAGACTTGCCTCTAAATACACAGCTACAGGCTGTAGCAGTAAGAATTCTAAGTCCATCTCCTCTCACTGTCTCTTCCATTTACTTACCTCCTAACAAAGCTTTCACTGAATATCAGTTATTGCAACTTATACAACAATTACCTCCCCCACTTTGCCTCTTGGGTGACTTCAATAGCCATAATACTTTATGGTACTCGTCATCAGACCCTAGAGGTCGTAAAATCGAAAATTTCATTCAAACCTGTAATATATGTATATTAAACAATAACTCTCCAACTCATCTTAATAGTAATGGTAATGTATCATACATTGATCTCTCACTCGTCAGCCCGGCATTGAAGCTGCACTGTGAGTGGGAGACCGCGGGTCATTCTTACCACTCTGATCACTTCCCAATTATTATAGAATTCACAGATCGACAAGCTCCAACTGAAGATAGAATACAGAGGTGGAAACTTCAAGAGGCAGACTGGGAGAGGTACCAGCTACTAGCTGATATCAGAAACATAAATACTGCCGACTCTAATATTGATGATATTTATGATGCAATCGTTAACACTTTAATAGATGCAGCAAAAATTGCCATTGGTAAGACTAAAATTCAGAGAAAGCGAGTAGTTGGGGTGTGGTGGAACGGAGAGTGCGAGGAGGCTGCTATAAAGCGAGTAGTTGGGGTGTGGTGGAACGGAGAGTGCGAGGAGGCTGCTATAAAGCGAGTAGTTGGGGTGTGGTGGAACGGAGAGTGCGAGGAGGCTGCTATAAAGCGAGTAGTTGGGGTGTGGTGGAACGGAGAGTGCGAGGAGGCTGCTATAAAGCGAGTAGTTCGGGTGTGGTGGAACGGAGAGTGCGAGGAGGCTGCTAAAAAGCGTAAAAGAGCATACCGTAGATTTCGGAGGCATCCGTGTTCTGATCACTTGGCTGAGTACAGTGAAGCTAAGAAACAATGCCGAAGGATTCACAGGAACGCACAACGCGAATCTTGGCGAGAATTTGTGTCCCAAATAAATCACTCAACACCAACTTCACAAATATGAGACGTCATTAGAAAAATTACTGGGCGTCATAAACGCAGCACTTTAACCCTCTTAAAACACAATAATACACACTTAACTTCTCCAATAGATATTGGTAATTGCATTGGAGAGTATTACCGAGCTCTATGTGCTAATAGTAATTACACAGACCGTTTTCAGCAGATAAAAACAGGGCGAGAAGCTTATCCTCTAGAAATAGTCCATAACTCCCTAGATCCCGTAAATCATTCATTTTCAATGTCCGAAATGATCGCCGCTCTTCGGTCTCGTAATGACACTAGTCCGGGACCAGATGACATTTGTATTAGTTTTATTAAAAACCTATCCTCTGGAAATAAATATAATATTCTGGAATTGTTCAATAAAATCTTTAAAACTGGTCAAATACCAAAAATGTGGAAGCACTCCATAGGTATCCCTATACTTAAAAAGGACAAACCTCCTGAGGAGGCAAGCAGTTACCGAATAATATCCTTAACCTGCTCCCTTTGTAAACTCATGGAGAAAATGGTATCGAATCGACTAGATTGGTATGTCGAAAAATGAGGGTTGCATGAAGAATGACAAAGTGGATTCCGGACCGGTCGTAGCACGAGAGACAATCTCGTTAAGCTATAAACAGATATAATCAAAGCGTTTGAACAAAAGAAAACGGTGTTAGCAATCTTTATTGATATCAAAAACGCCTTTGATTGTATCTGGAGAAGGCTTATCCTGGACACTTACCACCAAATAGGTATAAATGGATACATGCTACAAGTCATAGAAAACCTACTTTGTGATCAACGTTTTTCCATACGCATTGGCTCCACCTTATCAAATATTTTTATTCAAGAAAGCAGCATTCAACAAGGAAGTGTCCTTAGCGCGAAACACTTTTGTCATGCAATCAACCGTGTCTTGCGAGAAGTACCTCCTCAAGTATCGAAGCTACTTTTCGCTGATGATTTCACTCTGTATTATGCAGACATGTCTATCCAGAACCTACACTATGTCTTACAGGAATCCCTTGACATAGTGTCTGACTGGTTCGATAGACATGGCTTCACTATATCTCCTACTAAGACGGTATGTGTCCTTTTCTCAAACCGCAGAGTTGACCTACCACCTCCAATTACGTTAAAGGGCATACCTCTCGGTTATGAGGATGGTACAAGATACCTAGGACTTACACTTGACCGTAACTTAAATTGGCGTAGTCATATTCAAACCTTGAAAACCAACTGCCTAAGATCTTTAAATTTAACGAAAATGATAAGTAACACGGCATGGGGCGCCGATAGGTCCTCCATGCTGCTGTTATACAAGATTCTGATAAGATCGAGACTGGATTACGGCTTTGAAGCATATGGATCTGCCACTGATCGAACACTGACAATGCTAGATAGTATCCACTATGCTGGGCTTAGGCTGGCGATTGGTGCATTCCGATCAAGTCCTGTACTTAGCATATGTGCTGAAAGTGGTGAGCCTCCTCTTGAGTATCGAAGAGCCCAAGTAATGTTATCTTATTATTCCTCTATAATTTCCTCCCCAAATAACCCCATAAACACACTATTTGACATAAATAATCGGCCTAGAAACAACTTAAAAAAGAAGTCCTTTCCATCAAGAGTCTTAACCCTACTAGAACACTTTGAAATAACTCGTCCAGAAATATTATCTCAAAACATTACATCTAAAGAGCCCTTGCTTTTGTCTACAACAAAACACAACACAAACCCAATCATTCTCCGCAACGAATTTAATAAAATACTTGGCGAGAGTTCTAACTTAACCAATATATTTACAGACGGTTCCAAAACCTCCGAAGGTGTTGGCTCTGCAGTTTTAATTAACCAAGAAACTCATATTTTTTCACTAAATAAAATTTCTTCAATATTTACAGCTGAAATTCTCGCTATAGAGAAGGCTCTCAATGCCGTTGCACACAGAGGTAATTCAGTCACCATCTTTTCAGACTCTTTATCAGCTCTAATGGCCATAAGTAACAATTATTCTAAACATCCACTGGTTATTAGAGTAATTGAAGCTCATGATTGCCCTCAGAGAAATGGAAACAATGTTAATTTTGTGTGGATTCCCCCAAAACGAAAAAGTCGATCAGGCAGCAAAAGTAGCTACTACTGAAGGAGTTGCATTTCACCAGGTACCAAGAAATGACGTCGTTTCCTATATTAAAAGTGAAATTAAATCGTCGTGGATCTATAAATGGTATACTATCAGAGAAAACAAATTAAGGAAAATAAAGGCTTACCCTGTGCCCTGGAGGGCTTCGTCTATAGCGGAAAATAGGAGAGCAGAAGTAGTCCTTGCTCGGCTCAGGATAGGCCACACACGACTGACGCACTCTTATCTAATGTCGAGGAATGAAGCACCAGAGTGCCCAGCTTGTGGTGTCGTAATTTCCATCAATCATATCTTCACTGAATGCCGTGCCTACGAGAATGAAAGGTCTCTATTTGGGCTCACGGGTAATTTGAGTGAAGATATGGGTGATGCCCCGAATAAGATCAAAAATGTATTTAATTTTTTAGAATACACACAACTTGTAAAAAAATAGGCTCATTAATTGAATAGGCAATAATAATAACAGCAACTTCCTTCCGGAAAGGAGATTGTGGATGCACTCGATGTGATGAAAGGCTGTTCTACTTGTGTTATCAGTGGATGCCTCCGAGGCTTATCAGTCATGTCAGGCCCGAACCCTAGGGATCGATGCATTGAATAAAATATGAGAACGAGAGGGGGGGGGGCGCTAGATGGTAATGCAGACTTCCCTAGCTTGCGGCCCTAGAAGGGTCCGTTCGAACTTCTCTCAATATCTAGACATCATTCATGGAAGGCTTGGTACATCTTCCTTTCGGTATCTTCATTCATGAAAAGCTACTACTAGTGTGTACATCATCTTCATTCACAATTATGGATTTACTACTTAGACATCAGCGTCAATTAACATCATCCAATTCATGGAGTTCCTTTGATTTAAGAGTTCTTACAAACATTTATCCTGTACAATTTATTTTTATATTTGTTTGCACACATATTTCGAATGAATTTATGTATATATATATATATATATATATATATATATATATATATATATATATATATATATATATATATACATATATAAAAAAAAAGAAAAAAAAATCAGTCCCGTAACAGGCCACAAGGGCCCAGAGGGGCAGATACTGTAGAGGTACCTTGATTATTGACCGTACGGCACACTACGGAGATAGTACGGTCAATACTATGCTCCGGCCGCCTGATTTTCCCCTTGGCTGCTTCGACTGCTAGAGTCATTAGCGCACCCAAGGTACCCATTATTAATTAAATTAATTAAAGGCTGGGTGAGCCTACGGACGATCTGGGACCCCAAATCCAACCCTTGAACGGCAGCACTAGAAGAAAAAAGCTATTAGTGCGCGCTCGGGTTTTGAACCTGGTCCTCCAGTTCATTAGTCGAGTGCTCTACCACTGAGCTAACCTCGCCCCCATATATATACATATATATATATATATATATATATATATATATATATATATATATATATATATATATATAATTGTTGGTTCATTCGCCTAGAAATTAGGCATGTAACACGCCCATTGTGAAATATTGTTCAATTGGACGAATAGGTAATTCGGTAGAATGACACGCTATAAAATAATTATTAATTTATACCTGCCGTAATTTCCGTGTTTTTAGTCATAAACTCGCTTTACCTCATGAGAAACTAATCGAAAAAGAGATATTTTAAAACAACCATAAATAGTCCCTTGGGAATGGGACACAATGTTTACTTGTCTACAATGTATACTAGAGTCAGCTGTCCATAAGAAGTTTTAGAAGTCTAAAACTATTGATATCAAAATTACATTCCACAGGATCGACTTTGTTCTTATAATATAATTTAGACATAGACAGTACTATTCGTCAATTCTTCTTTCTTTTTTTTTTTTTAATAACACACTTAGGTGAAAGAAACAGTTCGAATTCCATGAGAAACATGAACAGAATTTGTTTGAAGAGGTATTTCCAGTTGTGTGAATGTGAGTGTTATTAGTTTTCAGTTATTATATTCATACGTGTAAAGTGTTTCAATGTTAGTGATATCTTTCGGTTCAGATAGTCGAGTAGATGTAATAGTTAAAGAATATGAAAGTCAGATCACGTCGTACGTACGTCCGGTAGTTCTTTCAACGTAATCAACAAAAAGTCAGCCTTTTAGTCTATGTTTTACTTAATGATACACATATAAGTTTTCAGTTATAATATTCATACGTGTAAAGTGTTTCAATGTTAGTGATATCTTTCGGTTCAGATAGTCAAGTAGATGTAATAGTTAAAGAATATGAAAGTCAGATCACGTCGTACGTACGTCCGGTAGTTCTTTCAACGTAATCAACAAAAAGTCAGCCTTTTAGTCTATGTTTTACTTAATGATACACATATAAGTTTTCAGTTATAATATTCATACGTTTAAAGTGTTTCAATGTTAGTGATATCTTTCGGTTCAGATAGTCAAGTAGATGTAATAGTTAAAGAATATGAAAGTCAGATCACGTCGTACGTACGTCCGGTAGTTCTTTCAACGTAATCAACAAAAAGTCAGTCTTTTAGTCTATGTTTTACTTAATGATACACATATAAGTTTTATATAGTCATTCAGATCTGTTCTACAATTATGACTAATTTTAAGTTTTGAAAAGAAAAGGTGTCTTTTCTATTAAGTGTTTTTTCTATTCATTGGCTCCTGTCACAGTAGTAGTAAGTGAAGTGAATAACATTTAAATGGTGGCTTATACACGAAATCAGCACGCGGTCATGTTCACTGTTGCGTGTATCGGCAACAACTGACGGACTTGGAGCAATAAGGAGGCGGCTCCATTTTTGGGGATTTTCAGGTCAGAAAATTAACAAGGATTTATAAACCATCCCAATCCTCTGAGACAATAAGGAAGCAGCTCTGGTCCCCGCCATAGTGGGATCACAGCAACTAAACCGGTGTGTGGTGAGGTCCACTATTGACTTTACATCTGTCAGCCGACACCTGCTCTTAAATAATAAAAAGTCCGACTCGCAGGAACTGCATCATCTTTGCGCGGTTCCGTTCTTATATCTAGACTCATTTAAAATGATTAAAATAGAAGCTGTTATTATTTTGGGTCCACATTTCTAGAAAGCATGAAGATTAGATAGTTAGCCGTCGAGGTGATAAGTAAAGATGGAATGGTTGGGATTCGGCTAAAGAAACCTCAATACGATTTTTGTTAAAAAATCTATATTTAGGACGTTTTGGCTACTCATTGGTAGCCTTCGTCAGAAATGAAAGTGCCGGGAGGCAGAGGAGGACCAAAGTTGACAGTTCCATCTTTACTTTCAAGAAAGGTCTTATTTACGATCTTACCTGCATGGGTTCCCGCCCTAGGAAGGACCCCGCTAGGCATTTGAAAAACTATATCTTGGAAATCCATATCTCTAAGATTAAATTGTTTTTCTTATTTTTCTTAACCTGATTTATTATCAAATACATTATCCAACTGTAAGCAGTCAAAAAATAACAAGGAATAAAAACAGACAAAAAGAACAGTTCGAATCAGCGAAATCAATTACTTTAAAGTTTTAAGCACTTATTTCTCCGATTGACATCGTCTAATCAAAACTTTCATCAGAACCTTTTTTGTAGAGCATTTAGGAAGCTTTCTAATGGTATTCTTCCGTTTGCCAAGATTCTCAACCTTTTTCGAGATATTAAGGAAAGTATACAAAGTTCCCAAAACTTTTCATGACTGTTCATAAAATATTTTATTCTAACCCTTCCTTAACTCCAAACGTAACATAACTTTCAACATATTAGTTTTAATGAAAGTAGAACATGCAGATAATGTTTCAACTGAATCCCGTGATTCTAAGTACCCAAACCAAAAATGGTATTCAAAAACTATTGTTCCAATTTTCTCGAAAACGGTTAAAGCTATCGCCTTGAAAATGGTTTCATTCGTTTTCCTAGCCCAAGAAGCCTATAAAAAGAGTACTTACAAGCTTATGAACTCAAAAACGTAAGCGTTACGATTTTTTCTGCGCGAATTTCGCCCCAAACACCATCTTCCAGTGGGCGGATTTTGCTGGTTAACGAACTTGACCTTTCAAATTGGACGACTGATTTTTGTACCAAATTTCATCAAAATCGGACCATCAGGGAAGCCAGAAATGAGCGAACAGACAAATATATATATATATATATATATATATATATATATATATATATATATATATATAAATAAATATATACATATATATATATATATATACAAATTTGAACCACCGTTATTTTCGGTCTCTAGGGGTTCTGAAACGCGAAATTTTCTAGTCGGCACTGCCGGATTGTTTCATTGTATCAACCTTATAAGCGGGGTTCCTCCATATGGGGGAGGGAGGAACCGCGCTAAATAAAAACTGTTAAATGCAATGCCGTAATGAGCCTCGCTCACAAATATGTTGGACTAAATCAGATACCGTTCAATAACGCATGAAAATGTATAGCTACTTCAGCTACACTCATGATGGTGATTTGACAAAAACTGAGCCTCATGTCGACTAAAATTTGCATTAATTGATTTTTTTTTTTTTTTTTAGCACTTTCCTCCGAAGGAAAGTAGCTATTGAGGTTGGACTCATGACGGAATTTTTGAAAAATTTCTTCAAATCTTTATCGATCCTACCTAGTAGACACCGAAAATGACCTCCGTTAAAATTTATATATATCTATATATATATATATATATATATATATATATGCATATATATATATATATATATATATATATATATATATATATATATATATATATATATGTGTGTGTGTCTGTTAACACGATAGCGGCCAGAGTTTTTGTTTTTTCGTCATGAAACTTGGTATATAGCATTCAATTAGCAAACGATTGAACGAGTTCGTTAACCACCAAAGTCGGTCCACCGGAAGGGGGGGTTTACCCCGAACCCAAAACACTAATTTGACTATGTCAGCCGTAAAATTTGTTATATTTCAACGAAACTTGGTATTCGTAGTGGTAATATAGAGAGAAAAGTGAGATATAAAAATGAACTAAATCGGTTCATTAGAAGGGGGGGGGGGGTTTACTCCGGACCCACAATACCAATTCGCCACTACCAACCGTGATTTTTGGTATATTTCAACGGAACTCGGTATTCGTAGTGGTAATCCACAGGTAAATAACTGTTGTAAAAATAAACTAAATCGGTTCATTAGGAGGGGGGGTTTACTCCGGACCCACAATACCAATTCGCCACTACCAGCAGTGATTTTTGGTATATTTCGACGAAACTCGGCATTCGTAGTGGTAATCTACAGGTAAATATGTGTTGTAAAAATAAACTAAATCGGTTCATTAGAAGGGGGGGTTTACTCCTGACCCAAATTCTTAATATACTCATACCGGTCGTAATTTCTGCTGTATTGTAACGAAACGCGTTATACGTCGTGGGTAACTCATGAGAAAGAAGTGTTGTAGAAATGAGCTGAATCGGTCAATCGGAAAGCGGGGGTTTAATTTGTAATATGTTTCAATAGAAAAGCCCGTCAGACGTAGGTTCACAAAGCCGCCGCAAGGAGCGCTTTCTACCACTAGAGTGACTGTATCCTGTTCCTGCGTTAGATCAAAATACGATAATATGAGGTTTTTTGTATTTATTACGAAGTGTAATAGGTACCATGTGTAAACATAACTCTGGAAGCAAATTATAAATTGATCAGTTACTCATTACAAATTTAAAAGAGAACTATTCATGTTTTTATTTTATTTATGTAGGATATTTTAAGCAAATTGTTCTGGAAAGCAGTCTACACTACCCAAATTCTGAGGAAAGTGCTTAGTTATGCAGCTCCTGCGTGACGGACTTTTTTTGTATTATACATATTTTGTTTGCATTATCGTAAAAGCTTCCTAAATTAAAAAAAGTTATTAAAAAAAATATGATGTTAATTTTAGCTGAAAAAGTCGTAAATTGTTAGTTTTTATCGAGCATGGCACTATAAAGAGGCAGCTCCAACGCATTAAACCTAACACTGCCACTGTAAAAAAGACAGCCCGTCACGCAGGAGCTGCATAACTAAGCACATTCCTCAGAATTTTTGTAGTGTAGACTACATTACTGAATAATTTGCTGTAAATAAACTATATAAATAAAATAAAAACGTGAATAGTTCTGCTAATTTACATTTCTTATGAGAACTGTTCAATTATTAATTTTGTAAATAATTTGCTTCCAGAGTTATGTTAATATATGATACTGTACTACTTAATAAATACACAAAAACTTCATTTTCCGTCTTTCGATCTGACGCAGGAACAGGATACAGTCCCCCTAGTGGGAGATAGCGCTCCTCGCGGTGGCTTTGGGAACCTACGTCTGGCAGGCTAATTCAAATGAAACAGAGTTTAAAGTAAACCCTCCTTTCCGATAGACCGATTTATTTCATTTTTACAGCACTTCTTTCTCATGAGATACCCACTACGTATACCACGTTTCGTTACAATACAGCAGAAATTACGACCGTTATGAGTTTATTAGTACTTTAGGTCCGGAGTAAAACCCCCCTCCAAATAACCCGATTTAGTTTATTTTTACAACCCATTTTTCTCTGTTGATTACCACCAGGAATACCGAGTTTCGTTGAAATGTAACAAAGATTACGGCTGGTAGTGGCAAATTGGTAATGTGGGTCCGGAGTAATCCCCCCTCCTAATGAACCGATTTAGTTTATTTTTACAACGTATTTCTCTCTTTAGATCAACATAACGAATACCGAGTTTCGTATTTCGAGTTTCGTAAAACTACGGCTCGCATGGTCAAATTACTGTTTTCGGTCCGGGGTAACCCCCCCCCTCCCGGTGGACCGATTTTGGTGGTTAACGAACTCGTTCAATCGTTTGCTAATTGAACGCTATATACCACGTTTCGTGAACAAAAAACAAAAACTCTGGCCGCTATCGTGTTAACAGACATTTATATACACATATATATATATATATATATATATATATATATATATATATATTTTAAGGGGGGTCATTTTCGGTGTCTACTAGGTGGTATCGATAAAGATTTGAAGACATTTTTCAAAAATTCCGTCATGAGTGCAACCTCAATAGCTACTTTCCTTCGGAAGAACCTCTGGAAACCGAAAATGATGGTAGTTCAAATTTGTATATATATATATATATATATATATATATATATATATATATATATATATATATATATATATATGTTTGTCTGTTCGCTCATTTCTGGCTTCCCTGATGGTCCGATTTTGATGAAATTTGGTAAAAAAATCCGTCGTCCAATTTGAAAGGTCAAGTTCGTTAACCAGCAAAATCCGCCCACTGGAAAATGGCATTTGGGACGAAATTCGCGCAAAAAAAATCGTAACGCTTACGTTTTTGAGTTCATAAGCTTGTACGTACTCTTTTTATAGGCTTCTTGGGCTAGGAAAACGAATGGAACCATTTTCAAGGCGATAGCTTTAACCGTTTTCGAGAAAATTGGAAAAATAATTTTTGAATACCGTTTTTGGTTTGGGTACTTAGAATTACGGGATTCAGTTGAAACATTATCTGCATGTTCTACTTTCATTAAAACTAATATGTTGAAAGTTTTGTTAAGTTTGGAGTTAAGGAAGGGTTAGAATAAAATATTTTATGAACAGACAAGAAATGTTTTGGAAACTTCGTATACTTTCATTAATATCTCGAACACGGTTGGGAAATCGTGGTAAGTGGATAGAAACTATTTGAAAGCTTTCTAAATTCTCTACAAAAAATATTCTAAAACTATTTTTGATTAGGTTATGTCAATCGGAGAAATAAGTGCTTAAAACTTCAAATTTAGAAAGAAATTTAGAAACGTCTGTTTTGTTCTTAAGAACGGGTTTTTGTCGTTCTTTTTGTAATTTTTGTCTCTTTCCCTTTGTTTTTTATTGCTTTTTATTTTTGTAATTTCTTATGTTGGGAAAATTTTGTGTGTAAAACAGGATATGAAAAATGAGACCAATTTTCTGTTGCTAGAAATAATGTAAATTTTGGGAACTTTCATTAATATCTCGAAAACGGTTGAAAATCTTGGTAAACGGAAGAATACCATTAGAAAGCTTATTAAATGCTCTACATAAAAGGTTCTAATGAAAGTTTTGATTAGGCGATGACAATCGGAGAAATAAGAGCTTAAAGCTTTAAAGTAATTGATTTCGCTTATTCGAACTGTTCTTTTTGTCTGTTTTTTATTCCTTGTTATTTTTTAATTGCTTATAGTTGGTTAATGTATTCGAAAATAAAACAGGTTTAGTAAAATAACAAAAACAATTTATTGTTAGAAATATAGAGTTCCAAGATTCCAAGACCTTGTAACTAGCGGGAATGTTTCTAGTGATGCCGACCCTTCCAGGTAAGATTGTAAATCCAACCTTTCAAGACTGTTGGAACCAAAACAATAACTGTCGGGGTTCGGTCACTGCTACTTTTATCGTAAAAATGGTTTTATTGTGCCGACGTTTCGGCTTGAACTTCAAGCCTTCATCAGGGCTGTAAATACAAGTAGGACATATTTAACACTAATATATGCACATATCTATGTAAATATACCTAACATATATATATATATATATATATATATATATATATATATATATATATATATATATGTTATATATATATATATATATATATATATATATATATATATATGCATATAAACATACACATATAAACGCACACATATGTACATATATATGCCCACATACATACACATATGGGGTATGTATTATTAAGTAGCAGTGACCGAACCCGGACAATCCCTACCTTGCATCATCAACGGTCAACGATCTCCTCTCAACAAAATAATAACTGCTTCTATTTTAATCTTTCGAAATTAGACTAGGGATAAGAACGGAACCGCGCTAAGATGAGGCAGTTCCTGCGAGTCGGACTTTTTTTAATATACGATCTATAACTCGAATAACCTTCTTATTAGATTTTGTATGTGTCATATCGTTCAATTTGTTTAAAAAAAAAATAATACTTTTACTTTTAAAGTAATCATTTAGCGATAAAAAGTGTAAAGTGTAAAATAAAAAAAGACCCGGAAAAAATTGTTTACAAACAACGAAAAGTTTTTCCGAGAATTATGCCAAAGAGCGAAAGGCTTTTTGCCGTTTGAGCCGAAATAACAGCTTTTAGAGGATCCTCCCCCAGCTCCGAACCACCACATCGGCCCCACAAATATTTGTCTTGATTTAAAACAAATATAAAGACAGATAGGACAGGGTAAGTACCACAAAGGCCACATGTGGTCAGCTCGTACTTCACTCCACACTGCGCTTCGTGGCTCCTGTCTCTGGATACGAGAATTTACGCGCACATCCTATGGCAGTTCCGAACGCAAAATTTATTTTCGATTTGAATTTATGTTCGAAAAAGCCAGCTAGTGAAGAGTGAATGACATCAATCTAATATACAATTGTCAAACACCATTCACTCACTGGCCTATTATTGCCCAGCCCAAACCATTTGACAGAAAAATTTGAAATTTTGCTTGGACACTCCCTTTAGAATAGAAACACTCGCTAAGAAAGGTTTTTTTTTTTTTATATTCAAATTTTTAGAGGGGTTTGAATTTTTAGTTGGGTTTAAAGGGAGAACGCCTAGGCAGCATGCTTTGCTAGGACGATAACGCGGCAGCTGTTACCGTACTGTGTCTATTTCATGATATTATTTACGGTATTCCCTTTAATATGGTAATGCACAACGATCTGATCCATGAAATTAATAAAATCCTAAAGAAAGATTGTTACCATTTCTGGTTTAGTGTCAATGAAAACAAGCTTAGAGAGATAAAAATGACATAAATCCTTGGAAGATATCTAATCAACAAACTAGAAGGGAAGAAATCATAATTACCCGACTGCGCATAGGGCACACAAGGCTTACACACGGTTATCTAATGTGTAACGGAGAGCCTCCTGAATGCCGCACATGTGGTACTCCCTTCACCGTCAAACACCTACTCGCCGAACGTAGACAAATTATTAAACCAATTAATTATCCAAATACATTATCTGAAATTTTGGGAGATACTCAATCAGAAGTTGAAAAATTATTATTAATATTGAAAATAAAATAATATTATCACATTAATTTAAAGTACAATTGTTTTATTAACATAGTCCTTTCGGATTTGGTGGTGTAGATGGGGATAGTTTTGCGCTACGATATTCCACCATGATATTTAGCCTAAACCCTTCATTGAAAAAAAAAAAAAAACATTTTCTCATAGAGAACATAAATTCTAATTGCATTGATAATGTGGCATTAAAAATAAGGAAAATTTGATTTGTTATCAGACTGATGACAGTTTTGTTAATATTCTTGGGAGCTAAGGTTCCCTTCGTTCCGTCTACAAGGAAGCTTTAAGTATGGAATTCCCAAGCTTTGAGAAGTTCAGCGTCTTAGCTTAAATATTCGACGAGATAATCGTGTTTCAATAACCCATCGGATGGACATTTTGTTCCATAGAGAGTTTTTTTGATCCGATGAACCGTCTGCGCGTGGAACATAAACACTGGGAAAAATAAACTCGGCTCGGTTTATTTTTTTTTTGGCAAACTATCCCTTATTGTTATTATCTTCCCTTATTAAGGAAGAATTGTGTAAAAAAAAATCGAATTAATGTACAAATTAGTATCCAATCTAAATTGAATTAGATTGATTGGCAATTAGACGCGAGATGATAAATTAACGAACAATAATATTTGTATCTACCTGATATTTTAAATTGAAAAAAAAAATCATGAAAATACCTAATTTCAAATGTCTTTTTTAGTTAGTCTATTTAAAGAAATATATAAATTCTCTTCATGCAATTTGAATTCTTTATAAAAGTAGCAATTTCCCATGTTTAAAAAAATAAAAATTTTCTTCCAAATTAATATAGCGCAGACTGTTCGTTGGATCAAAAAATAACTCTCTAACTCTCTAACTCTCTATGGAACAAAATGTCCATCCGATGGGTTATTCAAACACGATTATAAGCAGGTTATTATTACAACCTAAGACGCTGAACGACAAAGGACTTTTTGACTTAGTTTTACGATTCCACATCGATATACGAAGTCAACCAGCTGATGCAAAATATTGTAATTAAGGTAGAAGCGAATTAAGCAAATCTGCTTAAAGTTGCATCAGTGAAGTAGGAGCTAATTCCTTGAATAGCGATTGCTGAATGATTGAACAGGAGAACCAATCAATCCAGATACATTATGAAGGCAGGAATCAATCTTCAATATATCAGCAATAGTTTTAATACCATTTTATATTGTCTTGTAATATTTTTAGTGCGGACAAAACGCCATAAAAAATAAATAGTCCGCCGAAGGGCTATTAGAAAGAAAGTCGGTTTATTTCATATTTTTACTCCGAAGATATAGAACATTTATTGGATGAGAATAAACGTAAAACCTTTGAGGTCAGCAGTAATGATGTTTTTATGGACTTTCCCGAGTTATGGGCGATCTCATAGCTTGGGAATTCCATACTTAAAGCTGCCTTGTAGACGGAACGAAGGGAACCTTAGCTCCAAAGAATATTATCAAAACTGTCATCAGTCCGATAACAAATCAAATTTTCCTTCCTTTTAATGCCAGATCATCAATGCAACTAGAATTTATGTTCTTTATGAGAAAATGGGTTTATTCAATGAAGGTTTTAGAGTAAATAACAAGGTGGAACATCGTAGCACAAAAAAATCCCTATCTAAACCACCAAATCCGAAAGAACTAAATATTTGATTTAACGGATTCGTCTTTTCATTTATTAAACAAAAATGTTTGCGTACGAACAGAAATTATAGCGGTTATTGCAGTATATAGGTATATGACAGTAGGTTGCCGGACTGCCCGACAGAAAGCGATTCAATGGCTCGTTTGCAATCAAATATTTCTCTAGACAGATGTTCCCCACCATGTTGGAAAAAAAAAATGTTTTTTATTTCTCTGCGATTTTTTATTAGGGAGGAATCGTCTCTATGACTTCGACTCGAATGCGCAATCGGGAAATTGTTACAATTTCACGTTTAATTTCTAAAAGATTGAAAAAATAACTTTATATATCATGAAGATTAGATAGTTAGCCGTCGAGGTAATAAGCAAACATAGAATAGTTGGGATTCGGCTAAAAAAACCTCAATACGATTTTTCTAAAAAAATCTATATTCAGGACGTTTCGGCTACTCTTTGGTAGCCTTCGTCAGCTAAAAAAAAGAAAAAACAGAAATTAATACAGAATTGTTTAACTTACTGATAAACCTTTTTTCTGTGTATTAATTTCTGTTTTTTCTTATTTTGTATTTGCTTATAACTTTATATATATATATATATATATATATATATATATATATATATATATATATATATATATATATATAATTCTTGTGTCAGAGTGTTTGTTGTAGCAACATCATATATTAATGTGTTTATCATATGTCAATTGTTTTCTATATATGTCATTTGTTTTTTCTATCATATGTTCTTATTAGTTCAACACACACAGTTTTTCAGTTTATGTTTATTATGTTTATACTGTAGTACATTCATTCAATAAAAATGGTGTTCAAAGTTTATATAAAGTGTATCTTTCACTGGCGACGAGGATGGGATGTAAAATAACAGAAACATGCCGCGAAAAAGACGAGAAGCAGAAGATTCTTCGTTCCATTTGGGCGAAGAAAATACTTCTGGAAGGATTCCATTTAAAATAGACAGTTTCGAAGGTAATGAAGCAGAGGAATAGAAGTACTGGGAGCAAAGGTTCAACATCACACTCCGATCCAGCAACACTACCAGCGAGGATATGCAGCGAGATCTCCTACTATCCAGGATGGGCTCCCAGCCGTTCAGAATCTTGGTGGATCATTACAGTCCTGATGACGTATGTAATCAGTCATTACACTCTTTGCTCAAAACTCTTACACAGTACTACAGTCCAAAGGCAAGTACTCTCACTTCACGTATTATTTTTGCTAGACGTTACAGGTTTGACGGGGAAACAATACATAGTTTTGTAAATTCACTAAAAAGTTTAGCCAATCCTTGCGATTTTGGAAAAAATTTAGACGAACATTTACGAGACCAATTTATTATTGGAATATCAAATGACTTTTGGCAAAGGGAACTCATTCCAGTTCACGACTCTGGACAAATGAGTTTCTCTGACGTACTGAAGTCGGCTTTGCTGTTAGAAAGTGTTGAGTCCCAACAGCGCCAGCTTCAAGGGTTGTCTGTGACAAACAATAGTCCCACTAAGATTAATAAAATTAAAAATAAGAAAGCACTCTGGAATTGCGAAAAGGAGTGCACTGTTTTCGTTGTGGCGGCAAAATTCATAAATCTGGGCCCTGTCCAGCTGAAGGACAAGAATGTCGGAGCTGCCGAAAAATTAACCACTTTTCTAAACCCTGTTTGGTTTCGGGTAACGCTATCATTGTGAAAAAACTTAATAAGGTTCGAGGGGAGGATTACAGTTCGGGATCAGATAGAAGCTCCAGTTCGGAGGGTTCAGTACGGAATATTTGTGCTATCAAACCCCCAGGGTCCCAGGTAATGCTGAAAATTAAAATAAATAACATGAAAATTAAAATGCTGTACGATCCAGGTGCCTGCAACAGCGTAATCGGTGAAAGTCTGTGGCGTAAACTAGGATCTCCTAATCTTGGAAGAACCCCGAACCTTCAAGCTTTTACGGGTCTTCCAATCAAAACTCTAGGCAAAATAAATGTTATGGTCACTGCGTTCGATAAAACAAAAGCTCCGTCAGCTGTTGTTATTCAAGGCGACGAAACACCACTGTTCGGCCTAGACTGGGTGTTGGCATTTAAACTGCCGCTTCCTCGCCCTGTACCACTTCCATTACAGTCAGCTGTACACAGCGAGCTTAATAGACTGGTTATAGAAGACGTGCTAGAGCCGGTGGATCCATGCGAGCAACCCATAGATTGGGCATCTCCACTTGTCGTTGCGATGAAGAAAGATGGTCGTGTGAGACTTTGTGCTGACTTTAAAGTTACAATAAATAAATACGTGATCAATGATAATTACCCACTCCCTATTTTCGAAGATATCGCTGCCAAACTACAAGGTGGTCGAAAATTCACGGTGATCGATTTACGCGATGCATACTTACAAATACCAGTCGAGGAAAGCTCCCGTCGATACCTGGTAATAGCAACACATAAGGGGTATTACCGGTACAAAAGGTTATGCTTCGGTATCAAAACAGCACCTGCCTACTTCCAGCGTACAATGGATGAGCTCCTAGCAGGAATCCCTAAACCAGCTTGTCTATTGGACGACATCATAGTCACGGGATCTACAGTTGAAGAGCACGAGCACAACGTGAGGGAGTTTCTAGCCAGACTCCGGAAAGCAGGGATTAGGGGCCACTGGTTTCAAAGAAACGTGAAGTACCTTGGCCACATTTTTAATGAGGAACGTACTCATCCAACGTCTGAGCACATAGAAGCAATAAAAACGATGCCTAACCCAGCAAACGTGAAAGAGTTGCGCTCGTTTCTCGGCTCAATAAATTGTTATGCCAAATTCGTTCCCAATCTTCAGCGAAAATGTGCACCACTCCATCGTTTCTTGCAGAAAGGAACTAAGTGGAATTGGACTTCCAATGATGACAAGATCGTTGATCAACTTAAAACTTCGTTGACAACATCAGATACATTACCTAGTCCATTACAATCCAAACTTGCCGATAATTGTGTGTAGTGATGCAAGTGACGCAGGCCTGGGGGCGGTAATATTTCACAGATTTTCTGATAATTCTGAAAAGCCGATAGCATACGAAAGTAGAGCAAAAATACAGCGCACTGAATAAGGAAGCATTGGGACTCGTATTTGCAGTAAAAAAATTTCACCATTTCATATTTGGAAAAACTTTTATCTTAAAAACAGATCACAGGCCTTTATTACAAATTTTTGGTGAAAATCGACCCATCCCTAAACTGGCAGCAAATCGTTTGACTAGATGGGCACTCATTTTGAGCCAATATTCTTACACTATACAATTCATTGAAGGGAGAAACAATTCGCCTGCCGACGATCTTTCTCGACTCCCACTTGCAACATCTGAGGGTTCTCCTGTGGAAAACCTTGGTCACCCTTCCAATGGCCACTTGCTTCACTTAAGGCTGGAAGATTCATCCCTTACAAAGAAATCTCTTAAAGCTGAGACGCTAAAAGACAACACTCTCCTTAATGTTATAGGATTTCTCCAGAAGGGCTGGCCGACAACCCGGAAAGATGTTCCTCAGGTTTTGACTACGTTTTATGAAAAGAAAGAAGAACTTTCTTTCGAAGAAGAGATTCTTCTTTGGAAGGGGAGAATTATTATTCCGAGCAGTCTACGCCCAACAGCACTAAGGAAGCTACACACCGGTCATCCTGGAATATCTAATATGCGGGCTATGGCAAGGTTCTATATTTGGTGGCCTCGCATGGACCAGGACATAGAGAATTTCGCCAAAGGTTGTAAATCCTGCCAAGAGAATGGTGAAAAAGAAATCGAAGCGCCCTTATATTCATGGTCAACACGCGACCTCCCATGGACTCGTGTTCATATTGACTTCGCTGGGCCTTACGAAGGGAAATTTTGGTTGGTTCTTATAGATGCCACGTCGAAGTGGTTAGAAATCAAACCAATTCAATCCTCAACAACTTCCAAGACAATTGGAGCACTAGAGGAGATGTTCTCAAGAATGGGCTTGCCTTCAGCAATAGTTTCGGACAACGGCCCTCAGTTCACTTCATATGAATATGACTATAAATAAAGAACAAACAAAAGCAGAAAAAAAAACTAATACAAATATTATTAGTAAAGTCTTAAATAATAAAATAAAACAAAAGTAAATATGTACATAAATTACAAAAATAAAATAGTGATTACGGAGGGATTGTAGAATACTGGAGGAAGAAGAGGATGAGGTCAGGTTAAAGGGCATTTGAAGGTCAGATTTCGTATGAAGTTGTTTAAGAAGAAATAACTAGAGCTTCCAAGATTTTGAGGGTCGCTCAATTCAAATCTGTGGTCTGTTTCACCACCACCGGCGCAAAATAAAGCTAATTTAAAGGAAAAATATGTATCTTTTGCTAAAACTGCATTTTTCATTGCTGTTCCTGAAAGAAGAAAAACCTTGACGTCCAGAAGTTTGTTTTATGCTTTTTTTCTTTTCTATTATAGTCCTGAAGGTCATTTCAAGGTCACTTTATGGCCATGGATATTCATAGGCCTTATGAAAGGTTGCCTTTTCGTAATTGTATTTTAGATTTTCGCGTTTTTCTCGGAAACTAAGCAAAACAGGATAGATGCCAAATTTTTTTTATTCCTTCTTTTATTATATATATATATATATATATATATATATATATATATATATATATATATATATATACATATATAATTTGAGTTAATGTTGCCAAGATAAATATCCATTTGTTTTGTTGTGAGTTGGAAATCTGGCAAGTGCTCTTCTGCATGATAGGTTGCCAGAAGAGAAGGTGTATTTGATTTGATGCCAGCCTCCTTCAAAACATGCTTCTTCTTTCTCCGGACATACCTTTCGTGCAACGATTCTTCAAAATAAACAAAGGTACACTAATCATTTGTGAATCTGCATAAATAAATATGAGCCATAATTTAAATTTACGACTTTTCGAATGAATGTATTTGTATACACACACACACACACACACACACACATCCACAAACAATATATATATATATATATATATATATATATATATATATATATATAATGGGGCGAGGTTAGCTCAGTGGTAGAGCACTCGACTAATGAACTGGAGGACCAGGTTCAAAACCGGAGCGCGCACTAAAGATTTTTTCTTCTAGTGCTGCCGTTCGAGGGTTGGATTTGGGGTCCAAGATCGTCCCTAGGCTCACCCAGCCTTTAATTAATAATGGGCACCTTGGGTGCTAATGACTCTAGCAGTCGAAGCAGCCAAGGGGAAAATCAGGCGGCCGGAGCATAGTATTGACCACACTATCTCACTAGTGTGCCGTATGGTCAAGAATCAGATACCTCTAAAGTATCTGCCCCTCTGGGCCCTTGTGGCCTGTTACGGGACTGATATATATATATATATATATATATATATATATATATATATATATATATATATATATATATATATATATTAAAGCAGTCATCCTGTCTTCATACTACTTTATTTAATAGGCCCGATATGTTTCTTGCATCTTCATCTTCGCACATCTTCAGGGGCACTTCTACAACAAAACATTATTTTTTGTACATCCAAACGAAACAATTTTTAGAAACTAAATATAAAAAAACTGTGGAATACTCCACTAAATGCATTAAGGTGGTACTAACCGAAATTAAATGTAAGACCTACCCTAAATGTTAAAATAATGACACCTACATTAATTGTTGTATAAAAAGGGTTTTGAGTCCTACCTTGCTAGGAAGTCCTCTCGTCGCCATGCACTCGCTCTGGAGTCTGGCTTAATACTAATGATGAACGGGGATTACCAAAATGGCCGTGTAATTATCAGTCTTTCGTAGTTGTCCTACTTAGGTCTATTCGTCCACATTTAACATTTGGGTCTTAATCTATTATTCCATGGAAAATTTGGTGGACATTTTTCAGATCAGTTCTTTTGTTCACTGCTTTTTCCGATTTTTTAAAAATATATATATCTTCTTTGATCTTTCTTTTCAGCGTATTTCTTTCTTTGGTTAATATTTTTACTTCTTTGAAATTGAAACTGTGCTTTTTTGATATCGCACGATCTGTCAATGCTATATCAATGCTCTTCAGGTGTTGTATAATTCTGCAGTCTCCCCTATGTAACATTTGTTGCAGTCGTTGCAGTTGATTTTATAAATATTATATTTTGTAGTTTCACAAAATATAATATTTATTATATTATAAAATTAGAGATGCTTTCGCCGTATCTCTAAGTTTACTAAACATCTTGTTTATTGTATGTTCATATTTCCAGCCAATTTTGCCAATATCTATACATATTGCTTTCTATAAGGGGATGACAATTGAAAGTAAAATATTGCTTTATTGGATTTAAATCTCTGTCAATTTTTTTATTTAAAAATACTTGTTTTCTTTTTTGTAAAAATAAGTGATTATGTAACGTGGTATCTTTTAATCTAGTGTTATTTTTAATAAAAAAAAAATAATTTTCAGTTTTTTATGTGATTTATCGGAATAATCGTTAAGCTCTATTTTACGCTTATTATTCTGAATATCCTTATTTATCACTTCTGTATCTGTTTTAACGTACTTAGATGGCCTTGTTTCTATAAAAGTTTTAGAATATTTTCTTTTCTTTTTGTTTTCTAAGTCGTTAACAAATTCTTGCGGTAAATTAAAAAGTTCAGGTTCAAATTTACATTTATCACTATTTTCCAGAAGGTGGAATTAATCTTTTAGTATATACTATGTGTTTTTCGGCTCTTTTTATTTTAAGTACAATTAAATCCCTAGGGTAATTATTTTCTCTGAATAAACTCAATTGATTTTTTATTTCATTGTAGAATTTAGGAAATGCTCTCCGTAAAGCTGATAATGTTCTATTATATAAAAGATTCTTTTTGAAATGAAAAGGGTGCTGGAGTAAAATTTAATCATTCTTGTTGAATGATATGTCTTAGGTTTCCATTTATACTCCAGGAAATTATTCTCATTTCTAATTAATTCCATATCCAAAAAACCCAATCTTCTATTCACTTTTAACTCATTTGTAATCTGCAAATTATTTCATTTATTATTAAAAATTAATAAAAGCGCATTAACTTCATTTTCTTTTACGCATAAAATAAGTTCTTCAACGTACCTGTATAAAAAAAGTATTTCAATTTTTAGCTCCGAAATAAGTTCTTTAAGAATAAAATTCATAATTACACCACTAATAGCTATTGAAAGTGGGTTTCCCATCTGTATCCCATAGAGTTGTTTATATAATTTATTATTGACTTGAAAATATCCAAATTTGCAATGAATTCCTTTAACAAATAATTCTTTATTTTTAATTTTTGTGTCTCTTTCAATCTGATTCCAATTGTTATTTATGATCTTGATTGCTAACTCTATGGGGAATATTTGGAAATATGTTGACCACGTTTTTTTTTACGGCGCTTCGACAACTAGGCCATTAGCGCCGACATCCAGGGAGCTGAGAGGAATTTTCCCAGCGAGCCGTGGGATGAGAAAATTCCTGCCTGAAAAAGGAAATAATAGGATTTTGCTATTAATAAATAATTTATTAATGTTACGTAGAATACGTATCATTTTATAAATTTATTATCAATGTTAACAGATGACACACACACACGCAAACAGGCCCACACACACACACTCACCTACCCACACGGGCACTCTCACAAACACACACACCACTTCCTTAAAATCACTTTAATATAATAAGTAATAAATTGTAATATCAATTTTCAATAAGTATCCTTGCATTTATTTGCACGGGATAGGGAGCTAGTTAAATCCTTTAATATATCACTACCTTGATAATTACTTTCAGATCGTAATTGCATTTTTGTAGCACATGTGCGTATATGAGGGGGCTCCAGCCCCCCCCCCCAAATATTGATTCAATCGGTGAAAATATGTCATAAAAACCTTAAAAATAAATTAAGTAGAATAGCTTTTTAGTTGGCTAACTCTTCCAAGTTCTAGATTGTTAGTATTTCATACCCCCAAATGCTCCCAGCCCCCACCCCCAAAATTATTTCCTATATACGCCCATGTTTAAGCATTGAGCAATTCTATTGAGCCCGTATTAGTCCGTAAATTGTCTCTCTTATTGTCTTCGACTACTCTCACTCGACTCTTCAAATCTCATAAATGGTCGCTCTTGTCACATTTTTGCCCTTGGTAACAATAATGTGCCCTGAAGCCACACTTCATTGTTTTGTACAAAAATATTTTCTTTTTGGTGTCCTGCCTTCCATTCTTGTTTTATCTGTGACTTTAATATCATGAAAATATGTGCTAGATATCATTTATTTGTTATCCTGAATAATCCTCATTTTCTAGACATATTCTCTTTTTTTTTTTTTTTTATTCTTTTGTGCTTCGGGGATTAGTACATCTAGTTTTTCTTTATAATTCAGGGTTTTTTTTTGTTGTCAAATACATTTTGTCTAGTCATTATTTTGACTCCTGAAAACAACAAACATAAGAAATACAATCGTGAATTATGACATCACCTGGCATGTACACGCACATCCGCCATTTCCGATTATTTAATCTTAAAGCTGAATAATTTATTTTAATATTGATATAAAAATAGCTGGTTGGAAATGCTTGGAAGTATAACAAAAACGTTCGAATTATGTCAAATTTGACGTTAAAAAGGCCAAAAGATTTTATATTTTCTCTTATTCCTAAAAAGCAATAAATATACAGTTAACAAGTCAGTGTCCTATTAAAACCTGGTGAGATTGTTGTGGTACGTCAGGATTACAGGTAATGTCAGGAAAGGGATTAGCCTTACAGGTTGTACACAAACTAGACAACTATTTTTAGCAGTACCTAATTCCTTTTCGTCTCAGATAACTTTTACAAAATGGCTGATGTAGGCGCTGCATCTAAAGCGAAGAGCATTCTATACCTTGTAGTAAGCTGATGTAGGCGCTGCATCTAAAGCGAAGAGCATTCTATACCTTGTAGCAAGCTGATGTAGGCGCTGCATCTAAAGCGAAGAGCATTCTATACCTTGTAGTAAGCTGATGTAGGCGCTGCATCTAAAGCGAAGAGCATTCTATACCTTGTAGCAAGCTGATGCAGGCGCTGCATCTAAAGCGAAGAGCATTCTATACCTTGTAGTAAGCTGATGTAGGCGCTGCATCTAAAGCGAAGAGCATTCTATACCTTGTAGCAAGCTGATGGAGGCGCTGCATCTAAAGCGAAGAGCATTCTATACCTTGTAGTAAGCTGATGTAGGCGCTGCATCTAAAGCGAAGAGCATTCTATACCTTGTAGTAAGCTGATGTAGGCGCTGCATCTAAAGCGAAGAGCATTCTATACCTTGTCGTAAGCTGATGTAGGCGCTGCATCTAAAGCGAAGAGCATTCTATACCTTGTAGTAAGCTGATGTAAGCGCTGCATCTAAAGCGAAGAGCATTCTATACCTTGTAGTAAGCTGATGTAGGCGCTGGATTAAACGATTTTTTAGATTGTCTAGTAAATATGTACGAAACATGTCGGGCCTATTAAATAAAGTAGTATGAAGACAGGAAGACTGCTTTAACGACCCCATGCCTCCTAAGATCAAAAATAATTTAGATATATTTTGGGTCATCTACGAGAATAAATTACATATATATATATATATATATATATATATATATATATATATATATATAGTAGCTTATTCAGTCTTCATTTATTTTATATTAAATTTTCTTTATTGTAGAAACGTTTCGGCTTTAAGTCATTTTCAATCTAATTATAATCTTCAGATTATGTGCTTGTTCGAAGGGTGGCAACCTATAGATAGCCCGGCGCTAATGGCCAAGTTGTAGATGCGCCGTAAAAAAAAAAAAAAAAAAAAAAAAAAAAATATGTGCTTGTATAGGTGATGTTATTTACTTTGAGGAGGAAATTTCATTTTTTTGAATTGTATGGTTCATTTCTCTATTATTACATGGATGATAATAAACCTCAATTTTTTTTTTTTTTTATATTCGTTTATTGGTTCTAAGTTACAAACCCATAACCATTATGGTACCTCAATTATTACATTTTATATCATATATTTGAGTCAACTAGTTGATACTATACAAGAAACATGGCAAGAATACTGGACAAACATACAAAACAACAAACTCAGAGAAATCAAAAATACTATATACGAATGGAGCTCTAGTAGCCGAAGAAACAGACGAGAAGAGGTTATACTATGTAGACTACGCATAGGACACACTTTACTAACTCACTCTTACTTAATGACAAATAAAGAACAGCCCATTTGCAGACAGTGTAACGTTCCAATGACAATAAAACACTTACTAACGGAATGTAGAATAATAGAACAACTAAAACTACCTTACAACTTACAGGAACTACTGACAGAGGGTAGCTCTTTCATCAACGATATATTTACATTTTTAAAACAACACAACCTACACACAAAAATTTGATTCTAGGAAAAAATTTAGATAATATTTCGAGGGTATAATAATAATCTGATTTCAATTAATTTCTTTTTTTTTTTTTTTTTTTTTTTTTTTTTTTTTTTTTTTTTTCTTTTTTTTTTCATTAATTAATGTTAGTAGTATTAGTCATATATATGTATATATAAGTCATACGTATGTAAATATAATATCTATATTGTAATAAGCAATACTGTAAATAATGTTAGCTCCTATTTCTTATTCTTAACACTTTTGTAATATTTAGTTCCATAAATTTCTACTTTTGTATATTGTATATTTTGTTTTGTAATTTAAA
>OX328123.1:160564616-160622116 GCA_946811695.1 Gonocerus acuteangulatus
ATGAAACACTGCAGAATGTAGTTTTTTCCGTGCACTTTAGCGTATTAAGAATCACATTAATAACAACGATGTTATAGAAATATGTTTATGCACAACTAAATTCTCCGCCAAATTCCGCGTTGAACGTTGCCCATAACGAACGTGGCCCCCCAGATCCACGATATAAATTAAATTCATCCCTTGATTTATGGATGGGGGGAGGCTTTCGGAGAAAAAATCCAAAGCCTAAGGAGGTGTCGCCTAAGCCTTAATTAATCTTGTCATAAGGCAAATATTGCGTGTAATATCGCGTGTTTTTGCCCCTAGGCTTTTTAACCCTTTCAGCCTCCATCCGTCATCCCGCGCTTACAGGAGCAGGAAGAGGGGGGGGGGGAGATAAATCACAATCGGTCACTCTTCATCAAGTAATCTGTAATTAACATATTTTAACCGTTGTATCTATTTTTACCACACCTTATGTGGTGTCAGCTGGACAAGAATAATGGATTGCTCGTGATTAAACAATGCAATGGAACGTAATTAAATGTTACCGATCTGCCCCTATCATTTAGGGGCAGATCGGTAAAATTTAATGATAGGGGCAGATCGGTTAAAATTTATATTCTTTTAATTATTAATGTAATGCTAATCATCCTGTTGAAATTAAAATGTAGGGATATTCGATCTAATTCTTCGTAGTCATTTATATATATATATATATATATATATATATATATATATATATATATATATATATATATATATATATATATATGTATATATTCTTGTTTTTTGTAGCCAATAGGTCATAACCTTATGACCTATTGGCTACAAAAAAACAAGAATATTGGAAGTTGGAGGTCAACAATGGAAGAAAAAGTATATATATATACATATACATATACAATGGACCATGGATAATTCCAACTTCGATAATTCGAAATCGTGGTTAATTCGAATATTTCTCTCGGTCCCTAGAATTTAGGGCATAAACAATGTAAAAAAATCCTGGTTAATGCGAATAAAATTTTGGATGATTCGAATTTTTTACGAGTCATTACCTCCGATGAGAAGTGTTCGATCTTAAATCTTGTGAAAATATTCTCCCATCGGGTAAGGCGGATACTAAGATACGGATTTAGGGGTTCCAGGACAAGAAGCGTGGCGGTCTCATAGTCTAGTTCTTGGACTCTAGGAGTTCTGCAAAGTGGTGGGTCGCGCTTCCTCCCTTCTAAGGGCTGTTGTAGTTACATCCTGTCGTTTTATCCTAGAATTCCCTCCCACCATCCTTCCCATCTACCTCTGTGAACTTGGCACCCCACTTTCGGAAAAAAATATGACAATAGATTCAAAAAATTGCAAATCGTTTGTAGTTATTTGTAGTGAAAAAAATTTCGTTTGTAGTTGCCCCGTTTTTCAGAACCGGGGGGGTCATAAAATACCCCGCACCCGACTTTAACCGAATGGAACCAAACCACTTTTATTCGACGTAAAATCGTTTGTAGTGAAAGAATTTTCGTTTGTAGTTGCCTAGAAAAAAAGTTACAGCCGCTTTATGAATTTTCAAAATGGCGACTTTTTTAGTTTTAGGGATGCGTGTTTTCTTATGGTCTCAATACATTCTAAATCGTTTGTAGTTGATAGTTTTGAAAGAATTTTCGTTTGAAAGAACTTTTTTTCTAGGCAACTACAAACGAAAATTCTTTCAAAACTATCAACTACAAACGATTTAGAATGTATTGAGACCATAAGAAAACACGCACCCCTAAAACTAAAAAAGTCGCCATTTTGAAAATTCATAAAGCGGCTGTAACTTTTTTTCTAGGCAACTACAAACGAAAATTCTTTCACTACAAACAACTACAAACGATTTTACGTCGAATAAAAATGGTTTGGTTCCAATCGGTTGAAGTCGGGTGCGGGGTATTTCTTGACCCCCCCGGTTCTCAAAAACGGGGCAACTACAAACGAAATTTTTTTCACTACAAACGATTTGCAATTTTTTGAGTCTATTGTCATATTTTTTTTTCGAAAGTGGGTTGCCAAGTTCACAGAGGTCTCCCACCTTTATTTCTCATTCAGTTATATGTCAGTCAGGGTCTAGATCTGTTTTATTGTTTGTGCCTTGAATTTCCGGTGTACAGTGCATTTCAGTGAGTTGTTAATTTAAGATGTCGAAGCATAGGAGTTATAAAACTTTAACGTTGTTGGAGAAAATAGCTGCGATTAAAGAAGCTGAAAAAGGAATAAAGAAAAAATCTGAAATTGCCAAGGACTTTGGAATTCCTCCTAACACTTTACCAACTTACCTGAAAAATAAAGAAAAAAATCTTGCCCATGAAAATGACTTTTTTCAAACCAATAGAATTTTATTTTTACTTTTCTGATAAATTATTTATTACTTATGTACGTAATCATCAATTTATGAAATGTTTTGTCTTTTGCTTTTGTTAATATCAGTTTTCTCTTTTGTAGAAGTAAGTGCTCATTCAACGCGATTGCCTTATTTAAATTCGTATTTTTCATAAAGAATTTTTGAAGACATGTCTGTAATAAATTTCGCATATATAGAAAATATCGATATAATTAAAAATTCAAACACCGCCATAAATAAAAAAACAGATTTAAAGAATGTGCACCAAATTTTTTATAGTATTATAAATTAAATCTCACGAAAAAATCTTTACCAATAACCGATACCATTAAAATAGCTAAAAAAATCTATACAAACCAGCCATATTCATTACCACAGATGACTTTTCAGTATTACGCCTGACTCAAGCTAGCTAGACAAGATGACGAGAGGACTTCCCGATACGGTAGGATTAACATTTAAGATAAAATATTATAGGTTCAAATGCAAATTTATTCAAGGAAAGGATAGGTATATATTCGTCTAAAAAATTATAAGTTTAAGATTTACAAAAATTATTGTTGAATAGGAAAGCCCCTGAAGAGGTGCGAAAATGCACGAAACATGTCGGGCGAAACATACCGAATAAAGTAGTTAAAATGAACAAAGAGTGTACTGCTTTATCGACCCCCTGCCAGAAAAAGAAGCAAGAAAAAGTGGAAAATATATATCGGGTCATCTTTCACAAGAATTAATATATATTATATATATATATATATATATATATATATATATTTATATATATATATATATGTATATATATATATTTATATATTTATATATATATATATATATATATATATATATATATATATATATATATATATATATATATACATCTATATATATGAACCACGAACGTTAGCTTATTTGAACAATTTTGTAATTCAACATTCTGTAAATTTTGTCATATATAAGATTACTTTATGTAATATTTTGTGTTCAATAGGATTATGTTGTAAACTCTCGAATGATATCCGAACGGCCCTCGCAACATTACAACCTCTATTGTATATTAGTCTTCATTATGTTGTGACATTTCGGATTTTTTGTATTTAATTAATAATGATTAAATTCTAATATCACTAGACATGGATAAGGGCTTTTAGTGAAATGGATATTTGGAACTAGAATTATTCAGAGACTGGCATGGCCTTATCGAAATTCCTGGTATAGAATAATTATCAAGTTCTCCAAATGTCACCCAGGGTTTTCAGAGTGTTACAAGTTAAAATCATTCATTAATAACATTACAATTTTTTCATGTTTATACTATTGGTTCTATGATGATATCGTCCCTACCATGTCAAACAATCGAATATGCAAATCGGAGCAAACTAGAGAAAGAACTTATTCTATCATTTAAGGCACTAAATGCTATTCTAAAGGGATTAGAGTTGTGACAATTTGTGACAAGCCGTATCGTCCACAATCCAAGAACAAAGTCTCGAATCTGGAAAACGAGATTTTGCATATTCGATAGTTTGACATGGTAGGGACGATAATCTGCTTAGCCTATTCATTACCCGATGGAAATGCATTTCTAATTTGTGTTTCAGGGCAATTCCTCCCTCCTTATACAGGCAAGACATCTCATGACGCAACTAGAAAATTTCCATTTGCAGTTAAAAGTGCCAACTAGAAAATGTCATGTTTATTTATATATATATATATATATATATATATATATATATATATATATATATGTGTATATATGTGTGTGTGTGTGTGTGTGTGTGTGTGTGTGTGTCAAGTTCGTTAACCAGAAGAATCCGTACTCTGGAACATGGGTTTTGGAGCGCAATTCCTTCGAACAAAATCGGAACACTTACGTTTTCGAGTTTGTATGCTTGCAGGTACACGTTTTATAGATCCCTAATATAGGAACACGAATGAAACCTTTTTTAATGCCATATGAGTAACCCTTTATGAGAAAAAGTGAAACAAATAATTTTCCAACCTGATTTTCAGTTTGGGTATTCGAAAATGATTGATTCAGTTGAAACTTGTTTCAGACGTTCGACATCCATTGAATATAAGGTAGTTAAATTTTCGTATATTCTCTAAAATATCTCAGAAACGGTTGGGAAATCGTGGTAAGTGGAAATTCAGTATTCGAAAGCTTACCCGAATTCTTTACAAAAAAAAGGTTCAGATGTAAGTTTTGATAGCGCGATGTCAATCGGAGAAAAAAGGATTTGAATCTTCGGAATTGTTAGTTTTGCTCTTTTGGGTTGGTTGGAGCTGTTTACTTCACGTTTTAATTGGTTTTTGCTTATTTTAATTCCATTTAAAAGTAATATGAGAATTTGACTAAAACAAGGTAGGAAAACATTGTTATAGTGTTTCCAAGAGCGAACGTTGAGAAGGTGGAGGAAGTCGCCATTTTACTGTCAGTTTCATGTTGTGGCGCCTTAAATCTATTTTCCCTTAAAAATTGTATTTTACTTTTTTCACGAAACAACAAACCGATAAGAACGGAACCGCGTTAAGATGAAGCAGTTCCTGCGAGGCGGACTTTTTGTTATTTTATTTAAGAAGTAACGAATTTGAAATCTGATTTCGCTTGTTGGGAAGTTCTTCGTTTCCTTCTATTTCTTTTTAGCACCTTCCTCCGAAGGAAAGTAGCTATTGAGGTCGTACTCATGAAGGATTTTTTGAAAAATTTCTTCAAATCTTAATCGATCCTACCTAATATATATATATATATATATATATATATATATATATATATATATATATATATATCAGTTAAAACGATAGCGGCCAGAGTTCAGAGTTTTTGTTTTTTCTTCACGAAACGTGGTATATAGCGTTCAATTAGCAAACGATTGAACGAGTTCGTTAACCACCAAAATCGGTCCACCGGGAGGGGGGGGGGTTACCCCGGGCCCAAAACACTAATTTGTCCATGCCAGCCGTAGTTTTTGTTATATTTCAACTCGGTATTCGTTATGTTGATCTAAAGAGAGAAATCCGTTGCAAAAATAAACTTTGCCACTACCAGCTGTAATTTTTGTTACATTTCAACGAAACTCGGTATTCTTGGTGGTAATCAACAGAGAAAAATGGGTTGTAATAATAAACTAAATCGGGTTATTTGGAGGGGGGGGGGGGGGGGTTACTCCGGACATAAAGTACTAATATGCTCATACCGGTCGTAATTTCTGCTGTATTGTAACGAAACGCGGTATACGTCGTGGGTATCTCATGAGAAAGAAGTGTTATAAAAATGAAGTAAATCGGTCTATTGGAAAGGAGGGTTTACTTAAAACTCTGTTTCATTAGAATTAGCCTGTGAGACGTAGGTTCCCAAAGCCGCCGCGAGGAGCGCTATCTCCCACTAGGGGGACTGTATTCTGTTCCTGCGTCAGATCAAAAGACGGAAAATGAAGTTTTTGTGTATTTATTAAGTAGTACAGTATCATGTATTAACATAAGTCTGGAAGAAAATTATTTACAAAATTAATAATTGAACAGTTCTCATAAGAAATGTAAATGAGCAGAACTATTCACGTTTTTATTTTATTTATATAGGTTATTTACAGCAAATTATTCAGTAATGTAGTCTACACTACAAAAATTCTGAGGAAAGTGCTTAGTTATGCAGCTCCTGCATGACGGACTTTTGTTCCTTTAGTCTTCTCAAAGCTATCGGTTCTTCCAAGTATGTATTCTCAAATGTTGTGGTATGTTTTATATTATATCTTAAGAAATTTTCTCTTAAAAAATACGTGTTTATTCCTATTGCTGGGGGTATTCTTCTCACCTTCCTCGAATAAATTTTACTCAGCAGATATTATAATCCTAATGAACTATGTTTTGTTTCACGTATTACACTAGTATTTCTAAAGTGACACAACTCAAAATATAACTGAACTAAAAATGTGTTACTCTTGCCATTGTAGCGGGTATAGCGTTAACCCTTTAACGGGCACATTTCGCTAGCTATGTTGGCATTTTTTTAATTTATATTTGGGAGTCTGGGGGGCATCCAATTACTAAATATGAACCCAGGATGTTAAAAAAACAATTGTATCCATAAATACGGGGTAGGCCGCTAGAGCGGCCCTTGTCCATTCCAGGCCACACACGTATAACTCATGAATACCTTATGACAAAGTCTGATAAACCACTGTGCCAAATCTGTAACAAAGACCTCACAGTTCAACATATACTGACAGACTGTAATTTGAGACAAGACCTGGAAATTCCACGAGACATGAACCAACTACTCCGTGATAGCAGTCACCATATCAACGCTATACTTACCTTTCTTAAAGACAACAATATTTTTAACAAAATTTAACAAACCCCAGACCAAACTCCTCAAATAGTCAACATGTGAGTGTAGTATGTATTACAACAACCACTTAATTTTCTTAATTCATTGTCTTTGATTGTCTAGACGACCCAAACTATGCTTTTAACATCGCCGTTGAATGTTGTTTTTTTTTTTTTTTTTTTTTTTTTTTTTTTTTTTTTTTTTTTTTTTTTTTTTTAATAAACATCACTCATGACGTAGTATATTCATTTATTAATCATTATTTTACATAGGATCCTTCCTATTGATTGTACATGGGGCTATTGTTCTTATGTATGTTGTCATATTATGCATAGAACCTATATTGTAAATAGAAACTGTTGCTATTATATATAGTCATATTGTACATAGGAACTATTTTCATCGTTTCCTTTATAATTATAAGTTTTTCTTAAAAATGTATTGTTTTTTACTAGTTAATTTTACTTTTAGCTGTATGTTATTTACAAACTTAATTGTATAATTAGATTGATACACACAATAATGTAATTGGATTTTTAATTATGTAATATTGTAACTATTTTGTTGTTGTTATGTATTTCTATTTTATATGTGTACCTGGGCGAAACGCTGTCAATGCGGGGTGCTCATAAATAAATTATAAAAAAAAAAAAAAGTGGCAAAGATCCCGAAAATTAAAATGGTTTATTCGATGGCGTATAGTATAGTGCTAGCCCACAATAGTATAGTGCTAGCCCACAATAGTATAGTGCTAGCCCACAATATCATTTAAGACAGAATTGAGAAAAACATTTCATTAGGAACGCCAAAAAAAGTATTTTTTCCTTCCATTCTAACGAGAGTAAAGTACTTATAAGACGAATCAATGAATAACATGTAAGCGATATACTCATTTCAATTAAAATCAATTAATTCCTAATCTAGAATGTATAAAAGAATTATTACATACTTTGAAACGATTTCCGGATAAGATGAGTGATCCAGAGAGCCAATAATGCACGGCCAACACTGACACAAGACGAGTGCGGGAATGGTCGAGGACCGCTTTATCGGTCAACTTCGTCATATCTCGGCTCCTTGAGCCCAAGACCTCCAAATACTATTTTTTGGCATACCCCGGCATCTAGCAGGAAGCATTGGTACCAATTCCGCCTCACTCGCGTCATTTCTTAATTTCAGTGAGCAGTGCCGCTCAAGCGGCCCTTGCCCGTTAAGGGGTTAAGAGAAGAAGAGTGACACAAGTGCCCTCTGGTATACAAGCTTATACATACATTTTTCATGTTTGATAAAGAGATAGTTATCATTTATTTCATAGTCATAACTGAAAAACACCAATTTTTGAGTTGTGTCAATATATATATATATATATATATATATACAGTAGAACTTGGATAATTCAACCCCTAGGGACCGATTAAAAGTTTGATTTATCCAAAATTCCAATTACAAAAGTTTTAGAAAATAAAAGGCTATAAAATGGAACTTCATATTTTCACATTTTTAAATTAAAAAAAAAAAAACATTTTATTTAAAGAAAAACAAACATTTCATGAATTGATGATTACGTACATAAATAATAAATAATTTATCAGAAAAGTAAAAATAAAAGTATATTGTTTTGAAATGAAGTCGTTTTCATGGGCAAGCATTTTTTTTTTTTTTTTTTTTAAGGTAATTTGGAAAAGTGATAGGAGGAATTCCAAAGTCCTTGGGAATTTCAGATTTTTTCTACATTCCTTTTTCAACTTCTTTAATAGTTTTATAAGTTCTAGGCTTCGAAATCTTAAATTAACAACTCACTGAACTGCACTATACACCAGAAATTCAAGGCACAAACAATACAACAGATCTAGGCGCTGACCGACTTATAACTGAATAAGACATGAAGATGGGAGGGATGGTGTGAGGGAATTCTAGGAGAAAACGACAGGATGTAACTATAACAACCCTCGGAAGGGAGGAAGCGCGACCCACCACTTTGCAGAACTCCTAGAGTCCAAGAACTAGACTATGAGACCGCCGCGCTTCTTGTCCTGGAACCCCTACATCCGTATCTTAATATCCTTAATACCCCACAAGATTTAACATCGACCGCCTCTCTGTCCACTTCCTAGTGGAGGCACAGACTCGTAAAAAATTCGAATTATCCAAAATTTTATTCAAATTAACCACGATTTTTTTACATTGTTTAAGCCCTAAATTCTAGGGACCGAGAGAAATATTCGAATTAAAGACGATTTCGAATTATCCATGTTCCACTAGTGTGACATTTTTTTTTTTTTTAGTTTTTTTTACGGCGCATCTACATCTAGGTCATTAGCGCCGACAACCAGGGTGCGGCGAGGAATTTTCCCAGCGAGCCCTGAGATGAGAAATTCCTGCCGGAGGTGGGAATCGAACCCACCATCTCCCGCTTATGAATCCAGCGCGATAGCCACTAGACCACGGGAGACCCCTTTTTTTTTTTTTTTTTTTTTTTTTTTTTTTTTTTTTTTTTTTTTTTTTTTTATTTTAAATTTTCAGAAAAATTCTTACTTTATTACATTTCCCGAGTGTTTTTATGTTATATTAATGTTGGTTTCAATGTATTCTCCTATAGCCCTGTTCTCTAGGGAGAGAAATAAAATTTAGTTATTTCCGCCCTTCTTGAAGACAACCCTCGTCAGAAGCTCAACTTTTGATAAGGTTTTATACGGCCGAGAGGAATCTTCAACTTTTTACGGTTATCCCCCCCCCCCCGGAGACGTGCGGGTAACAGCCATCCATTTATCCCCCCCCCCCCCAGGAATCTCACTTCGCCACTCGTCAACTCTTACATTCTCTACGTGATTAGGAGCATGTTGTCGGCGGTAAGCACTCCTCTTCAACGCAATGAGATAATTCTTCTCGATTCAGGATAATTCTTCTGAGGTCAGATACCTTCACATTATCTGTCCCTTTCGTCTGTAATGGCCCTGAAGTCGGTCATTAATGAAGGCAAATTGACGAAGAAAAATTCTACATTTGGACGCTAACTCTAAAATATTTACGAAAATTCAGATTTTAGGCGCTAGTACGCACGGAAAACGTACAGTAGCGGAAATTACCTAGGCGACCTCTTTCTTTTTCGCTCTATTAAAAACAACAAAGATTTTCAATTAACGTATCTTGTTTTTTACTATCAAATTCATTTTACTTCAAACATCAATTACAAAAACGACAAGAAATAAAAAGTCCGTCACGCAGGAGCTGCATAAATAAGCACTTTCCTCAGAATTTGGGTAGTGTAGACTGCTTTCCTGAATAATAATGCTTAAAATAGCCTTTATAAATAAAAACGAAAAATGAACAGTTCTTCTCTTTTACATTTGTAATGACCTACTGTTTTAATAATACATTTTGCAAATATATTCCATCCATAGGTATGTTTATACTTGGTACTAAACAACTTAATAAATACACAAAAACTTCACATTTTCGTATTTTAATCTGACACTTATGCAGCAGACTCTCCCGTTTTCCGGAATTCCCTTATCCGGACTTCGCCAGAGCTGAAGTCCGGTTGCTAGAAAAGCTTCCCTTCCCTATAGCCAAACATTTGTTTCGTGGTAGTCCATAGAATGGAAGCCAAAGAAGGCTCATTTTAGAGGCAGGAACTTGCCTTTCTACTACGAAAATAATTGTTTCTCTTAATACACTCGCAGCGGGAACGCCTGATTTTAGCCAGTCTAGTTCGAACATTCATAGCGAACTTGCGGAGGGAAAGTTTTAAAACTAATTATAATAATATGTGTGGTGTTATCATCATTATTATTTGTTATTATCATTTTATTTTTTCGTATTTACTTGTTTATCATTTATTTATTTTATTATTATTATTATTTATTTTTTTTTTTTAACGTTGTCATTTGTATTAATCAATTTCTGTATATATTATTAATTACATTTGTGAGGAAACTTAACTAATGTACTTAAAAAATGTACAAATGTTAAATAAACGTATTATAAATATTAAAAAAATAATATGTACCATTTTAAATATGCAATATTAAAAACGATAGATATTATTATTATTATTTAAATTTTAACGTTTATTATTATTAACTAAGAATTTTAGGACGGGTTATCTATAGGTTACCACCTTTTTCTTTTTTCTAAACAAAAGCCACCACCCCATAGTGGGAATCGAACCCACGACCTTTGGCACGGAGTGTTATGTGCACACGCCTTAACACTCACGGCTACCGGGCCTCCTATTATTACAACCTCAAATAATAAGGTTTTTTTTAAATACATATGTAACAACTTCTAACTGAATTGTCTTATCCGGCGCACAGTGGTGCCAAACGCCCGATTTTGGGGAAAAAATCTTTAGGTGCTTGAATCTATCTGATTTCGGGGTCTTTCTAACTTCTGAAGCATTTTTTTGTGCCAAGTCGATAGAATAATTATATTGGAAGATAAACGTGTTTTATATTACGAAAACCGTGAAAAACAGCAAGTATTCAAATTCAAAAAGTCATATTTTACTCAATTTGTAGAGATATGTTTATTTTAAAATGTATTTTCGAGTGCTTAGTTGAATAAATTAACATCTAATGTAATACTGTTAACTGTTTTAGACGTATTCCACTTTATGACAATTTTCGCTTATAACGGATTAATTCTGAAAGTTTCACACGAGCTATTAGATGGATCTCACTGTAAATGTTAAGTTACTTGCTATCAAAATCTATTTAACAACTCTCTGCAGAAAATAATAATGGTTAACTCGTTTTTCGTGAAATAATCGCATCACCTCATATTATTAGGCTGAGCAACACATACGGCCAAGTACGGCGATAAAAAATTTATAGGCAAACAAAACATGCACTTTTAGGCAAGACTATGCGGAAAGCATAGCTAAGAACCGTTTTTTTTTTCTACGCCCAAAAAACTAAAGATAACTTAGTTTCAGCCAACGGCCATAGTCACGTTGAATACACCGGTTCCCGTAGATCACCGAAGTTAAGCAACGTCGGGCGTGGTCAGTACCTGAATGGGTGACCGACCACGTGCTGTTGGCATTAGAAAAGGGTGGCAACCTGCAGATATCCCGGCGCTAATAGCCAAATAGTTGATGCGTCGTAAAAAAAAAAAAAATAAAATAAAAAAAAAAAATAAAAAAATAGTTTCAATACAGATATCTTAACACCATAAATGATGCACCGATTTCATGGTACATTTTGGCAAGAAAGAAAATTGTTTTAAAAGCTACATATAAACATATGAAACGTCTATTGACTATGAAGCTGAAAAAAAAAAACACGAAATCACCACCCTAAACGTAAGACACCTCATAGAAAAAAAAAACCTTCCTAAAAAAAAGGTATATAAAAAGAAAATTATTCTAATGACAGTTCAGATTCTGAAAATGGCACCGAAATTTCTTCAGGAGAAAGTGACGTTGATCTGTATGATTAATGTCGCGAGTTTTGCAACAATTTGAAAAATATGATTCGGAAAAAGGAAATTTTATATTTGTTAAAAATGAAAGTAAGAAGACTATTACATATTTAGTCGCAGAAATCTGTGGTATTAAATGTCTAATGTTTAAGATCCAATATTAAAAAAAAAAACAAAATTTAAGTTACAAGTATACGACAGGAGATGAGTGGATCTGCTTCACAGTTCAAACATTGGTCTGGATTTTTTAGCATATTAAGCATAACATAATATGAATAATAGCTTTTTTAATATGCTTACATCCTTGTCCTGTATTTATTAAACTTACAAATATAATTGTAAGTATTTCAGCAATATTGTAAATAATTATTTACAATATTACTGAATACAATTTTTTTCTGTACTGCTGTGTTGTTTTCACGTGGTCAGAGATACAACAACCCATGGTCAAGGGTACAACTACATGTTGTAACTTTGACCAGTGTACGATTATGTTTTAAAAAAATTTATAAAAAATATTAAATGTAAAGCTAGAACCTTAAAAAAATTAAATATGATAAACAATAGAATACTAATTACCTATAAAAAATCAAAATAAAATATTTTATTTGTTTTTGGGAATATATCCCATACAAATAGAGTGTGTACTACTCATAAATATACAATATATACACAGCATTTCATAATTCATTACTATTGACATGTTTCATTATTTAATATTGAGGAAGAAAAACAAAATAAATAAAAAAACAAGCTTTAAAAACATATAAATTAATTTTAAAAAATATATATATATCTATATAAATAAATTTATGATATATATTAATGTTTATTTGTTCAAACACTAGCGGGATTTACTCTTCTAGCATAAATTTTCTTAGGTTAAGACTCCTGATGGTGTACTGGAGAAGAGCCCTGATGGTCGACATATCGGCGGCATTGAGAATCTGATAAAACTCTTCTGCTGATTTATTGATAAAGTTGGTAAGATAATATCTCCTGTAGGGTGAATAGATTGGGCAACAGCAATAGAAATGTTGAAGGGTTTCATTGGTCTGAAGGTTACAAATATTGCATAGATCTTGTGGTGTTAATTGGTGAGAAGTTCTATGGTATGAGAGTCTGATAAATTTTATGCTGGCTGTTGGAATTTGAGATAGAAGATTCTGCTGATGTTGACATTGAGTGAGGTTCATCTGTAGATGTTGTTGAGGTGTATGTTCTGGGCTATAAATCCTTTTGTAATTTGGGCAAAAATCGAGTGTGTCATCCTATCTAAATCTTTATTGTGGAGTTTTTCTTTTATAGCGGTAAGACTGATATTTATATTTTTTCTCCTCTCCGATGTGTTTTCTAAAACTGCTATTAGTTCCTCTAATTGAAAGGATTTAAGTATCTCCTGAAGCAATAAAATCCAATTATTTTTAGTATTATTAGGATACCTTGTTGCATTATTTTTGAGGGCATTGAAACATATTCTTGGGTATCTGTGGCCAGGCATGTCCAGTATTTTTCTAACCCAGTTCAGACCCTGCTCCAGGATGGTGTATACTATATGGGTAGTCCCTGTTTCCAGGCGTAGAATATAATGAGGTGTGTATGGATGCAGGTTGAGGATCTTCTTGTAAAAGGCAAGGCGACAGCTCTCCACCATCTCCAGATACCTGAGGGACCATATACTTGCACCATACATCAAAACACTGTTAACCATGGATTGACAGAGTCTTTCCTTTGTATCCCACTCTTTAGACTTAGAACGAGCACAGATTCCTCTTAAAATACCAATTGCTGTGTTGGTTTTGCTGATTGCTTGTTTAGTTGCCTTCAAAAACAATCCAGACCTAGAGAACAGCACTCCTAGATAGGTGACTTCAGTGACCATTTCGATTTCCTGACCATTATACATAAACTTGCGTTCAGCTTTGGGCCTTCCTTTACTGAACTTAATGATTGCTTTTTTTAACAAAATTGATTTAAGAGTGATAATTTTTGTTTTATATCATAATGTGGTGTTCCTAAAATTATGAGATCGTCTGCATACTGTAGGAGAAGAATATCACATAACTCACTGACCTTTATACCTCTTACTCCATTTTCCCTGAAATAATCTTCAATATCATGAATATACAATTTAAACAGATCCGGGCTCAAAGATTCTCCCTGTAGGACTCCCTCCGTTACATCCACATAACTATCTTCACTCTGAGGGATTAATAGGTGTGCCTTTTCATAAAGATTTTTCATGATTCTAATAAATTTTCCACTGAGACCCGTATTGAACAATTTATGCCAGAGCAAATCGTGATTGACAGTGTCAAATGCTCTTTGGAAATCGATGACGACAGCATACAAGTTGGCTCCTGTTTGCCTTAGCTGGATTAATGAAGTTAAAACAAATATATTATCCAAGCATCCTCTACCAGCCCGAAAGCCTGCTTGAGATTCTGGAATGCTATTGGTTTCTTCAATCCATATATTCAGCCTATATTGAAGTATCTGGGTAAACAATTTTAAGATGCAGTTGGCCAAAGTAATATTACGATAATTTTCTGGTGATTTCGGGCATCCTTTCTTATGTATCATAATATTCTGAAGCTCACACCAGCTTTTTAGAATTTCTTCCAGTGTTAAAATGCGGTTGAACAGAGCGAGTATGTATAATTTCCAATTTAGTGGCAGACTTTTGTAGTACTCATATGTGATTAGGTCTGGTCCGGGTGTTTTTCCTTTTTTAGCATTGTGAATTGACTTGTCTAATTCTTCCAGTGAAAATTCTGAATCCAACAGTGGATGAGCTACAGTAATGAAAGCTGTGTTGGAGTAAATGCGAGGTGGATATATATTTTTAAAATATAATTCCCACTCAGAGGAAGATATATCGTTTTTACGACATGTTCCAGGTCGAAAAGCTCTAATAGAAAACCAAAACGTCTTTGAGTCTCTTGCATTTCTTAAGTTATCATTAATATATTCGAAAAATTCCTGCTTCTTAATAGAATACTAATTACCTCCATAGATTCCAACCCCAATAGCTACTTTTCTTCGGAGGAAAGTTCTAAAACTGACCAAAAAGGACCAACCAAACGAAATACTATTATATAATATGTACTAGCTTTATGTAATATGTACTTATATATTATGTAATATACTTTGGATAATATACAAAGGACGTATAGCCATAAACAAATACTTCAGATTCGTTTTTGAAAAAAAAAAAAAAACCAGTTACCACGATATCCTAACTGCTTTAGAGTATGTATATATATATATATATATATGTATATATATATATATATATATGTATATATATATATATATATATATATATATATATATATATATATATATATAAAGCAGTCCCTTAGAGGCCACGCGGCGAAAGAGGGTAGATACTGAAGAAGTATCTGATTCTTGACCATAGGGTAAAGTAGGGAGATAGTGTGGTCAGTACTACTTCCGTTATCTTCTTTTACCCTTTACAGTTACCCGTTAAAAAACTAATTGAAATCTGGGTGGGCCTAGGGACGGTTTGGAAGCCCCTATTTTTAGTTTTGACCTGAGCTCATCCAGTAAATAAGTCCCGTGCGCTGCGACTGATCTAATCTGGCCCCCGACACTACGGATCAATCTAACAAATAAATAAACATTTAGATACAATAATATATGAAAACATATAAATAATAATTACTAAACATAAAATACCATAACAAGCAAATATATAAAAATGAAATGAATTATATAAGAAACTAGCTGAATGCCCGTGCTTCGACACGGCAGATAAGTAGCCTTACCAAGAAGTGTTCTGACTGGGGATGCTGATCGGTGAGGAGGATGTGCAAGGGTTCGGGATATTATTACCTCGGATGGACGGTTGGAGCTAAAGCGTAAACTCTACGAGGGACAAGTTCAATTAAAATGAAATCGCAATTAAAAGGTAGTAGTTGGGGGTCTCCCGTAGTCTAGTGGCGCGCTGGATTCATGAGCGGGAGATGGTGGGTTCGATCCCCACCGGCGCCAGAAATTTTCTCATCTCAGGGCTCGTTGAGAAAATTCCTGGTTGCACCCTGGATGTCGGCACTAATAGCCACGATTTGTTGATGCGCCGTAAAAAAAAAGAAAGAAGAAAAAAAAAAAAAAAAAAAAAAGAGAAGAAAAAAATAGAAAAAGGTAGTTGTTGTCCCTCATAGCGTGAAATCTATGAGGGACAGTTTATTTCTAGTAATTCTAGGACTGCCATCATAGTTGAAATTAACCGCAATTAAAAATAATTTATTTATTAAATGTTAACGTCCATTTATTATTAACTACGAATAAATTAAAAATAATACTATGGAGTAGATACAGTACGCTGTACTTATATCGTTGCAACGGATGCTTCCTAGGCAAGCATGCTCTCTTTAAAACTAAAAATTCAAACCCCTCTAAAAACACTTAAAATTTTGAATATCAAAAAACATTTCTTAGCGAATGTTTACATTCTTAAGGGAGTGTCCATGCAAAATTTCAAATTATTCTTTAAGCTGTTTTGGCTGGGGGATGATAGGTCAGTGAGTGAGTTAGTGAGTGACTCAGTGAGTGAGTTAGTGATATTTGACAAAAATATAGTAGAAGATTTGTCATTATGATACTAGGTCTCGAGTCCACACGTGTGTCATATTAAGTTTAAAGTGGATATTAAACATGTTTACAAAAGAACAAAACAAGTTTTAATTTTTGTACTTTTTTATTTACATTTTATTCACGATATCGTCTATTAAATGTTGATATTCGTCAAAATGTTGCTCTCTTGCAGCCATGCACGCACGACATCTAGTACCGACTTGTAAAGTGCAGCTCAACAATGTTCTGGTGATATTTGGTGCATTGCATCTATGATCCGGTCTCTAATTTGCCCTCTTGAGTTGATTGAAACCTGATGAGCTTCCTGCTCCAAGGTTCCCAATACGAAGGAAACCATGATGAGGTGAAGATAGTCAGCCATTGAGATGTTGAGACGTCAAGGGATGGTTGAGGAGGAAAAAAGTTACATTTTTGCTTGAAGATCTGACGTTTTTTTCTTGAATTCTGGACTCCATGGGTGTCAAAGCCGTTGAGGATATTTTATGATCAGTCATATATCCAACATATTCAACATTAGAATACGTACGCGGCATAATTCGCGCGGCATTCACTCCAAGATATCTGGACAAGTGGCTGAAGACTGATTTCTGATTCATAGAAGAGACCAATATTGTAAACAAGCGAAAGGATGTAAAGAATAAAATCAAGTGTCTACATAATATGAGATATTATCTCAGTCTAGTGCCGAAGAGTAAAAGCTGTTTTAAGAATATCGCTACTCGAAAAATAATAATCGCTACCCTTACAATCTTCGAAAAGTACGGAACTTATTATTTCAAGAACACTTCAAGAGATCGAATTTTAGTATTTGGGTTTTTGAAATAATAGACAATGAAAAACGTAAATAGATATGTACAAAAATTAAAACTTGTTTTGCGATTTTCTCCAAAACGAAGAAAACACGAGCAAATCTTTAAAGGACTTTTTGGCCTAGTTTATCGGTTCTCTATGCATAGTTTATCGGTTCTCTATGCATAGTTTATCGGTTCTCTATGTATAGTTTATCGGTTCTCTATGCATAGTTTATCGGTTCTCTATGCATAGTTTATCGGTTCTCTATGCATAGTTTATCGGTTCTCTATGCATAGTTTATCGGTTCTCTATGCATAGTTTATCGGTTCTCTATGTATAGTTTATCGGTTCTCTATGCATAGTTTATCGGTTCTTTATCGCTATATGTGCATTTATATTATTCCCTTTCGGCTCCTCTCATTCTTAAGCTTTGAATATTTGAGAACTTCCTTCGAAATATCTCTTTGATATTAGATTGTCTTCAGTTGGAATTCGAAGTTGAATTACATTTTTATTCCAGACATTTTTCCAAAATAAAACAATATTATTAAAAGAAATAAAAAAGCACGCGAAAAGAAGACTGCTTTGATCATAAATTGGGATTAGTGTCGCTTTGAGTTTTCCGGAAGAGAAATGAATGCTATAGAATACCTCCCTTGACAAAAACAAAAAGATAACTGATTATAAAAACACTAACAAAATAAATAAATAAAGTGAAATTATAAGGTCGAGAAAAAGGGGTTGTTAGGAGAAGATGGAGGTCGGAGAAGCAATTTTCCAGAAAGGGGGGGGGACGAAACAGCACCTGTCGCCTTAACTTCGCCCCCTTCTAATGTAATCATTTTATATTAGATATGAAAAAAATATGAAGGAACTCTCAAGGAGGCTCCCCAACATCTTTAACCCCAGCAACCTTAGCTTACACAATGATATTCCAGTAAAGTAATAGTTGAGCTGTCTTTGATCTATCCAACATTTTATATTAGATATGAAAAAAATATGAAGGAACTCTCAAGGAGGCTCCCCAACATCTTTAACCCCAGCAAGCTTAGCTTACACAATGATATTCCAGTAAAGTAATAGTTGAGCTGTCTTTCATCTATCCAACATTTTATATTAGATATGAAAAAAATATGAAGGAACTCTCAAGGAGGCTCCCCAACATCTTTAACCCCAGCAACCTTAGCTTACACAATGATATTCCAGTAAAGTAATAGTTGAGCTGTCTTTGATCTATCCAACATTTTATATTAGATATGAAAAAAATATGAAGGAACTCTCAAGGAGGCTCCCCAACATCTTTAACCCCAGCAACCTTAGCTTACACAATGATATTCCAGTAAAGTAATAGTTGAGCTGTCTTTCATCTATCCAACATTTTTTAAGTGGTGTAGATTCGATCTAGGGTAGCTTAAGGATTGTATAAACTCCTTTTTAGAATTCTTTACATCTCTGTTGAAATATTTAGACTTTTCATAAAATAAGATTCCGTAACAAATTCAAAATCAAATGCGTTAATGACCACAACGGTTGACATGCCTAAACTCAGGGCGAATTGTTAAAATTTCCACAACTAAATGGCTTTATAGACAAAAAATTATCTATTCACAAATGCTAATATGATGCTCCAGCAATGAGCGAGTTTTTAGTAACCAACAATGTCTCTTAGATAGGTTTATAGTTGTTGTGATTACTAAATTAAGATTTTTAGTACGTGTAAGTTCTTGTTGAGTCCTTAAGTAACTTATTTATATAGCAACGAGCTGGTTTTAGCACATTCTAAAGAAAAGAAGCTATTGAGGTTGCATTCATGAAAGAAACAAAAAATATCTTTAAATCTTCATAGTTTCCATCCAGTTACGGACTGCATCAGACCATAGGCGTGTATAAGGGGGGGGGGGGGCTTCTGGCTATCCTAAATTTAGTTGATCTGTTTTTTGTTTTTTTCTCCTTTCTTTTACGGCGCCATCGACATCTAGGGGCAGCGAGGACTTTTCTCAACGAGCCGTGAGATGAGGAAATTCCTGCCGCCAGTGGGAATCGAACCCAACATCTCCCGCTTTAGAATCTAGGGCGTTAGACACTAGACCACGGGGAGACCCCTTTAATTGATCTTATTCACGAAAAACACAGAATTCCAAAATACAAGAATCATTTCACCCGAAATATGTCTCATGAAGTGGAACAATAAAAATAATATATGTGGAAAAAAATTGAGATAGTCAGTCTTGTGGCATAATAGTAAAAATAACTAAATTTCCGATTAAAATAATTAAGTGATTCTGGCAAGACTTAACAATAAGTGGCTACTTTCTAGGAATATAATATAAATTACAAATCTGCAATAATTAATTCTAGTAAATCATTTAAAAGCCAAAGGTGTACCACCTTTACTTATACAACAGGATTTTATTTAATATTAAAATGAAATTTAGGTAGTGTGAAGAAATATGAGAAAAATTTGATATATAACTTATTCAATAATGATATGCTATTAATAGGAAAAAAAACTACACAAAAGTTTTCTAAAGAAACATGAAATGCTGAAGAAAAAAATAGACCGCCTGAAAGTTCAAGATTTTCAAGCTTCTCGGTTCTTTTCGTGCTTTCTTACAAAGTTATACTTTTAGCGAGAGCTAGGCCCCTTTGAGGGCTCCAGCGGAAGTTCAAAGTACTTCTGTTCTTAGCTTTTAGGATGGTTCTCAATGGGAAAAAAGTAATATGTAGGTCATGCTCTTCAGAAAGCGTGCACCTGAAACTTTCAAAGTCATTTTAGAACGCTTAAGAGCGCTCTTTCGAAAACACCGACTTAGCTGCAGACGGGAAGCCGATATTGTAAGCTCCTGACGTAGCAAACATTCGACCGCGATATGGTTTGCTCGAGATCGATAGGGCATTTTAATATCATACTCGATTTAATGTTATATGGAATTAAAAGAAGTCCGACTCGCAGGAACTGCGTCATCTTAGCGCGGGTCCGTATATCTCGAAGAAATGGAATAGATTAGGCATCACAAATCAGAGGAAACTTACAGTAGCCAACTTACACAGAAGCAGATAATTCCTAATCCTCATTCTTGAGGCATAAGTCAATACAATTATGTACTGAAAACGTACATTCTCATAGACTTCTTCCCAGAAAGCTCTATTCCAAACAACCAAAAATTTGTTGTAATTTTAAATATCTTGTTTTACTAGAAAATTCATTTTACTTTTAAAATCAACTGTAAATATGAGCTTCATGGCGAATAAAATTCCATTCTCTCGCAATATTGGAAGGTTATATAGATAGGAGAATTAAAAACAAACGTATGTATACGCCATCATGATTACCTCAGCCACTCCAAACTTATTACCAACACCTTTCACAGTTTCTTATTTTTACTAAAATACTAATTTTACTGATAAATGCAATTTAAAACAAAAAACAAAAATTAAAAAGTGAGTTAAACAAAGGCAAAACCGGTTCAAAAGAACAAAATAAAGACTTTTTAAGTTTCAAGCGCCTATATCTCTGATTGACCCATCGACTATTTTTGCAGAACCTTCTTTGTAGAGACTTTAGCAAGCGTTCGAATGATTACCGTCCACTTACCACGATTTACCAACAGTTTTTGAGATATTTACGAAAAATTTACGAAGATTTGAAAACTTTTCAAGTCTATTAACAATTTTTTTTCGCATACTTCCTTAAGTCCAAATATAACCAAAATATTAACATCTTATTAGATATGAATTTCCAATAAGTAGAAAATATTTCGACAGAATCCCGCGATTCTAAGTACCCAAAAAAAAATAATGATTACGAATACATTTGTTCCACTTTTCTCAAAAACGGTTACAGATATCGCCTTAAAAATGGTTTCATTCGTTTCCCTACGTTATGAAACCTATAAAACAAGTACCTACAAGCGTTACCCTTTAGTAAGCGTTTGAAAGTACCCTGAAAAACGTAAGCGTTACGATTTTTTTTGCGCGCGAATTACGCCCCAAACACCATCTTCCATTGGGCGGATTCAACTGGTTAACGAACTTGACCTTTCAAATAGGCGACAGATTTTTGTACCAAATTTCATCAAAATCGGACCGTTTTTGAACTTGCCAGAGAGCGAACAGACAAACATGTGTGTGTGTGTGTGTGTGTGTGTGTGTGTGTGTATATGTATATATATGTGTATATATATATATATATATATATATATATATATATATGTACATATATATATACAATTTTGAACCACCTATATTTTCGTGATCCATGGGGTCTGAAACAAGAAAGTTTCTAGTCGGCACTTCCGGATTGCGTCGAGAGGTCAACCTCAAAAGCGGGTTTCAAGGAGGGAGGGAGGAAACGCGCTAAAAGAGCCCGACTCGCAGAAACTGCGTCATCATAGTGCGTTTCTGTTGATATTCTTAGTGCCATTAGTAAAGGAATAGAACCAGTGTTCTGGTCTTTAGTGAGAAATATAAAATTACATTCCAAAGAGAAAGAACACAAGAGGAAACTGATCGTATTCTAAGCGGAAATGACTCCAACCCGAGCTATTCTATGTTCGACTTAGCAAAACACTATTAGATACGCATACGTTTCTCATTTTATTATCTTATTTTAGTAAAAGACTTATTTAACTGTTAAATTATACTAAAAAAAAAAATAAAAATTAAAAGACGTTGAGAAGAACGAAACTAACAATTTCAAAGTTCCAAGCACTCATTTCTCCGAATGTAATCGCCACATTGAAAATTACATCAGAACCTCTTTTGTACAGACTTTAGTAAACTTTCGAAAAGACACCTTCCACTTAACATAACTACCCTATCATTTTCAACTTTTTTTAGAAAACTGAAACTGAAAACTTTTCATATATATCGCTTTCAAAATTATTTGATTAGTTTTCCTATGTTAAGGAAGATATAAAACGAAGATTTAAAACGAGAACTTGCAAGCATAAGAACGCGGAACTGAAAGCGTTATCATTTTTTTGCGTCAATTCCGCTTCAAAAATATGTTCCGGTAGGGGGATTCTGCTGGATAAAAAACTTACCGCGTCAAATTAGAAGAAAGGTTTTTCTACCTAATTTCATTAACATCGAACCATTTTTGAGCAGGTGAGAGAGCGAAGAGACAAATGTATATATATATATATATATATATATATATATCACCTGTCCGTCTGGTTGTCAGTCTGTTTGTTCCTTATACAAATCCACACAGTTTGGCACATATGTAGGTCTTGATACGGGAAATCTCCTAGGCTATATAAATACACACACACACGCATACATATATATATATATATATATATATATATATATATATATATATATATATATATATATATATATATATCCTTATTCCAATAATAGAATCCAATGATCTTTTAGCGCGGTTCCTCCCTCCCCATAGGGAGGAACCCCGCTTATAAGGTTGATACAATGAAACAATCCGGAAGTGCCGACTAGAAAATTTCGCGTTTCAGAACCCCTAGAGACCGAAAATAACGGTGGTTAAAATTTGTATATATATATATATATATATATATATATATATATATATATTCTGCATGTTCTACTTTCATTAAAACTAATATGTTGAAATTTTTGTTACGTTTGGAGTTAAGGAAGGGTTAGAATAAAATATTTTATTAACAGACATAAAAAAATTTGGTAACTTTGTATACTTTCCTTAATATTTCGAAAAAGGTTGAGAAGCTTGCGAAACGTAAGATCACCATTAGAAAGATTACTAAATGCTCTACAAAAATGGTTCTAATGAAAGTTTTGATTAGGCGATGTCAATCGGAGAAATAAGTGCTTAAACCTTTAAAGTAATTGATTTCGCTTATTCGAACTGTTCTTTTTGTCTTTGATTTTGGTACTTAGAATTATGGGATTCAGTTGAAACATTTTCTGCATGTTCGAATTTCATCAACACTAATATGTTCAAATTTTGGTTACGTTTGGAGAAAAGAAAGGGTTAGGATAAAATATTTTATTAACAGACAAGAAAAGTTTTGGTAACTTTGTATACTTTCGTTAGTTTTTTTTTTTTTTTTTTTTTTTTTTTTTTTTTTTTTTTTTTTACGGCGCATCTACTTCTAGGTCATTAGCGCCGACATCCAGGGTGCAGCGAGGAATTTTCCCAGCGAGCCTTGAGATGAGAAAATTCCTGCCGGAGGTGGGAATCGAACCCACCATCTCCCGCTTATGAATCCAGCGCGCTAGCCACTAGACTACGGGAGACCCCTACTTTCGTTAGTATCTCGAAAACCGTTGACAATCTTGGGAAGCAGAAGGTTACCATTTGAAAGCTTACTAAATGCTCAACAAAAAAGGTTCTGAAGAATGTTTTAATTAGGCGATGCCAATCGGAGAAATAAGTGCTTAAAACTTTAAAGTAATTGATTTCGTTTATTCGAAGTGTTCTTTTTGTCTGTTTTATTCCTTGTTATTTTTAAATTGCTTATAGTCGGATAATGTATTTGACAATAAAACAGATTAAGTAAAATAAGAAGATCAATTTATTGTTAAAAATGTAGCGTTCAAAGAGAGAGATCTCAAGGCTTTCTAAATGCCTCTGAGCGGAGGCCTTTCTGGCCGACTTATGGGATAGCTGACCCATACAGGTAAGATTGTAAATCAAGACCTTTCAAGACTGGTTTGTTTGAGATTTCATTTGGATAGGTGTTTCGCTATTGATCTAAACAAAGTAATAACTGTTTCTATTTTATGCCTTCATAAACACTAAGAACGGAACCGCGCTAAGATGACGCAGTTCCTGCGAATCGGACTTTTTTATAGTTTCGCCGAATGTCTCAGAAAACATTGTATGTACAAGGAATATCGATCAGGGAACCTATAAATGGAATATGTCAACAGCTAAAAGGTCCTGTCGGTCCGGATTATATAATTTCAGTAAAACCCCGTCATCGTCAGGTTCATTTTTCCTATGTCAACACCACTTCTGTCGGGAAGAACTTCTTGTCAACTATATACAGATATATAAATGTGACATTTTTTGTCTCGGCGCCTTTTTGTTATTAAGAATTCCCGCGCTCAAATAAAATCTCTCCCTCTCTCCCCTTCTACCCCAATACACAATAGAGAGAAAGAAAATACAAGGAAGGCAGAGGAGTCTCAGATTACCACCCGGAGCACTTTACAGAGGCGGCGCCAGGCCATTAGGAGTGCCTATCATATTCAGGGTGTCCACAGCTTCCCGATCAGCTGACTGGATACGGGCGGAAAAATGCGGGAAAACATTGAACAGTGTTTGAAGGAAAATACATAAAGTAGTAAAGTTATATATATTCTTGAAGGAAATGTAATGCTCGACAACCCTATAAACGGCATTTATTTTTGGGTTTTTCGTTAAAGATTTATCCGGTCAAAAAGTGCAAAAACTGTTTTCCCAAAATGACAAACATTCAAGAGCGGATATTTCGAAAACTAAAGATGTTTTGAAAAACTTTATTGAGTTGAACTTGTAGCATATTTAATGAGCTTTCATTTGTTATAGAATGGTCATGTCGCTTGGACGCAGAGTTTCCGAGATATAAGTGAAACCCCGAAAAATGGGGCCTTCTAAACCCCCCTCCCCCCACCGGCACAAAGGCTACGGGTGAGGACTTTTGATATGTTGACCTCCTAACTAGCCCAAACAAAGTTATGAAGTCAAAAATTGTGTTCCAAACATTTCCATCTATAACTCTTAGTTACCTGGACTATTAGTCGTTAAATTATAGATTTCACGATGAACAGTGAAATTATTTTTACGTTTGAAGGAAAATACATAAAATAGCAAAGTAATATATATTATTGAAGGGAATGCAATACTCTACAACCCTAAAACCGTTATTTATTTTTTGCGTTCATCTTTGAAGAGTTATCCCGTCAAAACGGGGAAAAAATATGCGGCAAAAGTGTTTTTCCCCAAAATGACAGACTTTCAAGAGCGGATATTTCGATAACTAAAGCTATCTCGAAAAACTTTATAGAATAGAACTTGTAGGAAATTTAATCAGCTTTCATTTGTTATAGAATAATCATGTCGCTAGGACGCAGGGTTTCCGAGATATAAGTGAAAACCCGACAAATGGGACCTTCTAAACCCTACTGAGAAAAACAAGGAATCCAACATTCAAGGTATATTGTAAGAATTTCGTTACCATGTTTATTTCTCGAATAATTTCAAAAGATAACTATACAAAATCATAGTAGTAGGTTTAATGAGGTTTAATGGGTCTCTTCTTGGTCTAGTGCCTAAAAACTTGGATTCTCGTGCGGGAGATTGTGGGTTCGAGTCTCGCCAATAGCATGGATATTTCTCATTTCCGTACTTTTTGAGAGGACTACCTGCTGATCCATGGATGTTTACGAAGGGTGGTAACTAGGAGAAAGTTCGGCACTTGTCTAGATGTCGGTGCGCCGCACAGTGGTGACACACACCCGATTTTGGTGGGAAAAAATACAGGTACTTAAATCTTTCCAATTTCGGTCACATTTTTTAAGTATTTTATTTTTTTGAGTCGCATGAGACCACTAGCAATTCGATAGAACATTGCAATTCTTAGTTAATTGTAATATAGATAAAATATATTGTTAGTACGTTATAGAAATCGTGATATTATATTACAGTACATTGTATGAATCATAAAATAATATATCAATGAATTTTACAGATCGTAATATAATAAATAAATACAAATTGCAAAAAAAAGAAAAAAAATTAGAGCCTGCTGTTTAAATACTGGAACATAAATATGCTATAGGTCCACCTGACCAACCTATGTAATCACATACGAGTAGGCGAACGCCAGCGGACACTTTTTTGTAACGCTTTTTTACATTTTGTTTTTAGTCATCACTAAAGTATATTTATGCCCAAAAAAGGAGAGAGACAAACCAGAGGTAAGGGGTTTATTTGGTGATCTACTATATATTTGTCAAATACCACTCACTCATCTATCAACGCCCAGCCGAAACCGGTCGACAGAAAATTTTGAAATTTTGCATGGACACTCACTATATAACGTAGGCGCTCGCTAAGAAAGGATTTTTTGATTTTCGTAATTTTAAGCATTTTTATGGGGGGTTTAAAATTTGAGTTGGTTAGAGAAGGCAAGCGTAGGCAGCCTGCGTTGCTAGGACGATAAAGAACAGCTGATACCTTACATTATCTATCTCATAGTTTTATTTCTAATTGAGGTTAATTTCAACTATGATGGCAGACCTTGAATTACTAGATATTAACTGTCCCTCGTAGAGTTTTAATTGCGTTTCTTTTCTGCCTGTCCCCGTCAGATAGGCTTGCCATATTTTTGGAGAGTTAAACCGAGACACATTAATATGGGATGGGCATACCAGGGGGGGGGGATAAAAAGAGTACAAATTATAAGCAAAATGGTTGGTGAGTTTTAAGCCTAGCAACTAACGGGAAGGGGGGATCCTAAACTGTTAGTCTACCCAAACCTTAAGAATAAGAACGGAACTTTTTTTGCTACTTGATTTTCTTAAAACAATCTCTCAGCCAAATAGTAGTGTCTGGCAGCTGGCAGCGCTGTGCAGGTAGTTCCAGCGTTTTACAGTTAGATTACTTCTCATATCTTTGACACTGTGTGCAGTAGTAACAATGTTGATTGTAGAAAAGTAACCGATTTATAAAAGATTCTTATAAACATGAATTCATTACTTTTTACATCTTACAGCCTTTTCCGGGACATTGATAAAATCGGGCGGGACACCGAAACAATTGCAAAATACCGGGACAGTCCCGGTCAAACCGTGATGTATGGCAGATCCTTAGGTTTTCCAGGTGAGGTAATAATATCCGGAACCCTTGCACAGCCTCCTCGCCTATAACCTTGGTAATACTCGTAAATATATTGGGTGTTACCATATAACTTCTTGGAAACATAAACTTTTAAATTTGAACGCCCATTGAATAAAATATAGTATGACGGGAACCGTGCTGTAATAAACTGCACAGAATTGTATAGTAACGTAATTTTAATGAAACATTATTTAACGCAATAAAATAACTACTTATCTACCGTGACGAAGCACGGGTATTCAGCTAGTAGGGTTATATTTTTGAATATGAGTTAATTGACTTTAGGTGAGTTAGCATGATGTTAATTTATTTGCTATTTCGGTTTGTAAGTCATGTTGAATGCTAGGTGGGCTCGTAATCTGCAGTAAGTATAAGTGTAAGTCATGTTGAATGCTAGGTGGGCTCGTAATCTGCAGTAAGTATGAGTGTAAGGCATGTTGAATGCTAGGTGGGCTCGTAATCTGCAGTAAGTATGAGTGTAAGTCATGTTGAATGCTAGGTGGGCTCGTAATCTGCAGTAAGTATGAGTGTAAGTCATGTTGAATGCTAGGTGGTCTCGTAATCTGCAGTAAGTATGAGTGTAAGTCATGTTGAATGCTAGGTGGGCTCTTAATCTGCAGTAAGTATGAGTGTAAGTCATGTTGAATGCTAGGTGGTCTCGTAATCTGCAGTAAGTATGAGTGTAAGTCATGTTGAATGCTAGGTGGGCTCTTAATCTGCAGTAAGTATGAGTGTAAGTCATGTTGAATGCTAGGTGGGCTCTTAATCTGTAGTAAGTATGAGTGTAAGTCATGTTGAATGCTAGGTGGTCTCGTAATCTGCAGTAAGTATGAGTGTAAGTCATGTTGAATGCTAGGTGGGCTCGTAATCTGCAGTAAGTATGAGTGTAAGTCATGTTGAATGCTAGGTGGTCTCGTAATCTGCAGTAAGTATGAGTGTAAGTCATGTTGAATGCTAGGTGGGCTCTTAATCTGCAGTAAGTATGAGTGTAAGTCATGTTGAATGCTAGGTGGTCTCGTAATCTGCAGTAAGTATGAGTGTAAGTCATGTTGAATGCTAGGTGGGCTCTTAATCTGCAGTAAGTATGAGTGTAAGTCATGTTGAATGCTAGGTGGGCTCTTAATCTGTAGTAAGTATGAGTGTAAGTCATGTTGAATGCTAGGTGGGCTCGTAATCTGTAGTAAGTATGAGTGTAAGTCATGTTGAATGCTAGGTGGTCTCGTAATCTGCAGTAAGTATGAGTGTGAGGCATGTTGAATGCTAGGTGTTCTCGTAATCTGCAGTAAGTATGAGTGTAAGTCATGTTGAATGCTAGGTGGTCTCGTAATTTGCAGTAAGTATGAGTGTAAGGCATGTTGAATGCTAGGTGGGCTCGTAATCTGCAGTAAGTATGAGTTTAAGGCTGCACCTACATTGAAACCGTATTTTTCCCGATCCGTTCCGATCCCATCCAATTCGATTTTTTTTTTACCGAAAACGGCCGACGTGAGTGCTTACATTGGTCCCGATTCGATTTAGTCACATCTCGTCAGTAATGTCCTCGAAGTGAAGTGAAAATTAGTGATTAATTTAAGAAATACCACCTAATTAGCATAGAAACATTCGATTAGGTTGAATGTTGGAGGTATGAAGGAGGAGTTGACAGGCCAATTAATCGTCTGGAAGTATATAAGTTCCGAAAAAATAAATCTTAGTGTAACAGTTAATTTTTAACTGTTACACTAAGATAAGAGTAGCATTAGAATTCATATTTTTAAATTATTTATAAGAAAGGTAGCTAGAAGGTTATAAGCATTGGTAAGTTATAAACATTGGAAGGTTATAAGCATTGGATGGTTATAAACACCTTTCCGTGTAATTTAATAAACAGGGAAACAATAAACAAAAGATGTGACAAAGTTTTTCTAAATGTTATTAGCTTTCATTAAAAAAAAGCATTGAAATCAGTTAAGATGTACAGGCTGTAGACCTTTTTGAAACATTATATCGTCGATACAAAAGCTAACTAACGAATATGAAAATCACCACTTTTCAGAGTGGAAAAGTATTTATTCATAACTTTTTTTTTTGGACAGTCAAATATTCGGCAGATTTGACCTTTCGATAGTGGAATACTTTCCCTTTAATAGAGTGAAGTCTGATTGAAGAATTTGCCGTAAATAAGTCCAGCAGAAATTATTAAAGATGGACAATGAAAGATGCATTTTTTCATATTCGTTAGTTTGCTTATGTATCGACGATATATAGTTTGGCGAAATAATGCGTCGTTGGTCCCAAATCGGTCTAGAAACAAACAAGTTTGAACGGCCGAGAATCAGTGGCCATCGGATCGGATCGGATCGGGTCGGTACCAATGTAGGCACCTGCATTGAGATGTATACTGTTTTCTTCCGACAGTCGATCGTTATCGGAACGGGACCAATGTAAGGTGCCCGCTAACTGTCTGTCTTGTCGTTACATTAGATGGTAGTGCGTCAGTGAACTGTGTCCTAAGCGAAGAATAACATGTTCTCGTCTTAGTATGGTTTGTTTTTCGACCAGACTCTTGATGTGTTTTTAATTTGCCGCAGTTTGTCTTTCCGTTACAGCTTTTGCTAGTAAGGCTACTGTATTGCTCAGTGAAATACCTCCATATCCAGAAAACAAAAACATATCTTTGTTTTGTGTATGCAGTCTGAACGGATGTGTAAAAATCTCAATAACGATAGAATTGGTGTTGTAAATGTTTGAAATGGAGTTTAATGTATTTTAAATCAGTGCATCATATTATGTTATCCGTATTTGAGTATTTAATGGTTTTTAGCCCTAAAGGAATTTCCTAGAGTTCTGCTGTGAATAAAGTACAGTATTTGATGAGAGGCGTTTCTAGTAATGGCGGCTCTATTGCTTTTAATCCGTTCATAAATATGTAATGAGTGTTGTTATTTTACTAAAAACTCTTAGGAGGACTTTTAGCTCCTACAAAAATGGTAACCATGTTCATTTTTGTTTTCTAGTGTTAGTCTAAGGAATTCAAGTGTTTCTGCGTATAGAATGTGCGCTTGGTGTATTGTGAGGGAAACCTCCTTGAGGCACTCCATTTTCCTGAACAATAACATCCGAAAGAGCGGTACCTACCCTCACTCTGAATTACCTTCACTATGACCTCATTTCTCCATACTTCTATAATCTTCTTCCAGAAGAGAGAATAGTTACCACTCAAGAAAATTTAAATATAAATTTCTAGAATAGTTTAATATGAAATGTTGGGTAAGTTGTCTACGTGTTTTGATATGTAATTCTGTCAAGCCCAGGAAAACTAGAGCGTACATTGTTTGAGTTTGTCTAGAGATATTGTGTTATCTAAAGGGCGTTGGTAATATCAGTCTCGTGGAATAATTGTATTGTCCATTTTATGTTAAATAAATTCTGCTGCAATTTCAATATAAAATTCCTACTACATATAACATTTGTTTTCCTAAATGATGTTATGACTTTTTTAGCTATAAAAGAAAAGACATTTACTGAACTTAATGTTACTTTATATATATATTAGTAACAAATATATATATATATATATATATATATATATATATCTATATATATTTTTTTTTGACATTCATACCAGTACCAGATCTAATAAATCTAGTGTTAAAGCTATGATTTCCATTTGATTGGAGTGTAAGAGAGACCTCACGTCATGTAAATGCCTGAAAATCCATTAATGATCCATTGCAGTACAGATATGACAATATATATGTTTGAATCTGTGATGTATGCAGCGTTATTTGTGGAGTTCTTGATTTCGTAGAAGGTAGAAAAATAATGTCTCTCCACTGTTTTTCAAAGTATTTATTAGCAAAAGCTATTCGAGAACATGGTTCTCATCGTCAGTGCATCTATTACTCCACCGGTAGTACTGCTAACAGCCTCTCCGAACAGGTGTGAGGTAATGAGGCCATTACCTCACACCTGTTCGGAGAGGCTGTTAGCAGTACTACCGGTGGAGTAATAGATGCACTGACGATGAGAACCATGTTCTCGAAAAGCTTTTGCTAATAAATACTTTGAAAAACAGTGGAGAGACATTATTTTTCTACCTTCTATGTTTGAATAGATATACTCTAATATTATATAGCGGAAGATTGTAGTTCATGTCAAAAAGTCCAACTCGCAGGAACTCCATCATCTTAGCGCGGTTCCGTTCATATCCCTTTTGTCATGTGAAAAGCGTAGAATAGAAACAGATAATATTTGGTTCGGTCTTTGTTCAAAGGACTTTATGACTTTACCTGGTAGGGTCCGCCAGACCCCAGAATCCTCTTCAAGAGATACCTATTTAGTAAGTTTCAATGCATTGAAAAATATCAAAAATTTTCACAGTTTCTTGTGTTCGTCTACTGTAGTAATAATTCTACAAAAAAAAATCAATTAAAACATAAAATAAAAAACCAACAGAATAAAGTCAATTGAAAATATTCAAAAGACGTCATCGAATCTCTTTCTCTTGGCAAGCTATATTTCTAACAATGAATTGTTTTTCTTATTTTACTTAATCTGTTTTATTGTCAAATACATTATCCAACTTTAAGCAATTAAAAAATAACAAGGAATAAAAACAGACAAAAAGAACCGTTCGAATAAACGAAATCAATTACTTCAAAGTTTAAGCACTTATTTCTCCGATTGACATCGCTTATTCAAAACTTTATTCAGATTTTTTTTTTTTTTTTTGTAGACCATTTAGTAAGCTTTCGAATGGTAACCTTTCGCTTCCCAAGATTTTCAACCGTTTTCGAGATATTAATGAAAGTGGGGTCTCCCGTGGTCTAATGGCTAGCGCCTTGGATTATAAGCGGGAGATGGTGGGTTCGATTCCCAACCTCCGGCAGGAATTTTATCATCCCACGGCTCGCTGGTAAAATTCCTCGCTTCACCCTGGATGTCGGCGCTAATGACCGAGATGTAGATGCGACGTAAAAAGAAAAAAAAAATTAATGAAAGTATACGAAGTGCCCAAAACTTTTCATTATTTTTAGCAACCTATCATCATTTTACCTCTCCTGTTTTACGCACAAATACATTTTCGTAACATAAAAAATAAATAGCAATAAAAAACTAAGGGAAAGAGACAAAAATTACAAAAAGAACGACAAAAAACCGTTCATAAGAGCTAAACAGACGTATTTGAAGTTTTAAGCACTTATTTCTTCGATCGAGATCACCTAATCAAAAATTGTTCCAGAATCTTTTTTGTAGAGAATTTAGAAAGCTTTCAAATAGTTTCTATCCACTTATCGTAATTTCCCAACCGCGTTCGAGATATTAATGAAAGTAAACGAAGTTCCCAAAACTTTTCATGTCTGTTCATAAAACATTTTATTCTAACCCTTCCTTTACTCCAAACGTAACCAAAAGTTTAACATGTTAGTTTTGATGAAATTCAAACATGCAAAAAATTTTAACTGAATCCCATGATTGTAAGTAACAAAACCAAATTAGGCTTTGTATTTGTGGCGGCAGATACCTGGGGTATATTTACAACTCTTGAGGATTAACTCGTAGCAGGTACATTTTTTGTGGACCTACAGGCAGTGAACGGACTCTCTATTCCATCATAGTATCTAACTGTGTGAAGTTGAATATTGTTTCTAATTATACGTATCCTGTTTTATTGACAAATACATTTGACTACTATAAGCAATTACAAACACTAGGGAACATGCCAAAGAACTCGGAGTAGAAGCCTCGACAGTTTCAAGTCATTTGAAGGAAATCGGCAAATCCAAAACTGACATTTCATACGGTACAGCCTGATATATTTCTAGCAATGAATTATTTTTCTTATTTTAATTAATCTGTTTTATTGTCAAATACATTATCCTACTATAAGAAATGAAAAAATAACAAGGAATAAAAACAAACAAGAAGAACCGTTCAAATAAACGAAATCAATTACTTCAAAGTTTAAGCACGTATTTCTCCGATTGACATCGCCTAATCAAAAATTGTTTTAGAATCTTTTTTGTAGAACATTTAGTAAGCTTTTGCATGGTAACCCTCCGTTTGCCAATATTTTAAACAGTTTTCGAGATATTAGAGAAAGTATACGAAGTTCCCAAAACTTTTCATATCTGTGAATAAAATATTTTATTTTAATCCTTCCTTAACTCCAAACGTAACCAAAATGGCAACATATTAGTTTTAATGAAAGTAGAACATGTAGGAAATGTTTCAACTGAATCCCATGATTCTAAGTACCTAAATCAAAAACGGTATACAAAAAATATTTTTCCAATTTTCTCGTAAACGGTTATATATATATATATATATATATATATATATATATATATATATATATATGTACATATATATACATATATATATATATATATATATATATATATATATATATATATATATACAAATTTTAACCACTATCATTTTCGGTCTCTATGGGTTCTGAAACGCAAAATTTTCTAGTCGCCACTTCCGGATTGCGTCATGAGATCAACCTTATAAGCGGGGTTCCTTCCTATGGCGGAGGGAGGAACCGCGCTAAAATTAAAAAAAAATTACATATGGGATGAAACCTTATCAGGGAGGATTAACCACATCTAATCTTGTTTTTTTAAATAATTAAAAACACCGCCACATTAAAATTACTAAAGAGAAGTTGTACAGGCTAGGTAATTCAATCTATAAAATGCAATGAATATTACTCCAAACCTGAAAATTGATTAGGGTGGTTCTAAAAATTAATGATAGTGGACTGTATTTTAGTGAAATTAATTGAAATATATTAATGAAAATTTACACGGCAGTGAGGATATATGATCCACGCTACACAGTAGTGAGCATGCATGATCCACGCTACACAGTAGTGTGGATACATTATCCACGACACACAGCAGTGAGGATGCATGATCCACGATACACAGTAGTGAGGATACATGATCCACGCTACATGGTAGTGGGGATACATTATCCACGATACACAGTAGTGAGGATGCATGATCCACGCTACACAGTAGTGGGGATACATGATCCACGCTACACAGTAGTGGGGATACATTATCCACGATACATAGTAGTGGGGATACATTATCCACGATAGACAGTAGTGAGGATGCATGATCCACGCTACACAGTAGTGAGGATATATGATCCACGCTACACAGTAGTGGGGATACATTATCCACGATACATAGCAGCTAGGATCCATGATCCACGATACACAGTAGGGAGGGTGTATGTGCACTCTACACAGTAGTGAGGATGCATGATCAACGCTACACAGTAGACAGGAACGTGATTCACAAAACACATCATTTGAGGAAAGTAGCCCACAATATACAATATTGTGGGATCGTGAGAAAACGTGATATTATCCCCATCAAAATACGTAATTTAACCCAGACACTAGAGAGTGCGAGAGGAAACAGAAGAGGATCCGGTCATACGTTAATAATCTCGCGATACACACGATGCTGTACATAGGGGCGAACTTTTCCTTCTGGATGCCCGATATCGGCAAGCCCTTTATCCGTGAATCGGCTATCGGCGGGGATTAATAAACCTCTCGACGTTTGCAGATCTGTGCAAATAAGGGTTGATTACAGGTTTTAGAAGGGCTGTTTGGAGTCGGCAAATACAGACTCGCCCCTTTCTCCAAAGGTCATTACTTTTAGATGGATTCATCAATAGTTGGAAATTAATTTTCTTTACTAAATGTTAGAAGTGTAGCTGAGGAAAAGGGGAATGTATATACAGCACTGTTAAAACTAATACAATAAATAGGAAAACATTTAACATGACGAAGAGGAACCAGGGGAACAGCGAGACGGCGGCAGGAAAGAGAACTAGACACGAGTGGGTACATAAGAGGAATGCTGGGAAATAGAAAACGAACGCGTACATGAGTTCTGTGGTATCTTCAATTCTACTGGCCGTCTATTTACTTGAATAAACATCTCCGTTAATGATATAAAGATACATACATACATATATATATATATATATATATATATATATATATATATATATATATAGAGAGAGAGAGAGAGAGAGAGAGAGAGAGAGAGAGAGATTCTCTCAGATTTTCGGAGGCCTGGGGTCGTTAAAGCAGTAATCCTTCCTTCACACTACTTTATTTATTAGGCTCGTGCATGTTCTGTGCATATTTTCGTACCTCTTCAGGGGCACTTCTTGTTAGGAAGTCCTCTCGCCTGTAAGTACTCGGTCTGGAGTCTGGCTTAAGTTTTTAAAGTTTCGAAACTCACAACCAAAGGACGACACTTATACAATCACATACATACTATAGAGTACGCACAGAAAATACCAAAAATTAATTATAAACTCAAACAAAAACTAACAGGTAACGGACCAACAAGAAGTTATTTAAAGAGATTTAAAAACTTTGGACGAAATAAATGCTAAACTACTCGTCAAGGAAAACATTTAATTCATTAAGTCTGTTATATTAAATAGAGAAAACTGGCCGGTTTCTAAAATACGTTTTTTTCTAAAGAGCCTTTAGAACGGATATGTCTGGAACGGAGTGAAATAGACATGTGTGGTTGGTAGTGTTTAATTTCATATTTTGTCTAGTTTCACCCACTGAGGGATTGTCATTAACTTGCGATTCGCCCTGTAGACAATCGGTCCATATGAACTGGTGGTTCACTCTAGTTAACTTATTTGACAGATGCTACGGAACAAAATAACCTAGGTTTCCTCCAAATCCGAATAATTAATTTTCCCGTGCTAACCATTATTCAATAACGATTAGCAGAGGAAAATTAATTATAATTGTACTTGATGCAACCAACTTGGTAGACATAAAACCATGAAGATCTGATGTAAAAAGGAAAAGGATCATTTCAAGTAGGGTTTACCCCTGTATTCTTTCAAAATTAATTCGAGCTCCCAAACAGGAGCTGAGTGAGTATTAAAAGAGGGAAAAGAAGTTCAAACTTACCACCTTTAATCATATAATCTGAACATTTTTTAAACTATGTATTCCTAAGATATATTGCTCTCTAAGAAAGATTTGGATGTATTTCTCTGGGAAGGAATCGGGAACTCTGACAGGACGTATCCTGGCTATGACAGCTGACAGAGCCCCGTCGAAGGAAACCTCTTATTCCATCCCTACTTATATCCATGAAACACTTTCTTCTTCCCACTTTTTACATACAAAGACTTTGGCCATTTCAAAGAAAATGTTTATAAATTTAAGATACATGCAAGAACATTTTGCAAAGTATATACCTCTTATACAATTTTTACTAAGAAATTTTAATGTATTGTCACACATACGTACATATGTATTTTGTAAGCTTCATTGACATATAAGAAATATTCAAGGAATGCTCGGATATTATTTATTCTTGTGGAACGTGCAGTTAGGAACCTAAACTCTCATCATCATTATTCAAGGTTATCATCATTATTCACAAAGCTTCTTTGAAATTTTGATTTTGACCGAATCGGACGGGCGTTGACCACAGCATTTAGAAATATCGAATTCTGCAGTTTCGGAGGTTGAGTGGGGGGTAGAGAGAGAGAGAGGATTGGGGGGGATTGTTTGTGGCAGTTGCCGGATTAATTAATTACACTTTTCATTGATGAATAATTAGAAGTTCAGTTTTCAGCTAACCAATACTAAATTAACCTTAGAAATTAAATAGAAAACCGACATATAATTATTTCAAGCTTTTTCCATTTCGATTGGATCCGATTAAAAGCATTCGGTAAAGTCTTACAAGCACAGTAAAATGTGTTCCTATATATATATATATAGTAGACTTCTTTTAATCTGGCACGTTCGGGACTTGAAGCATACCAGATTATCAAATATTCCGGATTAGCGGATGCATTCGTAAAAAATGTATAGAGGTGAAAAAAAAACTAAATGTAGACGATAAGACTAGTTTATATTTAATTTAAACTGACTAAAATGAAATTGCACACTATTAGAATTATTCTGCCTGAGTCGAAAGCTATAAACAGAACTGGCAACAAGTAAGGTATTGGATCACAGAGAGGGTTTTCGGAGGGTATTCTACGACCCCGTTAGGCGCCACGGGGTTGTTGGGGTGGGGATTTCGCGATACTGAAGGAACTGATGAGGCGCAGTTTTCATGTTTGGCCTTGACATCCCTGCCGTGCAGGGTTATCAACCGCCCCGGACCATAGCATGCCGGATTAGAGGAACTCTACTGTGTGTGTGTGTGTATATATATATATATATATATATATATATATATATATATATATATACGCTCCAGCCGCCTGAGCTTTCCCTTTTCATGTAGGCATAGGGATGGCCTGGGAGCCCAAATACAACCCTATAAGACACTAGAAGATACAGTATCTAGAGAACTCACCACTGTCCTGTCTTTGCTAGGTAACCCCCGAAGACAAGCAGAAATAGCAACATCCTTCGTAGAGTCGAAGGGCCGTTATATTAGCCCTCTGCCTTTTCACCTTCTGCGACGTTCAAACCTATCATCGCTTAGTAAAGCAAGTGTTTTTGTTGTTAGGAATTAAATAATGTTTCATTACATCTTAGGAATTTCCAAATTCCTTTGAGGATTTATATTAGAACAAAGGAAGAGTTATGACATACGGGTCATAAAAGTTCTTAAAGGTCAAAGATTTCTTATTGCCAATGCCGGAATGCGTCATGACGTCATAAAGGGATAACGTCAGAAGCAAGTTTCTTACATAAAAATGTAGATATAAATCGCCGAAAATATATTGGATATATTCCAGTATTTAGGTGCTTTCGAATGGTCACCATCCACTTACCACGATTTCCCGACGGTTTTCCAGATATTTTAGAAAATACGAAAATTCCAAAACTTTTCATGCCTGTTAATGAAATATTTTATTTCTAGTACTCCCTTAACTCCAAACGGAACCAAAATTTACCTATTTATCATAGAATAGATGAATATCAAACGCCTGGAACAAGTTTCAACTGAATTTATTGTTTCTGAAAACCCAAAGTGAAAATTAGTTTGGAAAAGTAGGTGTTTCAATGTTTCTCGAAAATGGTTACAGGTATCGCTTTAAAAATGGTTTCATTCGTTTTTCTGCGCCAAGAAACCTATGAAACTAGTACCTGCAAGCATGAGCGTCATGAGGTCAACCTCATAAGCAGGTTTCCTTCCTATGGAGGGAGGGAGGAACCGCACTAAAAATATACAAACAAAAAACTAATTGAAATAACTAAAACTAAGAATACAATGATGAAAATATTTGTAAAAATGTTTAGAAAAATAAATTAATAATACAAATTAAATTAAAGGAACACACATTCTCGAATTGTTCATTAAATTGAATAAAATCGCAGTGTTCCAAAGTTAGATGCTTGTAAAATTCCGATAAAATCATAATTTGTATTTAATTTTTTCCCATAAATTCTTGAATGTATAAACTTCGATCATTTGTTTTGATTTTCATCACATTTTAGCGCGGTTCCTCCCTTGCTGCATAGGGACGAAACCCGCTTATGAGGTTGAACTCAAGACGCAATCCGGAAGTGCTGACTATAAAATTTCTCGTTTCAGAACCCATTGATTTCGAAAATAACGCATGTATGAATATATATATATATATATATATATATATATATATATATATATATATACATGTGCTTAAGTTCGTTAGCCGTTAGAATCCGTCGACCAAAACATGCGTTATGGAGCGACATTCGCGTGGGAAAATTCGTGTGTGGAGTTAATGACGTATTAGGAAAAAAAAATTATTAAAATACATGAAAACTTTTGGAATCTTCTTGTGTTATCCTTAATATCTTGAAAACGGTAGGAAAATTATGGTATCTGGAACATAACCATTCGAAGGGTTACTTCTCTATAAAAATGTTTCTAAAGTAATTTTCGATGGGGCGATGTCAATCGGAGAAATAAGTTCTTAAATATTCGAAATTGTTAGTTTTGTTCATTGTAACAGTGTTTTTTTACCGTTTACGTAACGTTTTAATTGCATTTAACATCGATAACATAGAGAATGCGGGGGGGGGGGGTCATTTCCGCTTAGGATACTGTCAGTTTACAGTTGTGGCGCCTTAAACTTCCTTCTCTTGGAGATTCTATTCCTTTACTAATGACTCTAGGGATAAGAACGGAACCGCCATAAGATGACGCAGTTCCTGCGAGTCGGAACGGCAAAAAAAAATATTTTGTCCCATCTGGTATTCTGTAATTAATTAATAAAATATTATGTATGCAAAAGAGTTTTTAAAGAATTGTTGTATTTTAAATTTCCAGGTATATACATGATTAAAAATTTTTAAATCACATCTCTATGCTTTGTTCATTATAATTTTGTTTATTATTTTAGGTGGAAGAGGGAAAACTCAAAAGGGTGTCCTATGCAGAATATAATATATTTGATAAAAGTACTCCATTCTTCCTTACTTGTAGTCTCTTGCAATGAAGGTTTAATTTACAATAACGCGAACATTTAGCGGCTCGGAAAAATTTCCGGAAAATTTACCAGAAAATTTTCCGATTCAAAATTTTCCGGAAAACCCACATCTCTAGGTAGGGGGATATCAATACTTTTTGTAAGTGAATTTTGAGCTGGAGCCGTCGACATTTGGCTTAAGGATGATGGGTTGCGGACATGACTCTTGTTAGTTTCTCGGGTATATTTGGCTTAAGGATGATGGGTTGAGGACATGACTCTTGTTAGTTTCTCGGGTATATTTGGCTTAAGGATGATGGGTTGAGGACATGACTCTTGTTAGTTTCTCGGGTATATTTGGCTTAAGGATGATGGGTTGAGGACATGACTCTTGTTAGTTTCTCGGGTATATTTGCGTGTATGCGAAAAGCCCCAGGGAAAGGCCCGAAATTATCAGCTCTGTATTTTCGGATTTTTCCGTTTTACGTTCTCCTTACTGGCAATGAGACGATTCATTTGATCCCCCACATGATAGGTTTCGAAAGGAATGATGAGTGGAGACAAACACAACTTTTCAGGATTTTTCAATTTTTTTTTTTTTTAATAATAACTTTAATTTCTATCATTCTGCAAATTTTCAAGTTTCTAACTTTCAGAAAATGCTTGATAATTTTGGTGAGTGATTCACTGAGTCGTATAAATTCCGATTTTCCATCGCGTATATCTCAGAAACACTTTTATTATTATTATTAAATTTTCCAAATTTACTCACAACTATTAGTCTAATATCTAGTTCTGAGAGAGTAAAAATCGGCTCTAATACGTCTTGTAATACACACACACAGTGTGCTTAGGCCTGGCCACTACCGTCCTCCTACATAAACCCCTTTCTTGGGATACTTAGGCAAGGTACATATATATATATATATATATATATATATATATATATATATAGGGGAAGGTGTTGTACCTCTGACTATATTGTACCTTTGACCACCGAGGCTGTGGCGGCATGTAGCAACATTTTATAAATGTTGGTGTAATTAGTTTTTAGCTCCTTCACTAGAGGGCTTGTGTAACCTACTTTGGATTATTCAAGTCAAAGAGGATTCTTGCAAAAAATACTTATCCATTTCTATCATAAAAATGTAAGTTATTTATTGATGACGTTTTACCTCATAATATTTTTTGTATTATGTCTTTTTAGATGGAAATCATTTGACAAAGTAGCTCTTACAATAAGAAACATGGTGTAGCCTCTGAAATTGATTTATCTTAACTCTAAAAGTTTTAGCATGCTTTTTAATTTACACTACCAGGGTGTTGTACCTCTGACCAGGACTAGTTGTTGTACCTTTGACCAGGTCAAAGGTACAACAAACCTGAGTAATTTTTTTAAAATTCAACTTTTATGTTCTTCTGCTACAATTTTTTTTTTAAATAATTAATATTGGTTGCTTCAATTGTTCAAAGAATTAAAAAAATAATAAATGAAATAAGTTCAAACTGATTTTATCAATCTTGAATGTAGCAGATCAAACCTATCGCCCCTTATCGTTCCACTTGAAGTTGTCAGACATCATCGAAAAGTCCAGGCAAGGAAAATGTCAGATAGGCTGGCCTAAAGGGAAACCTCGTAAATTTCTAATGTTTAAGATCCAATATTTGAAAAAACATACTTTAAGTGACAAGTTTACGAGAGAAGATGAAAAATTGTATGACATTGATGTTGAAGACATTGTGGCTAAACTTCCATACCCTACTAACGCTAGTGGATCTGCTTGACAGTTAAAACGTTTATCGATTTGACTGGATTTTTCAGCATATTAAGTATAACATAATATCAATAATAGCTTTTTATTATGCTTACATCCTTGTCCTGTATTTATTAAACATGCAATTAATTACAATATTATCGAATACAATTTTTTTTCTGCTCTACTGTGTTGTTTTTACGTGGTCAGAGGTACAACACCCCATGGTCAAAGGTACAACTACATGTTGTACCTTTGACCACTTTACGATTATTTTTTAAAAAATTAATAAAAAATATTAAATGCTAGAACCTTGAAACAATTAAATATGATAAGCAATAGAATACTAATCACAATGAAATTAAAAAAAAATGAATTTAGCCTTAATATTGAAGCTTAAAAAAATTCAATTTTGCATGGTGGTCAAAGGTACAACACCTTCCCCTATATATACGTATATATACAAGTATGTGTGTTCGTAGGCCGATTCTTGGCCTAGCACACTACCGGTTGTGTAGATTTAAGAATTTTTGAAGGAGTGTCAGGTAAAAATAAAATAAACTTGATTAAAAAATAAATGTCTCTAAACTTAAAAAATAAATGACTTTTCTTGGAGGGAAAATAATAATATTTAACTTCTTGAAAATATATAAAATAATAAGTAAACAGTCCACTACCCGAAATGAAATAATAGTTTAATGAATGCCTATAAGTCTACACCGAAATAGGCACCACGTGACCGCACAACTAGAAACAAAACTTAAATTGGCTGGGTACTTTTCGGGTTATCTCGAAATTTAAAAATTAATTAATAAAATATTATTGCACCGGCAACACTAACTAACCCTGTTTAACCTCCCCGTTGTTGGCAGTCAGGTTACGATGTTAACAGTCAGTTCACGTTGGTATTGCTACAAATTCTTTGACTATTTAATAGCCTAATGTTTTTGCACTTAATAGTTGTGGATGTGAAACCAAATTTAGGCAATTTATTGACACTGGGGCCTTTATTTCTCCAGAGAAACCCCCTAGATCGTGCCCGAATTAAAGGGGCTAGACGGCGGAAGGAATTAATAATATGCCCAGAGTTGATAATGGTATGCAGGACTGTAGGGCCGACTCCTCTCTGCCGAATCCGTGAAATACTAAAAAGGTTGAGCTGAAACAGGAAGAACCAGCAAGACTTGCATGACAATGGACACCATTAGGGGAATATTAAGTTATCTAATATATACATATATAGGAGTAGTGAATAGACTGGCATCTTCACGGAATACACACGGCCTACTCAAACACAGCACCGAATAGAACAGAAAGCATTTTATACACGCACAACTAAACAACATGGTGTTTCGTTTCCGTTTCCAAGTACACCGTCCTCTTACATTCTTGCAAGTATTCAATTTGTGGCAACTGGTTTACTATATTAGGATCCAAAAGAAAGGCATTATATATATATATATAAACCACCTGTCCGTCTGTTTGTTCCTTATACAAATCTACCGATTTTGACCGAACTTGGCAAACAGATCGGTCCATGATACGGGAAATCTCCTAGGCTAGGTCAACATAGTCAAATTTCAAAATTTATTCAAAAGATTTCTTTCTCTGATAAGACCTACCATACTCAAAGACTGCTTTGAAAGCCTCTGTTGGCTGATTCACTAATTACTTCGGCCATTTTGAATAATGTCTAACAATTTATTTTTTGATGTTGCTGACAATTAGAATAATTCAAACTCATTGATGAATGCAGTTTATTTCAATTTTATATCAACTTTCACTGTCTAACTAAGGAGCGCTGGACATTCTTTGATAAGAGCTATCTACTCGCAGGCTGTGGTGCTGGACTCTGCGGGCTGCTTCGCGAATTACTTCAAATTAACACCGTTCGACCGATTTTGATTTAACTTGGTACCTAGACAGGTAGATCTTGATTCGGGGAGTGTCATAGGCAGAAAGTAGGTGTAGCATGGCTCGCTATATATATATATATATATATATATATATATATATATATATATATTTTTGGTGCATCGATTTCTAGGATCATTAGCACCATTGTCAATTGTTTCGTGTTTAACATACAAATACATATAATTATTATTAATTTTTTTCTTCTTTTTTTGTGAGTTTAACGGCGTATCAACATTAGGGCTATTAACGCCGGAATTAATATTATTAATATTATATGTGAGTCAGTATATACTCAAAAAACCGCTGCAATGAGAGCTTCTGCTGAATCTTCGCACTTGGCCAAATTTTGATTTATGTGGAACGAAATGTGCTCAATGATATGCATATTAGGAGATTGAGGGGCCAATCTGACAAGTTGATTCAATGATTTTCAAACTATTCCACTTATTTTGCAATGTGCTTTGCATCTCTAGTCTTCTGAAATAAAATATTTTCTTTTTGACATTTAAAACTTGATAGTAGAGATGAGTGGAAAATTCTTATATATTTCTCAGAGTGCCTTTTTCTTCCTATTCTGGCGATCCGTCCAACATTTTGGTCCTTTTTGCTCCTTAGAACGTTTGACTGCAACCGCCAAATTTTCGAATAGGCTGGAATCGCCTGTTAGTAATTGAGATTCAGGTTTTTCCCAAATCCAGCTTCTCCCTTCATCCCCAAAACGATTGATTTTTGTTTTTCCTGATCTCGGGACTTTTCTCCAGTCAGCAATTGTTCAATTTTCAAGCTTACAACAAAATCCCAGTCGTAGTTGCCTGTTTTTTGTTTGTTTTTTTTAACCAATTGTTTCCAATTGGGTATGGAAGTTTAGCGACAATGTCTTCAACATCCATAACTTACAAATTTTTAACTTATCTCGTAAACTTGTCACTTAAGTATAAAATTTCTTTTAGCCAAATCATATTTTTCAAATTGTTGCTGGCCATTTACAAAACTCGCGACATTTATCAGACAGATCAATGTAATTTTCTCCTGAAGAAATTTCGGTGCCAGAATCAGAATCTGAATTGTGATAAGAACATTTTTTGTTTATTTACCAGTTTTTTAGGAAGGGGTTTATTTGTACGTATTTGTCTTACGTTTAAGGTGGTGCTTTTTTTTTCCTGCTTAAATAATTAGCTTTTCAGGAATATCTGTCAGGATACGAGGTTTCCCTTTGGGCGGGCCCCTATTTGACATTTTTCTTGCCTGCGCATTTGGATGAGGCCTTATAACTTCAAGTGGAACGATAAGGCGCGATAGGTTCAAAATGCTACACTGAGGATTGATAAAGTCAGTTTGAACTTATATAATTTATTATTTTTTAAATTCTTTATGAATAATTAAAGCAACCAATATTAATTAATTTTTAAAAAGTTGTAGCAGAAGAACATAAAAGTTAAATAATGAAAAAATCTCTGAGGTATGTTGTACCTTCGACCTGGTCAAAGGAACAACAACTAGTCGTGGTCAGAGGTACAACACCCTGGTAGTGCAAATTAAAAATCATGCTAGAAATTTTAGGGTTAAAATAAATCAATTTCAGAAACTACGCCATATTTCTCATTACAATAGCTAATTTGTCAAATGACATCCATCAAAAAAGACATAACACAAAAAATATTATTAGGGAAAAAATCAGGATTTGAATGTTTAATTTCAACAATATCAGTGCTGATATTTAGTTAGATAATACATAGAATATTATTTTATGCTCATTTGTAAAAGTTCGTGAATTATTTACACGTAATTTAATAAACAGGGAAAACAAAAAAAAATCCTGGCCCGACAAAGTTGTTATTTATGTTATTAGCTTTCATAAAAAAAAACAAAAAAAAAAAAAAAACATTGAAATCGGTTAAACACGGTTTGAAACACGAAAAGTCGTTGGGCCTCACTGTGCGCCGATTCGTTGTCTTTTTTTATTCACATTCAACGGTTCCAGGTCAAAGAGATGATTCGATAGCAGGACATTTATTCAAGTTTTTAATTGTTTAAGATCCGTATTACCTGTTTCTCTACCATGTTCTTAAAATGACTCTAGGGATAATAGCGGAGCCGCGTTAGAATGACTCACTCTAACATCTTAAACACATAAGATGAACTTCTAAAATATCACCAATTACAAAAAAAAGAAGAAAAAAAAAAGTCATAATCGCATGGTTACCCGTTCAAATGTAAGTATTCATTCACACATAGAATAGTTAAGGTATAATTATATATGTATATTGTGACTATGGCTTACCCCATAACATGGCTGAACTACTCGCAGATGGAAGCCATATGGAAGATATACACATATTCGAAAAATACAAAAATATTTAACACACTTTGACATAACACATGAAGATCTTTTATTTACTTATCTCGCTAGCATTATTTATACAGGGTGTCCCAGTCTTAAACCGACAGACTTCGTATATCGAAGGGGAATCGAAAAACTAAGTCAAAAAGCTCTTAGGCCATTTTCTCATTTTCGAATAAAAACTGTGTTCTTTTGGACAAATCCTGATTTATCGCTTAAACGAAGCGTTAAGAATACATTTAATAATAACGTACAATGTAATAATAATAATATTAATGAAGAATATAAGTATATAGATAATAATGTATAATATAAACATAAACAATTAATATAGATATCATTCAATGATTTATATATATATATATATATATATATATATATATATATATATATATATATATATATATAGACATAATGTAATGTAATAATATAAACATAATGTACATAAAGCATTCCAAATGTAAGGTGTACATCACCATGAAGCGAAACACCACCAAATAAATAAATTATATATATATATATATATATATATATATATATATATATATATATATGTATGTATATTGTTTGTGTAGTAATATGAAATTCGTATTATTTGTTTTAGTTAGTTTCTTTGTTTTCATAAGTTAGAAATCAGTGAGATTTATAAAAGCTTGTTGCTTTGATAAAAATGTATTGCTTAACTTCATTCCCTTGAGTTATATTTATATTGCTATTTATATTAATTTAATGTTTTTGTTGTGTTAAACATTAATCAATTAAATCTTTAATTGGATGTATATGTAATATTGTGCAATGGGATATGTATGTACAATTTCAATTGAGTAATTGTAACTATATGGTTGCTTATAAATAAATGTATGATAATAAACAAAAAAAAAATGGAAAAAGTCAAATTCATAAAATGGTTGAACATCTCGTGAAGGCGATAGTCACCGCAACCCTCCAAGTTCAGAAGATGACATTGAAGCCCTTGATGCATTATGCATGGCTGTAACTGCTCGAAACAGCTTTGAATAAAAAATCTGAAGTTTCCAGCTTGAATTAGGGTGGTTTTCCCAAGATATAGGAAGATCTGTCGGGCTTCTACTTTCTTTAACATAGATATATTCATCGATATACTTTGGAGATTTCCGAATAGAAGCACGTTCTCCGGACCCGCCTTAAAAACAGCAAGAATCGGTGATGTGATTAAAACATTACTAACGATGATTAAAACCCACCACTCTTATGGTAAGCGAACTCGCCTCGCCGCTGCTAAAGACAATCAAACAACGCTGGCAGCAAAAGTGGAACGAGGCAGGCTTTAATAAACTTAAGATGGCGAAGAGTGATTGCCTCCCTTGGGCGTCATCGGCCAGATCAAACCGAGGAGAAGAAGTGTTGTGTGCGAGACTCCGTCTTGGTCACACTCGTCTCACGCACTCCTACCTCATGTCCAGAACAAACCCACCTCGATGCGCTACCTGTCGGACACTTCTCAGCATACAACATATCCTTGAAGAATGCCGCAAGTATACAACGGTGTTACGACGGCTTGGAATACCCCGTAACATGGACGAGGCACTTGGAAATAATTCGGCAGCAGTCGATAAGGTACTCAAATTTTTAAAAATAACGGGATTTAATCGTCTTATATAATAATTGTGATAGTCTAGGTATACGTTTTTAGCGCGGTTCCTCCCTCCCCTATAGGGAGGAACCCCGCTTATAAGGTTGTACAATGAAACAATCCGCAAGTGCCGACTAGAAAATTTTGCGTTTCAGAACCCCTATAGACAGGAAATAACGGTGGTTCAAATTTGTATATATATATATATATATATATATATATATATATATATATATATATATATATACATATATGTATATATTCATTTATTTATATATATATATATATATATATATATATATATATATATTTGTCTGTTCGCTCTGTAGGTCGAAGACGAATGGTCCGATTATGATGAAATTTGGTACAAAAATCTTTCGTCTCATTTGAAATGTCAAGTTCGTAAACCAGCAGAATCCGTCCACTGGAAGATGGCGTTTGGGGCGAAATTCGCGCAAAAAAAATCGTAACGCTTACGTTTTTGAGCTCATAAGCCTGTTAGTACTCGTTTTATAGGCTTCTTGGGCTAGGACAACGAATGAAACCATTTTCAAGGCGCTAGCTTTATCCGTTTTCGAGAAAATTGGAAAAATAGTTTTTGAATACCGTTTTTGGTTTGGGTACTTAGAATCATGGGGTTCAGTTGAAACATTTTCTGCATGTTCTACTTTCATTAAAACTAATATGTTGAAATTTTTGTTACGTTTGGAGTTAAGGAAGGGTTAGAATAAAATATTTTATTCACAGACACAAAAAATGTTGGTAACTTTGTATACTTTCCTCAATATTTCGAAAAAGGTTGAGAATCTTGCGAAACGTAAGATTACCATTAGAAAGCTTACTAAATGCTCTACAAAAATGGTTCTAATGAAAGTTTTGATTAGGCGATGTCAATCGGAGAAAAAAGTGCTTAAACCTTTAAAGTAATTGATTTCGCTTATTCGAACTGTTCTTTTTTCTTTGATTTTGGTACTTAGAATTATGGGATTCAGTTGAAACATTTTCTGCATGTTTGAATTTCATCAACACTAATATGTTGAAATTTTGGTTATGTTTGGAGTAAAGAAAGGGTTAGAATAAAATATTTTATTAACAGACAAGAAAAGTTTTGGTAACTTTGTATACTTTCGTTAGTATCTCGAAAACCGTTGACAATCTTGGGAAGCAGAAGGTTACCATTCGAAAGCTTACTAAATGCTCTACAAAAAAGGTTCTAAAGAAAGTTTTAATTAGGCGATGTCAATCGGAGAAATAAGTGCTTAAAACTTTAAAGTAATTGATTTCGTTTTTTGACTGTTTTATTCCTTGTTATTTTTAAATTGCTTATAGTCGGATAATGTATTTGACAATAAAACAGATTAAGTAAAATAAGAAGATCAATTTATTGTTAAAAATGTAGCGTTCAAAGAGAGAGATCCCATGGCTTTCCAAATGCCTCAGAGCGGAGGCCTTTCTGCCCGACTTATAGGATAGCTGACCCATACAGGTAAGATTGTAAATCAAGACCTTTCAAGACTGGTTTGTTTGAGATTTCATTTGGATAGGTGTTTCGCTATTGATCTAAACAAAGTAATAACTGTTTCTATTATATGCCTTCATAAACACTAGAGATAAGAACGGAACCGCGCTAAGATGACGCAGTTCCTGCGAATCGGACTTTTTTTTGTCTTTGATTTTGGTACTTAGAATTATGGGATTCAGTTGAAACATTTTCTGCATGTTCAAATTTCATCAAAACTAATATGTTGAAATTTTGGTTACGTTTGGAGTAAAGGAAGGGTTAGAATAAAATATTTGATTAACAGACATGAAAAGTTTTGGGATCTTCGAATGCATTCATAATTTTTTTTTTTTTTTTTTTTTTTTTTTTTTTTTTTTTTTTTTTACGGCGCATCTACAACTTGGCCATTAGCGCCGGGCTATCTACAGGTTGCCACCCTTTTCTAATACCAACAGCACGTGGTCGGTCACCCATTCAGGTTCTGAACACGCCCGACGTTGCTTAACTTTGGTGATCTATGGGAACCGGTGTATTCAACGTGGCTATGGCCGTTGGTTACATTCATTAATATCTCGAAAACGGTTTGGAAATCGTGGAACGTGAAATGTAACAGTTCGAAAGCTTGCTAAATTTTCTAAAAAAAATGTTTTGAAGGAATTTTTGATGGGATGTTCATATTAGGAGATATAAGTGCTCAAACCTTAGTTAGTTATTTTCGTTTATATAAACGGATCTATTTGTGTGCTTCCCGCAGTCTTCAGTTCACTGCTCGTTATTTCTGTAATTGCTTATGTTAAATGTATTTGTCAATAAAACCGGATACGTATAAGTAGAAACAATATTTTGTTTTTACGGAATCTTGGGATTCTCGGATGCCGTATGAATATCTATTAGGCCCCCTCCGTATATTTTCCTTAATATCTCGAAATGGTTGAGAATCTAGGTAAGTGGAAGGTTAACATTAGAAAGCTTTCTAAATGCTCCACAAAAAAATTGTGAAGAATTTTTTGATGAAGCTATGTCAATCGGAGAAATAAGTGCATACAACTTTCGTTTATTTGAACGGTTCTTTTTGTCTGTTTTTATTTCTTGTTATTTTATTATTGCTTCTAGTAGGAGTAAAACAAGATAAGAAAAAGGAAAAGATATTTATAATTTTTAACGAAAGATCAAAACAAACTAATAATTGTATCTACTCCTCTTTTTTTTTTGTCTCTGTTTACCTTCGTTTTTTGTTTTTCTCGGTTTGCCTTAGTTTTTAATTGCTTGCTGTTATTTTGATTGCATTTGTTTCAATAAAACATGATAAGTAATTGAAAATCGTGTTTGTATTTTGAATTGACTTTGAGAGTCTTGCTTTAGACTAAGGAATTTCCGCTTCTAACCTGTGGGTGTTAGCAATTTTCATAAAATAAAACAAAAAAATTTTAGTTCTATTTTAAGTTATGGATGACACCGAATACGTCTTAAGATGACGCAGTTCCTGCTGAAAGAGAGTGTGAAAGAGAACATTCTGTGTAGGGTCAGACACCTGCCCGGGTCGAGCTACCAGGCAGGAAGGCTTTTATTGCACTTCATAAATCAAGAGTTGACAGATATTTTACCTGTAGTAAGTCATGCAGCCAAATGCTATAGTAGAAATATAATTATATTTTGTGGTTGTATGTGGCATAGCACATTAAAATATAACGTTCTAATTTTCTTGTAAAATTTTATTTTGTTTAATTGCATTTAACAGTAAAATGAGTAGTTTAGTGTTTTTAATTGCATTTAACACTAAAATGGATAGGTTAGTAAAGCAAGTTAAGTCAATTAGAAACACATTCCTAGTAGAGTCTTCGTAGAGCGAAACTTGGAACGGCGGAAAGAGTAATTTCCGCTTAGGTTAGTTTCTTGTGCCTTGCCGACAATCTAAACAAAGTAATTACTGTTTGTGTGTGAATGGAACCGCGCTAAGATGATGCAGTTCCTGCGAGTCGGACTTTTTATTTAGTTCATATCCTTATTTATTTTATCTTTATATTAGTCTATTTATCTTTATTTATTTTTTTTACTTTTCTATTTATTTATCTATCCTTAGTTTTTTTATTCGGAGAACCAATTGTTTTTTCCTTGTGATATTTTTTTTACCTCTTGTTTAGTTATAGTTGCCTTGTAACTCATTGCTGTGATATTTTGTGTTACCTTAGGTTTTTTTTTTTTTTGTTAACCTTTTTAGCTGTTTAGACTTTTTTAGTGTATACTTTTAATTTTAGATTAATTTATTTTCTGTTAACTTACTTTAAGATTAATAAAGCAATAACTCTAGATATGACTGTGCCAAGGGGAAAAAATAATAAATAAATAAAAAAAAAATAAAAAAAGAAGAGTACCGGGTTTAAAAAAAAAATAAAGCAAAATAAAACTCAGGAGCATGAGGTGAATAATTCGTGTAGCTGTTTGCACGGTAGGGCGATGACGACCATGGAGTTCTTTCGCCCAAAATACCACAAACAACAACAACAACATTACTAACTATACTCATTAGTTTAAGGCCTTATTTTAACAGAAAATCTAAACTAAGCACTAAAAACAAAATTCTACTCTATAAAGCATGTATTAGACCAGTATTGACCTATGCATGCCCTGTTTGGAGCTCCACTTCAAACACTAATTATAAAAAACTTCAAGTAATGCAAAATAAATGCATTAGAATTGCTCTAAACCTCCCCATCTACACCAGAATTAAAATACTGCACAAAATTACTAACTTACCTCTGCTTAAAACTTATATCCACAGGCTGACCTCCAAATTTTTTAGATCTTGTAGACTTAAAACCAATCCACTAATTAAAAAAATAGGTAACTATGACAAATCAAGCACCCGTAGATACATACACAAGAGGACTAAACACATCTTACTAAAATAAAGACACTAGACACCATCCTACCAATAAAGACAAACACAGACTGGATTAAGACATAAAGCTGTAAACAATAAGCCCTACTTATTGTTATCATTAGAAAGTCTATAAGATAGCGAGAAGAATCCAGGCTATTTTTTCTCTCGCATTACAATTACTGTTCATTAAATTTATAATATCTAAGTTCATATATAATAAACTAGCTGTTACCCGGCGTGCCATGCTACCCCTACTTTCTGCATATAGAAGAGCCTAAAAAAATTAGAAACCAAAAGAGTATTATTAAAATCTAATAACACGAACCTGTAACTGTTTCGAACCCGTGACCTCCCAACTTTGAGTCCTAGACGACTTTGACCTAACCTATAACCTATTGACTAAACCTATAAATATAAAAATTTCCCGTCGGTCCATATTTATCCTGAGACAGCTCAACCTCTCCCGCCATCTCCTGCCAACAAAGACCCGTCAACTCCTCGTAACTTCCCTATTATTCCCCCAGTTTGACTATGGTTGTTTGGTGTACGGTGGACTTTCTGGCGATCTCGAAGCAAAACTCAAACGCCTCATGAACTGTTTCATTCGTTTTATCCTCGGGATCCCCAGAGACTCCCACATATCACATTTCTACCAGGAGCTAAATTGGCTATTCCCTCTTTATCGTCGTCAGTACTTCCTCGGCTCAGTCCTTTACCAAGTAATTCAATCCCGTAGACCTTCTTATATTTTTCAACTTCTTAAATTTAAATCCTCGGTTCACTCCCGTAACACCCGATCTCGTCCTTCCGATCTTTATATTCCTTCCCACCGAACAGCAATATTCGAAAAATCATTCGTCACCCGTGCCACCTCGCTATGGAATTCCTTACCTCTGCCTGTCCGCCATTCTACCAACCTTGAAACCTTTAAATCCCGACTCTTCCACCACCTTCTATCCCTCCAAGTTTTACCCAACCCCTAGTCCTTATTGAAGCTGTACACTATACACTGATACTGATAGCATTTATAAGTTTTTAAGTTTATACGTATTATTCAAAATTATTTTGTAATTTCAAAATTATTCCTATGGGACTTCTGTCCCGGAATAAGAATAAAACTTTTCATTCATTCATAACACCCCCCGTATCAAGAAATACATGTATGCCAAGTTTGGTGAAAATCCGCTCTAACGGAGTGGATTTTTATAAATAAAAAAAAAAAAAAAAAAAAAAAAAAAAAAACATACAGACTGCAGCTGGTAGAGGTTTTTGACCTAGCTTACGGCACTCTCCAGATTAGGATCTACCTGTGTACCGAGTTTAGTCAAAATCGGACGAACGGCGTGGATTTGTATGAGGTAGAAACATACAGACAGACAGTTATAAGACGTTTTTGACTTAGCCTACGACACTCCCCTGATTAAGATCTACATGTGTACTGAGTTTAGTCGAAATTGGACGAACGGTGTGGATTTGTATAAGAGACGAACATGCCGACAGACAGTTATAAGACGTTTTTGACTTAGCCTAAGACACTCCTCAGATTAAGATCTACATGTGTACCGAGTTTAGTCAAAATCGGACGAACGGTGTGGAGACGGTATCGAGTTTATTCAAAATCGGACGAACGGTGCGGATTTGTATAAGGCACAAACATACAGACAGACAGCTGGTAGAGTTTTAGCACTTTCCTCCGAAGGAAAGTAGCTATTGAGGTTGGACTCATGACGGAATTTTTGAAAAATTTCTTCAAATCTTTATCGATCCTACCTAGTAGACACCGAAAATGACCCCCGTTAAAATTTATATATATCTATATATATATATATATATATGCATATATATATATGTGTCTGTTAACACGATAGCGGCCAGAGTTTTTGTTTTTTCGTCGCGAAACTTGGTATATAGCATTCAATTAGCAAACGATTGAACGAGTTCGTTAACCACCAAAGTCGGTCCACCGGAAGGGGGGGTTTACCCCGAACCCAAAACACTAATTTGACTATGTCAGCCGTAATATTTGTTATATTTAAACGAAACTTGGTATTCGTAGTGGTAATATAGAGAGAAAAGTGAGATATAAAAATGAACTAAATCGGTTCATTAGAAGGGGGGGTTTACTCCGGACCCACAATACCAATTCGCCACTACCAGCCGTGATTTTTGGTATATTTCGATGAAACTCGGTATTCGTAGTGGTAATCCACAGGTAAATAACTGTTGTAAAAATAAACTAAATCGATTCATTAGAAGGGGGGGTTTACTCCGGACCCACAATACCAATTCGCCACTACCAGCCGTGATTTTTGGTATATTTCGACGAAACTCGGTATTCGTAGTGGTAATCTACAGGTAAATATGTGTTTTAAAAATAAACTAAATCGGTTCATTAGAAGGGGGGGTTTACTCTTGACCCAAATTCTTAATATACTCATACCGGTCGTAATTTCTGCTGTATTGTAACGAAACGCGGTATACGTCGTGGGTAACTCATGAGAAAGAAGTGTTGTAAAAATGAGCTGAATCGGTCAATCGGAAAGCGGGGGTTTAATTTGTAATATATTTCAATAGAAAAGCCCGTCAGACATAGGTTCACAAAGCCGCCGCAAGGAGCGCTTTCTACCACTAGAGTGACTATCCTGTTCCTGCGTTAGATCAAAATACGATAATATGAGGTTTTTTGTATTTATTACGTAGTGTAATAGGTACCATGTGTAAACATAACTCTGGAAGCAAATTATTAATTGATCAGTTACTCATTACAAATTTAAAAGAGAACTATTCATGTTTTTATTTTATTTATGTAGGATATTTTAAGCAAATTGTTCTGGAAAGCAATCTACACTACCCAAATTCTGAGGAAAGTGCTTAGTTATGCAGCTCCTGCGTGACGGACTTTTTTGACCTAGCCTCGGAGATTTCCCGTATCAAGACCTACCTGTGTGCCAAGTTTGGTCCAAATCGGTCAAACGGTTTGGATTTGTATAAGGAACAAACAAACAGAAAAACAGACAGACACGTGATTTTTTATATATATATATATATATATATATATATAATTTCGAAGTTATGTGGTCTAGAGGAACACTATATTGCAACTGAATTACAATTGTAATATTTATATTTATTGAATAAAGAAATTAAAAAAAAAAACAAAAAAAAAACAAACAAAAAAACTAACTATACAACTCCGAATTCTACCCTAAGGAGAAGCTAGACAGCTGAAAGAACAACTTGTTCACGCACACATTTTATTGGGAAATACTTGATAACATTTTGATGTACATAGAATCAATATAATTAAAATCACTTAATTTAGCAGAAAATCTATATACATATAAAAATCAGGTGTCTGTCTGTTTGTTCCTTATACAAATCCACACCGTTTGACCGATTATGACCAAACTTGGAATAATGGTAGGTCTTGATAAGGGAAGTCTCGTAGGCTAACGTCTACCAAAACGTCAAAAACGAGAGGGAAGTCTCGTCAAAAACGTCTACCAGCTGTCTGTCTGTATGTTTGTTCCCTATACAAATCCACAACCTTCGTCCGATGTTGACCAAACTTGGCACAGAGGTAGGTCGTGATACGAGGAGTGTCATAGGCTAGGTCAAAAACGTCTATCAGCTCTCTGTCTGTATGTTTGTTCCTTATACAAATCCACACCGTTTGACCGATTTTGACCAAACGTGGGACACAGGTAGGTCTTGACACGGGGAGAGTCATAGGCTAGGTCAAAAACGTCTATCAGCTCTCTGTCTGTATGTTTGTTCCTTGTACAAATCCACACCGTTTGACCGATTTTGACCAAACGTGGGACACAGGTAGGTCTTGACACGGGGAGAGTCATAGACTAGGTCAAAAACGTCCATCAGCTGTCTGTCTGTATGTTTGTTCCTTATACAATTATTATTATAGGCTAGGTTAAAATCGTCTTTGACTCACAGTTCGGAGATCACGAGTTCGAAACAATGAACCCAAATAGTTACAGATTTGCGATATTAGATTTTAATAATAATTATTTGGTTTCTAATTTATTTTTGCTTTTATAGGTGCAGAAAGTATGTGGATCGAGGCATGCCGGGTAACAGCTATAAATAATAAAAATCCCTCATTATTTTAGCTTCATATCCTTTAATCAATGCTCAACATGTTTCAATGCCATCTGGTGCATCTTCAGCAGCTTATATCTACAAATAAGTCTGGCCACATAAATAAAACATTATAGACACATCTATCGGACTAAACATTCCACCACCCCCAGGTGAGGCGATTCTAAAAGATTCAATATGGTGGGCAGGTATACCAGCTGAATGCACCTGGATGCATGAAACATGTAGATCAGTGGATTAAGGTTTTTGAGATTAGGGTTTTTATTTCTGTCTTTCAGCGATGTTTAAGTGATTTTTGTGATATTAAATGTACATTAAAAAGAATGAATAAAAGACCAATAGACTTGCACGCCGGGAAGCAGCAGCGGGAATTCTGAACTTACTATTATTAATTTATGAATGCCAGTTTACATAAATTTATAAATATTAGTGTGATTAATTTAGAAAATATTAGCGGCTATATTTACACCGCTAATGGCTTCGGTAGAAGCGGTGTGAAACGAATAAAATAAATAAATAATTTAGTTTAGATAAATTTATAAATACTACATGAACTAATTTATAAACACTAGTTTACATTATTTTATAAATGTTTATTTGGATAAATGTAAAGATATTAGTTTGATTCAGTTAGAAACATTGGTTTTGATAAATTAATAAATATCTATCAGTTTGGATGTATTTATGAATATTAGTTTGGATAAATTAATAAATATTAGTTCGATTAATTTATAAATATTAGAATTCATTAATTATTAAATATAAGTTTGATTAATTTATATACATTAGTTTGGATAAATTTATGAATAATATAAATTTATAGATATTATTTTGATTAATTTATCAATTTTGATAAATTTTTAAATGTTAGTTTTGATAAATTTATAAATATTAATTTGGATAAATTTATAAATATTTCAATAAATATTCATTAGCATAGAAACATTAGTTCAGAAATATTCATGAATATTAGTTTATATAAATATTATTTTGATTAATTTAGGAACGCTAGTTTTGATAAATTAATAAACATTTATTAAATATATATCATAAATATGTGAATTTTTATTTAGTTAAATTTATAAATATTAATTTAAATAATTTATAAACATCAGTTTTGATAAATTTATAAATATTAATTTGATTAATTCATATACATTCGTTTTGATAAATTTATAAATATTAGTTACGATAAAATTATAAATATTAGTTGTTTTTTTTAACGAAAAATCTTGGCCATTAGCGCCGATATACAAAAAATAAATAAATATTAGTTCCGACAAGTTTATAACTATTAGCTTTACTTAAGTAGTTACATCAGTTTTGATAAATTTATGAATATTGGTTTTAATAGCTTTATGAATATTAGTTTTGGTAAATGTGTAAATATTAGTTTGGGTGAGTTTATAAATATAAGTTTCATTAACTTAGAAACATTAGTTTCGATAAATTTTTGAATACTAGTTTGGATAAACTTTTAAATATTTGTATGGAAAGTGAAAAAATTGTCATAATGATAATGTCACTCCGTCATTTTAGATGCCCCAGATTAAGGCGAACTCACAGGTATTTCCAAAAGCCTGTCATTCCGAGTATCAATTATAAATTTCGCAATA
>OX328123.1:160624616-160649749 GCA_946811695.1 Gonocerus acuteangulatus
CGTTGATAGGACGCGATGTCTGAACCGTGATGAAGTGCACTCCGTCAGGTAAGGAAGCAGCGGGTGTACTGAACAGACAGGCTGTCGGTCGGGAGGGATATGCTACCCCAGCGCCGGGAGCGGCTCTAGCGGCGAAGGGAGGAACCGCTCAAATATCAACCATCTTACGTTTGGGAATACAGTGGACCATGGATAATCCGAACTTCGAAAATTCGAAATCGTGGTTAATTCGAATATTTCTCTCGGTCCCTAGAATTTAGGGCATAAACAATGTTAAAAAATCGTTGTTAATTCGAATAAAATTTTGGATAATTCGAATTTTTTACGAGTCTTTACCTCCAATGGGAAATGTTCGATCTTAAATCTCGTGAAAATATTCTCCACTCGGGTAAACAGGATGGTAAGATACGGATGTAACAATGATACGGATGGTGCAAAGTGGTGGGTCGCGCTTCCTCCCTTCCCAGGGATTGTAGTTACATACACCATCCTGTCGTTTTATCCTAGAATTCCCTTCCACCATCCTTCCCATCTCATTTTTTATTCAGTTATAAGTCAGTCAGTAGCTAGATCTGTTGTATTGTTAGTTCCTTGAATTTCTTCTGTACAGTGCAGTTCTGTGAGTTTTTGATTTAGGATGTGAAAGCCGAGAAGTTATAAAACTTTAACGTTGTCAGCGAAAATAGCTGCGATTAAAGAAGTTGAAAAAGGAATAAAGAAAAAATCTGAAATTGCCAAGGCATTCCTACTAATACTTTACCAACTTACCTGAAAAATAAAGAAAAAATTCATGGCCTTGAAAAATAAAATGTAGGTATGTACCTATTTTTTAATTTAAAAAATGCAAAAATTGATGTTTTACCCCTTTATATTCACAAACTTTTTTAATTCGAATTTTGGAGAATTCGAACTTTTTTATCGGTCCCTAGAGGTTCGAATTATCCAAGTTCTACTGTACCTAGGCGCAGTTCTGGAATTCACTAAAAAATAGATTTAGTGATTCCACTACCCCTACAGGAGGAAACAAGCTCACGTCGCACAGTGGCTCCAAAAGCCAGGACAACTTAAATCTTTCTGATTCCGGTATTTTTTAATCTTTCGGTCGGCCTTTTCATTGGTAATTAAAATTGCCATTATCAGTTGGAGACAGTCCTAACTTCTCTACAATAACTTTGTTCCTTAACCTTTAAATATACTTTATACTTAGAACCGCCGTGCAGTTGGAGACAGTCCTAATTTCTCTACAATAACTTTGTTCCTTAACCTTTAAATAGACTTTACACTTAGAACAGCCGTACAGTTGGAGACAGTCCTAATTTCTCTACAATAACTTTGTTCCTTAACCTTTAAATAGACTTTACACTTAGAACCGCCGTACAGTTGGAGACAGTCCTAATTTCTCTACAATAACTTTGTTCCATAACCTTTAAATAGACTTTATACTTAGAACCGCCGTACAGTTGGAGACAGTCCTAATTTCTCTACAATAACTTTGTTCCTTAACCTTTAAATAGACTTTACACTTAGAACCGCCGTACAGTTGGAGACAGTCCTAATTTCTCTACAATAACTTTGTTCCATAACCTTTAAATAGACTTTATACTTAGAACTGCCGTACAGTTGGAGACAGTCCTAATTTCTCTACAATAACTTTGTTCCATAACCTTTAAATAGACTTTATACCTAGAACCGCCGTACAGTTGGAGACAGTCCTAATTTCTCTACAATAACTTTGTTCCTTAACCTTTAAATAGACTTTACACTTAGAACTGCCGTACAGTTGGAGACAGTCCTAATTTCTCTACAATAACTTTGTTCCATAACCTTTAAATAGACTTTATACTTAGAACCGCCGTACAGTTGGAGACAGTCCTAATTTCTCTACAATAACTTTGTTCCATAACCTTTAAATAGACTTTATACTTAGAACTGCCGTACAGTTGGAGACAGTCCTAATTTCTCTACAATAACTTTGTTCCTTAACCTTTAAATAGACTTTACACTTAGAACCGCCGTACAGTTGGAGACAGTCCTAATTTCTCTACAATAACTTTGTTCCTTAACCTTTAAATAGACTTTACACTTAGAACCCTCGTACAGTTGGAGACAGTCCTAATTTCTCTACAATAACTTTGTTCCTTAACCTTTAAATAGACTTTACACTTAGAACCCTCGTACAGTTGGAGACAGTCCTAATTTCTCTACAATAACTTTGTTCCTTAACCTTTAAATAGACTTTATACTTAGAACCGCCGTACAGTTGGAGACAGTCCTAATTTCTCTACAATAACTTTGTTCCTTAACCTTTAAATAGACTTTATACTTAGAACCGCCGTACAGTTGGAGACAGTCCTAATTTCTCTACAATAACTTTGTTCCTTAACCTTTAAATATACTTTACACTTAGAACTGCCGTACAGTTGGAGACAGTCCTAATTTCTCTACAATAACTTTGTTCCTTAACCTTTAAATAGACTTTATACTTAGAACCCTCGTACAGTTGGAGACAGTCCTAATTTCTCTACAATAACTTTGTTCCTTAACCTTTAAATAGACTTTACACTTAGAACCGCCGTACCGTTGGAGACAGTCCTAATTTCTCTACAATAACTTTGTTCCTTAACCTTTAAATAGACTTTACACTTAGAACCGCCGTACAGTTGGAGACAGTCCTAATTTCTCTACAATAACTTTGTTCCTTAACCTTTAAATAGACTTTACACTTAGAACTGCCGTACAGTTGGAGACAGTCCTAATTTCTCTACAATAACTTTGTTCCTTAACCTTTAAATAGACTTTATACTTAGAACCGCCGTACAGTTGGAGACAGTCCTAATTTCTCTACAATAACTTTGTTCCTTAACCTTTAAATAGACTTTATACTTAGAACCGCCGTACAGTTGGAGACAATCCTAATTTCTCTACAATAACTTTGTTCCTTAACCTTTAAATAGACTTTACACTTAGAACCGCCGTACAGTTGGAGACAGTCCTAATTTCTCTACAATAACTTTGTTCCATAACCTTTAAATAGACTTTATACCTAGAACCGCCGTACAGTTGGAGACAGTCCTAATTTCTCTACAATAACTTTGTTCCTTAACCTTTAAATAGACTTTATACTTAGAACCGCCGTACAGTTGGAGACAGTCCTAATTTCTCTACAATAACTTTGTTCCTTAACCTTTAAATAGACTTTACACTTAGAACCCTCGTACAGTTGGAGACAGTCCTAATTTCTCTACAATAACTTTGTTCCTTAACCTTTAAATAGACTTTATACTTAGAACCGCCGTACCGTTGGAGACAGTCCTAATTTCTCTACAATAACTTTGTTCCTTAACCTTTAAATAGACTTTACACTTAGAACCCTCGTACAGTTGGAGACAGTCCTAATTTCTCTACAATAACTTTGTTCCTTAACCTTTAAATAGACTTTATACTTAGAACCGCCGTACAGTTGGAGACAGTCCTAATTTCTCTACAATAACTTTGTTCCATAACCTTTAAATAGACTTTATACCTAGAACCGCCGTACAGTTGGAGACAGTCCTAATTTCTCTACAATAACTTTGTTCCTTAACCTTTAAATAGACTTTATACTTAGAACTGCCGTACAGTTGGAGACAGTCCTAATTTCTCTACAATAACTTTGTTCCTTAACCTTTAAATAGACTTTATACTTAGAACCGCCGTACCGTTGGAGACAGTCCTAATTTCTCTACAATAACTTTGTTCCTTAACCTTTAAATAGACTTTACACTTAGAACCGCCGTACAGTTGGAGACAGTCCTAATTTCTCTACAATAACTTTGTTCCATAACCTTTAAATAGACTTTATACCTAGAACCGCCGTACAGTTGGAGACAGTCCTAATTTCTCTACAATAACTTTGTTCCTTAACCTTTAAATAGACTTTATACTTAGAACCGCCGTACAGTTGGAGACAGTCCTAATTTCTCTACAATAACTTTGTTCCTTAACCTTTAAATAGACTTTACACTTAGAACCCTCGTACAGTTGGAGACAGTCCTAATTTCTCTACAATAACTTTGTTCCTTAACCTTTAAATAGACTTTATACTTAGAACCGCCGTACCGTTGGAGACAGTCCTAATTTCTCTACAATAACTTTGTTCCTTAACCTTTAAATAGACTTTACACTTAGAACCGCCGTACAGTTGGAGACAGTCCTAATTTCTCTACAATAACTTTGTTCCATAACCTTTAAATAGACTTTATACCTAGAACCGCCGTTCAGTTGGAGACAGTCCTAATTTCTCTACAATAACTTTGTTCCTTAACCTTTAAATAGACTTTATACTTAGAACCGCCGTACCGTTGGAGACAGTCCTAATTTCTCTACAATAACTTTGTTCCTTAACCTTTAAATAGACTTTATACTTAGAACCGCCGTACCGTTGGAGACAGTCCTAATTTCTCTACAATAACTTTGTTCCTTAACCTTTAAATAGACTTTATACTTAGAACCGCCGTACCGTTGGAGACAGTCCTAATTTCTCTACAATAACTTTGTTCCTTAACCTTTAAATAGACTTTACACTTAGAACCGCCGTACAGTTGGAGACAGTCCTAATTTCTCTACAATAACTTTGTTCCTTAACCTTTAAATAGACTTTATACTTAGAACCGCCGTGCAGTTGGAGACAGTCCTAATTTCTCTACAATAACTTTGTTCCTTAACCTTTAAATAGACTTTATACTTAGAACCGCCGTACCGTTGGAGACAGTCCTAATTTCTCTACAATAACTTTGTTCCTTAACCTTTAAATAGACTTTATACTTAGAACCGCCGTACCGTTGGAGACAGTCCTAATTTCTCTACAATAACTTTGTTCCTTAACCTTTAAATAGACTTTATACCTAGAACCGCCGTACCGTTGGAGACAGTCCTAATTTCTCTACAATAACTTTGTTCCTTAACCTTTAAATAGACTTTACACTTAGAACCGCCGTACAGTTGGAGACAGTCCTAATTTCTCTACAATAACTTTGTTCCTTAACCTTTAAATATACTTTATACTTAGAACCGCCGTGCAGTTGGAGACAGTCCTAATTTCTCTACAATAACTTTGTTCCTTAACCTTTAAATAGACTTTACACTTAGAACCGCCGTACAGTTGGAGACAGTCCTAATTTCTCTACAATAACTTTGTTCCTTAACCTTTAAATAGACTTTACACTTAGAACCGCCGTACAGTTGGAGACAGTCCTAATTTCTCTACAATAACTTTGTTCCTTAACCTTTAAATAGACTTTACACTTAGAACCGCCGTACAGTTGGAGACAGTCCTAATTTCTCTACAATAACTTTGTTCCTTAACCTTTAAATAGACTTTACACTTAGAACTGCCGTACAGTTGGAGACAGTCCTAATTTCTCTACAATAACTTTGTTCCATAACCTTTAAATAGACTTTATACTTAGAACCCTCGTACAGTTGGAGACAGTCCTAATTTCTCTACAATAACTTTGTTCCTTAACCTTTAAATAGACTTTACACTTAGAACCCTCGTACAGTTGGAGACAGTCCTAATTTCTCTACAATAACTTTGTTCCTTAACCTTTAAATAGACTTTATACTTAGAACCGCCGTACAGTTGGAGACAGTCCTAATTTCTCTACAATAACTTTGTTCCTTAACCTTTAAATAGACTTTACACTTAGAACCCTCGTACAGTTGGAGACAGTCCTAATTTCTCTACAATAACTTTGTTCCTTAACCTTTAAATAGACTTTATACTTAGAACCGCCGTACCGTTGGAGACAGTCCTAATTTCTCTACAATAACTTTGTTCCTTAACCTTTAAATAGACTTTACACTTAGAACCGCCGTACAGTTGGAGACACTCCTACTTTCTCCACAATAACTTTGTTCCTTAACCTTTAAATAGACTTTATACTTAGAACCGCCGTACCGTTGGAGACAGTCCTAATTTCTCTACAATAACTTTGTTCCTTAACCTTTAAATAGACTTTACACTTAGAACTGCCGTACAGTTGAAGACAGTCCTAATTTCTCTACAATAACTTTGTTCCTTAACCTTTAAATAGACTTTATACTTAGAACCGCCGTACAGTTGGAGACAGTCCTAATTTCTCTACAATAACTTTGTTCCTTAACCTTTAAATAGACTTTACACTTAGAACCGCCGTACAGTTGGAGACAGTCCTAATTTCTCTACAATAACTTTGTTCCTTAACCTTTAAATAGACTTTACACTTAGAACTGCCGTACAGTTGGAGACAGTCCTAATTTCTCTACAATAACTTTGTTCCTTAACCTTTAAATAGACTTTATACTTAGAACCGCCGTACAGTTGGAGACAGTCCTAATTTCTCTACAATAACTTTGTTCCTTAACCTTTAAATAGACTTTATACTTAGAACCGCCGTACAGTTGGAGACAATCCTAATTTCTCTACAATAACTTTGTTCCTTAACCTTTAAATAGACTTTACACTTAGAACCGCCGTACAGTTGGAGACAGTCCTAATTTCTCTACAATAACTTTGTTCCATAACCTTTAAATAGACTTTATACCTAGAACCGCCGTACAGTTGGAGACAGTCCTAATTTCTCTACAATAACTTTGTTCCTTAACCTTTAAATAGACTTTATACTTAGAACCGCCGTACAGTTGGAGACAGTCCTAATTTCTCTACAATAACTTTGTTCCTTAACCTTTAAATAGACTTTACACTTAGAACCCTCGTACAGTTGGAGACAGTCCTAATTTCTCTACAATAACTTTGTTCCTTAACCTTTAAATAGACTTTATACTTAGAACCGCCGTACCGTTGGAGACAGTCCTAATTTCTCTACAATAACTTTGTTCCTTAACCTTTAAATAGACTTTACACTTAGAACCCTCGTACAGTTGGAGACAGTCCTAATTTCTCTACAATAACTTTGTTCCTTAACCTTTAAATAGACTTTATACTTAGAACTGCCGTACAGTTGGAGACAGTCCTAATTTCTCTACAATAACTTTGTTCCTTAACCTTTAAATAGACTTTATACTTAGAACTGCCGTACAGTTGGAGACAGTCCTAATTTCTCTACAATAACTTTGTTCCTTAACCTTTAAATAGACTTTATACTTAGAACTGCCGTACAGTTGGAGACAGTCCTAATTTCTCTACAATAACTTTGTTCCATAACCTTTAAATAGACTTTATACTTAGAACTGCCGTACAGTTGGAGACAGTCCTAATTTCTCTACAATAACTTTGTTCCTTAACCTTTAAATAGACTTTATACTTAGAACGGCCGTACAGTTGGAGACAGTCCTAATTTCTCTACAATAACTTTGTTCCATAACCTTTAAATAGACTTTATACCTAGAACCGCCGTACAGTTGGAGACAGTCCTAATTTCTCTACAATAACTTTGTTCCTTAACCTTTAAATAGACTTTATACTTAGAACTGCCGTACAGTTGGAGACAGTCCTAATTTCTCTACAATAACTTTGTTCCTTAACCTTTAAATAGACTTTATACTTAGAACCGCCGTACCGTTGGAGACAGTCCTAATTTCTCTACAATAACTTTGTTCCTTAACCTTTAAATAGACTTTATACTTAGAACCGCCGTACAGTTGGAGACAGTCCTAATTTCTCTACAATAACTTTGTTCCATAACCTTTAAATAGACTTTATACCTAGAACCGCCGTACAGTTGGAGACAGTCCTAATTTCTCTACAATAACTTTGTTCCTTAACCTTTAAATAGACTTTATACTTAGAACCGCCGTACCGTTGGAGACAGTCCTAATTTCTCTACAATAACTTTGTTCCATAACCTTTAAATAGACTTTATACCTAGAACCGCCGTACAGTTGGAGACAGTCCTAATTTCTCTACAATAACTTTGTTCCTTAACCTTTAAATAGACTTTACACTTAGAACCGCCGTACAGTTGGAGACAGTCCTAATTTCTCTACAATAACTTTGTTCCTTAACCTTTAAATAGACTTTATACTTAGAACCGCCGTACAGTTGGAGACAGTCCTAATTTCTCTACAATAACTTTGTTCCTTAACCTTTAAATAGACTTTACACTTAGAACTGCCGTACAGTTGGAGACAGTCCTAATTTCTCTACAATAACTTTGTTCCTTAACCTTTAAATAGACTTTACACTTAGAACCGCCGTACAGTTGGAGACAGTCCTAATTTCTCTACAATAACTTTGTTCCATAACCTTTAAATAGACTTTATACCTAGAACCGCCGTACAGTTGGAGACAGTCCTAATTTCTCTACAATAACTTTGTTCCTTAACCTTTAAATAGACTTTATACTTAGAACCGCCGTACAGTTGGAGACAGTCCTAATTTCTCTACAATAACTTTGTTCCTTAACCTTTAAATAGACTTTACACTTAGAACCCTCGTACAGTTGGAGACAGTCCTAATTTCTCTACAATAACTTTGTTCCTTAACCTTTAAATAGACTTTATACTTAGAACCGCCGTACCGTTGGAGACAGTCCTAATTTCTCTACAATAACTTTGTTCCTTAACCTTTAAATAGACTTTACACTTAGAACCCTCGTACAGTTGGAGACAGTCCTAATTTCTCTACAATAACTTTGTTCCTTAACCTTTAAATATACTTTATACTTAGAACCGCCGTGCAGTTGGAGACAGTCCTAATTTCTCTACAATAACTTTGTTCCTTAACCTTTAAATATACTTTATACTTAGAACCGCCGTACAGTTGGAGACAGTCCTAATTTCTCTACAATAACTTTGTTCCTTAACCTTTAAATAGACTTTATACTTAGAACCGCCGTACAGTTGGAGACAGTCCTAATTTCTCTACAATAACTTTGTTCCTTAACCTTTAAATATACTTTATACTTAGAACCGCCGTGCAGTTGGAGACAGTCCTAATTTCTCTACAATAACTTTGTTCCTTAACCTTTAAATATACTTTACACTTAGAACCGCCGTACAGTTGGAGACAGTCCTAATTTCTCTACAATAACTTTGTTCCTTAACCTTTAAATAGACTTTATACTTAGAACCGCCGTACAGTTGGAGACAGTCCTAATTTCTCTACAATAACTTTGTTCCTTAACCTTTAAATAGACTTTACACTTAGAACCGCCGTACAGTTGGAGACAGTCCTAATTTCTCTACAATAACTTTGTTCCTTAACCTTTAAATATACTTTATACTTAGAACCGCCGTGCAGTTGGAGACAGTCCTAATTTCTCTACAATAACTTTGTTCCTTAACCTTTAAATAGACTTTACACTTAGAACTGCCGTACAGTTGGAGACAGTCCTAATTTCTCTACAATAACTTTGTTCCTTAACCTTTAAATAGACTTTACACTTAGAACCGCCGTACAGTTGGAGACAGTCCTAATTTCTCTACAATAACTTTGTTCCTTAACCTTTAAATAGACTTTACACTTAGAACCGCCGTACAGTTGGAGACAGTCCTAATTTCTCTACAATAACTTTGTTCCTTAACCTTTAAATAGACTTTACACTTAGAACCGCCGTACAGTTGGAGACAGTCCTAATTTCTCTACAATAACTTTGTTCCTTAACCTTTAAATAGACTTTATACTTAGAACCGCCGTACAGTTGGAGACAATCCTAATTTCTCTACAATAACTTTGTTCCTTAACCTTTAAATAGACTTTACACTTAGAACCGCCGTACAGTTGGAGACAGTCCTAATTTCTCTACAATAACTTTGTTCCATAACCTTTAAATAGACTTTATACCTAGAACCGCCGTACAGTTGGAGACAGTCCTAATTTCTCTACAATAACTTTGTTCCTTAACCTTTAAATAGACTTTATACTAAGAACCGCCGTACAGTTGGAGACAGTCCTAATTTCTCTACAATAACTTTGTTCCTTAACCTTTAAATAGACTTTACACTTAGAACCCTCGTACAGTTGGAGACAGTCCTAATTTCTCTACAATAACTTTGTTCCTTAACCTTTAAATAGACTTTACACTTAGAACCGCCGTACAGTTGGAGACAGTCCTAATTTCTCTACAATAACTTTGTTCCTTAACCTTTAAATAGACTTTATACTTAGAACCGCCGTACAGTTGGAGACAATCCTAATTTCTCTACAATAACTTTGTTCCTTAACCTTTAAATAGACTTTATACTTAGAACCGCCGTACAGTTGGAGACAGTCCTAATTTCTCTACAATAACTTTGTTCCTTAACCTTTAAATAGACTTTACACTTAGAACCGCCGTACCGTTGGAGACAGTCCTAATTTCTCTACAATAACTTTGTTCCTTAACCTTTAAATAGACTTTACACTTAGAACCCTCGTACAGTTGGAGACAGTCCTAATTTCTCTACAATAACTTTGTTCCTTAACCTTTAAATAGACTTTATACTTAGAACCGCCGTACAGTTGGAGACAGTCCTAATTTCTCTACAATAACTTTGTTCCATAACCTTTAAATAGACTTTATACCTAGAACCGCCGTACAGTTGGAGACAGTCCTAATTTCTCTACAATAACTTTGTTCCTTAACCTTTAAATAGACTTTATACTTAGAACTGCCGTACAGTTGGAGACAGTCCTAATTTCTCTACAATAACTTTGTTCCTTAACCTTTAAATAGACTTTATACTTAGAACCGCCGTACCGTTGGAGACAGTCCTAATTTCTCTACAATAACTTTGTTCCATAACCTTTAAATAGACTTTATACCTAGAACCGCCGTACAGTTGGAGACAGTCCTAATTTCTCTACAATAACTTTGTTCCTTAACCTTTAAATAGACTTTATACCTAGAACCCTCGTACAGTTGGAGACAGTCCTAATTTCTCTACAATAACTTTGTTCCTTAACCTTTAAATAGACTTTATACTTAGAACCGCCGTACAGTTGGAGACAGTCCTAATTTCTCTACAATAACTTTGTTCCATAACCTTTAAATAGACTTTATACTTAGAACAGCCGTACAGTTGGAGACAGTCCTAATTTCTCTACAATAACTTTGTTCCTTAACCTTTAAATAGACTTTATACTTAGAACCGCCTTACAGTTGGAGACAGTCCTAATTTCTCTACAATAACTTTGTTCCTTAACCTTTAAATAGACTTTACACTTAGAACCGCCGTACAGTTGGAGACAGTCCTAATTTCTCTACAATAACTTTGTTCCTTAACTTTTAAATAGACTTTATACCTAGAACCCTCGTACAGTTGGAGACAGTCCTAATTTCTCTACAATAACTTTGTTCCTTAACCTTTAAATAGACTTTACACTTAGAACTGCCGTACAGTTGGAGACAGTCCTAATTTCTCTACAATAACTTTGTTCCTTAACCTTTAAATAGACTTTATACTTAGAACCGCCGTACAGTTGGAGACAGTCCTAATTTCTCTACAATAACTTTGTTCCTTAACCTTTAAATAGACTTTATACCTAGAACCCTCGTACAGTTGGAGACAGTCCTAATTTCTCTACAATAACTTTGTTCCTTAACCTTTAAATAGACTTTATACTTAGAACCGCCGTACAGTTGGAGACAGTCCTAATTTCTCTACAATAACTTTGTTCCTTAACCTTTAAATAGACTTTATACTTAGAACCGCCGTACAGTTGGAGACAGTCCTAATTTCTCTACAATAACTTTGTTCCTTAACCTTTAAATAGACTTTACACTTAGAACTGCCGTACAGTTGGAGACAGTCCTAATTTCTCTACAATAACTTTGTTCCTTAACCTTTAAATAGACTTTACACTTAGAACCGCCGTACAGTTGGAGACAGTCCTAATTTCTCTACAATAACTTTGTTCCTTAACCTTTAAATAGACTTTACACTTAGAACCCTCGTACAGTTGGAGACAGTCCTAATTTCTCTACAATAACTTTGTTCCTTAACCTTTAAATAGACTTTATACTTAGAACCGCCGTACCGTTGGAGACAGTCCTAATTTCTCTACAATAACTTTGTTCCTTAACCTTTAAATAGACTTTACACTTAGAACCCTCGTACAGTTGGAGACAGTCCTAATTTCTCTACAATAACTTTGTTCCTTAACCTTTAAATAGACTTTATACTTAGAACCGCCGTACAGTTGGAGACAGTCCTAATTTCTCTACAATAACTTTGTTCCTTAACCTTTAAATAGACTTTACACTTAGAACCCTCGTACAGTTGGAGACAGTCCTAATTTCTCTACAATAACTTTGTTCCTTAACCTTTAAATAGACTTTATACTTAGAACCGCCGTACCGTTGGAGACAGTCCTAATTTCTCTACAATAACTTTGTTCCTTAACCTTTAAATAGACTTTACACTTAGAACTGCCGTACAGTTGGAGACAGTCCTAATTTCTCTAGAATAACTTTGTTCCATAACCTTTAAATAGACTTTATACTTAGAACCGCCGTACAGTTGGAGACAGTCCTAATTTCTCTACAATAACTTTGTTCCATAACCTTTAAATAGACTTTATACTTAGAACCCTCGTACAGTTGGAGACAGTCCTAATTTCTCTACAATAACTTTGTTCCTTAACCTTTAAATAGACTTTACACTTAGAACCCTCGTACAGTTGGAGACAGTCCTAATTTCTCTACAATAACTTTGTTCCTTAACCTTTAAATAGACTTTACACTTAGAACTGCCGTACAGTTGGAGACAGTCCTAATTTCTCTAGAATAACTTTGTTCCATAACCTTTAAATAGACTTTATACTTAGAACCGCCGTACAGTTGGAGACAGTCCTAATTTCTCTAGAATAACTTTGTTCCATAACCTTTAAATAGACTTTATACTTAGAACCCTCGTACAGTTGGAGACAGTCCTAATTTCTCTACAATAACTTTGTTCCTTAACCTTTAAATAGACTTTACACTTAGAACCCTCGTACAGTTGGAGACAGTCCTAATTTCTCTACAATAACTTTGTTCCTTAACCTTTAAATAGACTTTACACTTAGAACCGCCGTACAGTTGGAGACAGTCCTAATTTCCCTACAATAACTTTGTTCCTTAACCTTTAAATAGACTTTATACTTAGAACCGCCGTACAGTTGGAGACACTCCTACTTTCTCCACAATAACTTTGTTCCTTAACCTTTAAATAGACTTTATACTTAGAACCGCCGTACCGTTGGAGACAGTCCTAATTTCTCTACAATAACTTTGTTCCTTAACCTTTAAATAGACTTTACACTTAGAACTGCCGTACAGTTGAAGACAGTCCTAATTTCTCTACAATAACTTTGTTCCTTAACCTTTAAATAGACTTTATACTTAGAACCGCCGTACAGTTGGAGACAGTCCTAATTTCTCTACAATAACTTTGTTCCATAACCTTTAAATAGACTTTATACCTAGAACCGCCGTACAGTTGGAGACAGTCCTAATTTCTCTACAATAACTTTGTTCCTTAACCTTTAAATAGACTTTATACTTAGAACTGCCGTACAGTTGGAGACAGTCCTAATTTCTCTACAATAACTTTGTTCCTTAACCTTTAAATAGACTTTATACTTAGAACCGCCGTACCGTTGGAGACAGTCCTAATTTCTCTACAATAACTTTGTTCCTTAACCTTTAAATAGACTTTACACTTAGAACCGCCGTACAGTTGGAGACAGTCCTAATTTCTCTACAATAACTTTGTTCCATAACCTTTAAATAGACTTTATACCTAGAACCGCCGTACAGTTGGAGACAGTCCTAATTTCTCTACAATAACTTTGTTCCTTAACCTTTAAATAGACTTTATACTTAGAACCGCCGTACAGTTGGAGACAGTCCTAATTTCTCTACAATAACTTTGTTCCTTAACCTTTAAATAGACTTTACACTTAGAACCGCCGTACAGTTGGAGACAGTCCTAATTTCTCTACAATAACTTTGTTCCTTAACCTTTAAATAGACTTTATACTTAGAACCGCCGTACAGTTGGAGACAGTCCTAATTTCCCTACAATAACTTTGTTCCTTAACCTTTAAATAGACTTTATACTTAGAACCGCCGTACAGTTGGAGACAGTCCTAATTTCTCTACAATAACTTTGTTCCTTAACCTTTAAATAGACTTTATACTTAGAACCGCCGTACAGTTGGAGACAGTCCTAATTTCTCTACAATAACTTTGTTCCTTAACCTTTAAATAGACTTTATACCTAGAACCGCCGTACCGTTGGAGACAGTCCTAATTTCTCTACAATAACTTTGTTCCTTAACCTTTAAATAGACTTTATACCTAGAACCGCCGTACCGTTGGAGACAGTCCTAATTTCTCTACAATAACTTTGTTCCTTAACCTTTAAATAGACTTTATACCTAGAACAGCCGTACCGTTGGAGACAGTCCTAATTTCTCTACAATAACTTTGTTCCTTAACCTTTAAATAGACTTTACACTTAGAACCGCCGTACAGTTGGAGACAGTCCTAATTTCTCTACAATAACTTTGTTCCTTAACCTTTAAATAGACTTTATACTTAGAACCGCCGTACCGTTGGAGACAGTCCTAATTTCTCTACAATAACTTTGTTCCTTAACCTTTAAATAGACTTTACACTTAGAACCGCCGTACAGTTGGAGACAGTCCTAATTTCCCTACAATAACTTTGTTCCTTAACCTTTAAATAGACTTTACACTTAGAACCGCCGTACAGTTGGAGACAGTCCTAATTTCTCTACAATAACTTTGTTCCTTAACCTTTAAATAGACTTTATACTTAGAACCGCCGTACCGTTGGAGACAGTCCTAATTTCTCTACAATAACTTTGTTCCTTAACCTTTAAATAGACTTTACACTTAGAACCGCCGTACAGTTGGAGACAGTCCTAATTTCTCTACAATAACTTTGTTCCTTAACCTTTAAATAGACTTTATACTTAGAACCGCCGTACAGTTGGAGACAGTCCTAATTTCTCTACAATAACTTTGTTCCATAACCTTTAAATAGACTTTACACTTAGAACCGCCGTACAGTTGGAGACAGTCCTAATTTCTCTACAATAACTTTGTTCCTTAACCTTTAAATAGACTTTACACTTAGAACTGCCGTACAGTTGGAGACAGTCCTAATTTCTCTACAATAACTTTGTTCCTTAACCTTTAAATAGACTTTACACTTAGAACTGCCGTACAGTTGGAGACAGTCCTAATTTCTCTACAATAACTTTGTTCCATAACCTTTAAATAGACTTTACACTTAGAACCCTCGTACAGTTGGAGACAGTCCTAATTTCTCTACAATAACTTTGTTCCTTAACCTTTAAATAGACTTTACACTTAGAACTGCCGTACAGTTGGAGACAGTCCTAATTTCTCTCCAATAACTTTGTTCCTTAACCTTTAAATAGACTTTATACTTAGAACCGCCGTACAGTTGGAGACAGTCCTAATTTCTCTACAATAACTTTGTTCCTTAACCTTTAAATAGACTTTACACTTAGAACCCTCGTACAGTTGGAGACAGTCCTAATTTCTCTACAATAACTTTGTTCCATAACCTTTAAATAGACTTTATACTTAGAACCGCCGTACAGTTGGAGACAGTCCTAATTTCTCTACAATAACTTTGTTCCTTAACCTTTAAATAGACTTTACACTTAGAACTGCCGTACAGTTGGAGACAGTCCTAATTTCTCTACAATAACTTTGTTCCTTAACCTTTAAATAGACTTTATACTTAGAACCGCCGTACCGTTGGAGACAGTCCTAATTTCTCTACAATAACTTTGTTCCATAACCTTTAAATAGACTTTATACTTAGAACTGCCGTACAGTTGGAGACAGTCCTAATTTCTCTACAATAACTTTGTTCCTTAACCTTTAAATAGACTTTATACTTAGAACCCTCGTACAGTTGGAGACAGTCCTAATTTCTCTACAATAACTTTGTTCCTTAACCTTTAAATAGACTTTACACTTAGAACTGCCGTACAGTTGGAGACAGTCCTAATTTCTCTACAATAACTTTGTTCCTTAACCTTTAAATATACTTTATACTTAGAACTGCCGTACAGTTGGAGACAGTCCTAATTTCTCTACAATAACTTTGTTCCTTAACCTTTAAATAGACTTTACACTTAGAACCCTCGTACAGTTGGAGACAGTCCTAATTTCTCTACAATAACTTTGTTCCATAACCTTTAAATAGACTTTATACTTAGAACTGCCGTACAGTTGGAGACAGTCCTAATTTCTCTACAATAACTTTGTTCCATAACCTTTAAATAGACTTTATACTTAGAACCCTCGTACAGTTGGAGACAGTCCTAATTTCTCTACAATAACTTTGTTCCTTAACCTTTAAATAGACTTTACACTTAGAACCCTCGTACAGTTGGAGACAGTCCTAATTTCTCTACAATAACTTTGTTCCTTAACCTTTAAATAGACTTTACACTTAGAACCCTCGTACAGTTGGAGACAGTCCTAATTTCTCTACAATAACTTTGTTCCTTAACCTTTAAATAGACTTTACACTTAGAACCCTCGTACAGTTGGAGACAGTCCTAATTTCTCTACAATAACTTTGTTCCTTAACCTTTAAATAGACTTTACACTTAGAACTGCCGTACAGTTGGAGACAGTCCTAATTTCTCTACAATAACTTTGTTCCATAACCTTTAAATAGACTTTACACTTAGAACTGCCGTACAGTTGGAGACAGTCCTAATTTCTCTACAATAACTTTGTTCCATAACCTTTAAATAGACTTTATACTTAGAACCGCCGTACAGTTGGAGACAGTCCTAATTTCTCTACAATAACTTTGTTCCATAACCTTTAAATAGACTTTATACCTAGAACCGCCGTACAGTTGGAGACAGTCCTAATTTCTCTACAATAACTTTGTTCCTTAACCTTTAAATAGACTTTACACTTAGAACCGCCGTACAGTTGGAGACAGTCCTAATTTCCCTACAATAACTTTGTTCCTTAACCTTTAAATAGACTTTACACTTAGAACCGCCGTACAGTTGGAGACAGTCCTAATTTCTCTAGAATAACTTGCTGATCACGAATATACTCTATTTGTGGGGTCGCAAATGAAGTCTTACCGTTGTTTTCTGTCCTTCAGCAGAAAAATCCGTTTTCTTTTTTACGTTATAAGAGGTTAATCAAAACCATCTCATCTAATTAATTATTTTTTAATTTATTTATTTTACTATTATTATACTTTTTTTTTAATAAATTATTCCAAACGCAACAACAAAAAGCATAAATACAAGGTATTATTGGGGTCTCCCGTGGTCTAGCGCCTTAGATTCATATTCGGATGATGGTGGGTTCGATCCCCACCGGCGCATAGTGTAACATCCAATGGACAAAAATCAAAATTTTTGTATTCTTATATTTAATTTTTAATCCTCTAGCTAAGTTTAGAAACTATTCAAGGAATTAAAATCGTATAAAACTAATAAATATTAGTTTTATTTTGATCAACAAACATATTAGCAGTATTATAAACAAGGCAAAGTCTTTAAAACCTGCTTTGTAGCAACAATCAGTTTGAGCCTCTCTCATTGAAGATAGGACAGTGTTTTTATTAACTGGAATCAACTAAAAAAATGTAACAATAGTATAATAATGCATACTATACGGCTATAATAATATTAATTGTAATATTAATAGAAATAATATAGCAGATAATAATATTATTAATTACGTCAAAAATATTCTTTTTTTATCTGATATAATTGATTATGGGTAATTACTCCCACAATTACAAAATTTTGATAGGCCATAGCAAAAAAACTTCATCTGAACACATCCCAAGTTTTTTAGAGCTTAAAGTTTACCTCAAGTATAATGTACTTAGGGCAATTTAGTTTGCCGAAATTTGCCGATTCCAAAGATTTTTATTTTTAGATCCATCATCATTTTTTCTTCCAAATTTGAAATAAATGTGGATAAATCCAAGAAGACGGTATTAATCCTTGTGCAAATGATTCAATTCAATCTGCAGGATGCTCCTAAAGAAATATTTAAAAAACAGCCAGTGTAGTCCTATATTATATATAAAAAATGTGGGAACGTGTTCACCGCAGAGAAAAAAAACTCTTATATAAATACTGGTTGAAACAATATATCAACTTTGAAGAAATTGTTACTAATTTTCACCAAGAAAAAAGATATTCACGACCTAATGGGCGTTCCGGGTTCCTTAGAGGCAGACATAAAAAGGAGTTTACAGCGTTGTGTGAGAGATGGAAAAAGCGCCGGGTTCTTCTGATATCTGGCCCTGAGCTTTCTTTACGGAGATAAAATATAAAAAGGCAAAGCAAAATCAGTCCAGACATTAATGAATGTATAATAGAGGATGACATTAATAATCAAATAGATATTGGTTTCGATATAAGTTTATATTCTCAAGAATCCAAAAACGATTCAGACTCGGCATTAGAAAAATATTTAATAATTTCATAGAAAATGGTAAAATATTATTATTCTATGGGAATATTACTATAAGTATAATTTACTACTATACTATTACTACATTATATGTTACAGTTATAATATATTTTATAATATTGTTATTAATAATATTATTATCTGCTATATTATTTCTATTAATATTACAATTAATATTATTATAGCCGTATAGTATGCATTATTATACTATTGTTACATTTTTTTAGTTGATTCCAGTTAATAAAAATGCTTATTTGAAAATAACTAGTGGTTAATAATTTTTGTCCATAAGCCTCACTACTTCGTTACACTGTGCAGCAGCAGGAATTTTCTCATCCCACGGCTTGTTGGGAAAATTCCTGGTAGCGCCCGTCGAAGCGCCGTAAGCTAATAAATCATTCCTGGTCAAGTAACGGTTCATTCAACAAATTAATTATTTCACCTTGGAAGGAATAAATCTCTTCCTTATGTCGCCGAATTTCCGCATTCATACTAGAAATATACGGATCGCTTGAGTATAGTAAACACTGAAATACATCTTCAATATTCGACTGCCCCCCCCCCCTAATGGCAGATATACTTAAATCTTCTTCTACATCTGATTGTCTATCGTAATCCATACTTGTATCAGGCCATTCACCAAAAGGTTTCTCAGTAACACTTTTTTTTCGGTTTGCTGTTTCCTACTTGTCACATGCTTGGCTTAGCAATGTCCTTTATTAGCAATGTCCTTACTTTTATTTTTAATTTTTCCTTCTCTTCTGGTAAACCAAATTTTTGGTGTGCATATTTTATAAACCTCCGTCTTTTTCAGGTTTGGACTTTGTAAGATCCAAAATCCAAAAAGTTCCCTCTTTGAAATGAGCATATTTTCTGTCAATCAGTCATCATTATTAAATAGGCAGCTAACAAATCAATACTTAATAAGAAAAAATTAAAACGAGGCCGGACAGTAAAAGTTCTGTCCCATAATAACTTACCAATAGGGGTATTACAAATCGCATCGCGCAAAGCAAAAATTAATGGTAATTCGTTATAAAAAATATTGAAAGAAGATCATACCTTTAAATTTTTAGTACTGCCAAATAAGGTTTTTAACTGGAGTATTCATTCAAAGACGGAGTAATGAACTTTGCGACATGACTTACCCTAATATCAGAGTTGGGCAAACTTTAGCGCGCGCTAAAATCTGATACCTCTCCGCTAATTTAGCGAAACTGTAGAAAGCCAGCGCTAATCTATTTATGAAATATCGTAATTGCTAATAGCTTAAGCTATTACAACTTGTAACTATAGCTTAAGCTATTAGCAATTACGATATTTCATAAATAGATTAGCGGTTAGCGCACTGCCGCCGCTAACCGCTAATTATTAGCGCTGGCTTTCTACAGTTTCGCTAAATTAGCGGAGAGGTATCAGCTTTTAGCGCGCGCTAACGTTTGCCCAACTCTGCCTAATATAATCAAATCCCTAAATGTTGAGGTATTCGAGCCAACTTATTCTTGTTTGTAATCTATATACGATCTATAAGAATACTACAAGGTCCAAATAGAGATTCTTATATATGAATTTTTCGAATTTTGTCCAGCCAGATCAGTTAAAAATACCACTGTGCGGCCTATACGTTTCTCATTTCCATGCCTTATTTTATTAAAATACTAATTTTACTATTAAATGCTATTAAGAAAGCAATAACCAATTAAAAACTATAGGTACACAGTGACAAAACCCCGTTGAAAAGAACAAAACTAATAATTTTGAAGTTTTATTTCTCATATTGACATCGCCCCAACGAAAATTGCTGGTAGAGAATTTAGTAAGCATTCGAATGATCACTTTCCACTTACCACGATTTTCTAACCGTTTTCATAATATTTACGAAAATATACAAAGATCCGAAACTTTTTCATGTCAAGTAATTAAATGTTTTTTTTTTTAATACTTCCTTAACTCCAAATGTAACTAAAATTTAGACATTAAGATGTCTAAATTTTAGTTACATTCTAAATCTTTGAACTTCACCAGAACTAAGTTCTGGTGAAGTTCAAAGATTTAGAGAATATTTCATTTGAATCCCACGATTCTAAGTATCCACCAAATAAAAATTAATTACAAAAACTGTTGTTCCATTTTCTCAAAGAGGAAAGATTTTTGCACCAAATTTCATCACAAACGGGCCATTTTTCAGGCAGCCACAGCGCGAACAGACAAATATATATATATATATATATATATATATATATATATATATATATATATATATACATTTGAACCACCGTTATTCTCGAGATCTGGTATCTGAAACGTGGAGCTTTCAAGTCGGTACATCCGGATTGAGTCATGAGGTAAACCTCATAAGCGGGTTTCCTCCCTAATAAGGAAGGGAGGAATCGCGTTAAAAGGGGAACGTATCAAACTTCAAAATTTACATGTGAAAAATGTGTGGGCTCGACTGAAAACACTACGTTTTGTAAGCCGTGCAATTTTTAAGGGATATTCTTTTGTTTAAAAAATTAATTATCTGTATTTTGATTAGTCTATTTTTTATGTGAGTTATTGTCACATGTAATGAATAAAATTAGAATTCAGACCTTCTATTTATTATAAAAGAATGTTTCTCACTTTCAAACAATGGATATAAATAAATGCCGGTCAAAAAGAACGGTTTTGGCGGTTCTAGGTATAGCACGCCAGTCGGCGGTTCTACAGTTAAGTCGTTTTTCGTAAAATAATCGGATCACTAACATCATTCATTTCATTATTCATCTCTTGCTGTAAACACGCTCTTCATGTTTAATCCGAATCGAAATTACTTTTACATTTTTATATAATTAAATTGAACCCTATAAATCATTGAAGTGTTTCGAGTTGAAGAAGTATTACCAAAAAAAATATGTAAAATATATATACCGTCGGATAAAATAATGCTTATAGTTTAATGTGTCAAATAAATAACGTGTGTGCTATTATCATTGTAATTATGTCATCACTAATTAATGGAGAGATCAATATTTGCCTTATAATTATGGGGAAAATTCTAGGAATCATGGAGGTATTCAAAATATATTAATACATGTATAATTAATACGTTAGCTTTAGTATTTCATACCACATTTCTCTCAATAAACATTTATTATAAATTTATTTATTTCAAAACATATTCTATTAATTTCTTGACATTGATTTGGCTGGACGGTGGTGGTATTGCATCAACTAGGAACACCAACAACTCCAGGACTCCATTTTATTGTCAAAGCATGCTTTCGAATTCTACAGCTCCAACATCAGTGCTCCATAGTAGTCAGTCTACGGGTGAACCGCGTTTAACATTTAGGGAAAAGAAAAATAGTTTACATCCTACTCTCAGACCTACCGAGTATACACACAAAATTACATAAAAATCAGTCAAGCCGTGCAATGCTTAAGACATGCGAACGGCTATGAGCCAAGTCAATAAATTCACGGGTGACGTAGGCGAATTAGCTCATTTTTTGAAAGACGAGGATCGTCTTACAAGAACAATGGAAAACAAGCAGGCCTATGGATTGCTAGACCCCAGTGACGTAGCAACGCTGAAGGCCTCACTCGTAGGGATGAATAAATGAAAAAAAAATACTTTATTCTGGGACATCCATAAGAATAAAAAATAAATACAAATGATTGAATAAACAAATTTAACCTAAAAATATTACTATACACAAAGAACAAACAAAAACGGAAAAAACGAATAAAAATATTAATAACATAGTCTGAAATAATAAACTAAAACATAAATACATGTGTACATAGATTCTAATATTAACTCACTCAACCACTATGGGGTCATTAAGGAGGGATTGTAGAATACTGGAGAAAGAAGAGGAATAGGGGTTGGAGGAATGATGAAGCAATATTCAGAGGGGGATGTGAATATAATTAGATAGTTCAAAATACACAAATAATTAAATAAATATTTAAAAAAATGGGAGCTATGAAAGGAAGTAAATAAAACATAAATGCATAAACAAGAGAAGAAAAACCATAGATAAAAAACAACAAACATAAATAAAAGAATTATAATCTTACCACAAACAATAAAAAAAGTATGGACTTTATTAATAGTAAAAAACAACAATATAATGTCCATTACAAATCTGGTCTTGCCTGGTGGTCAAATCTTAAGCGTCTTCATGGGAGGATAGGGGAAAAGCAACGAGGCGGGATTTAAATACAGGTAAGGAAGGAGAGTGTTGAATCGAAAGAGGGAGAGAGTTCCAGAAGGAGGATGCTCGGGAGATGAAGGAACGGTCGAAGAAGCCTGTTTTATGAGTGGGAGGATAGAGATCGGAAGAACGGGAATGGACAGAGGATATAAACTGAAGCAGGCTGTAGATATAGGAAGGGGATTTGGAAGAAATGGTTTGGTAAAGGAAGGAACCAAGGAAGTATTGTCGTCGATTTGATGGAAATAACCACTTCAACTCGGAATACCGGTGGAGGAAGAGTCAAACGGCGCGTACTCAATCACATACTATGTGATAGAAACACAGATTGGGACACGGTAAGAACGAGATTGAAGAGAGCTTATGGGGGTGGCAGGTGGGCAGCAGAGGAGGATATCAGGATGCTGCAGGAAACGAAGGATACCAGGCAATCGAACGAAAGCTTCGCTGGCCGACTCCAGCCTGGTGGTGATAAGATCATCGATAAACTGAGCGAACTTACCAACGACCCGGAAGTTCCTGCGATACGGGCAGTAGTCCACAGAGTACTGACGGTGCACTTGGCCATGGTGGCGGGACGAACCATCGTACCTGAGGCAAAGTTCTTAGATGTAGGTCGATAGTTAGTAGAAGAAGGAGAGAAGGAAGAGGCATGGACCCGAGTGAGGAGGCAGAGGGAGAGGCAACAAGAGTACTCCCGAGAACCAGAGTGAAGCTATCCAAGGAGAACGCGCAACCCAGGATATAGTGCCATGGACAATCTTCGAAGAAGAGACAGGACAGAACCGGCGAGAAGACAAGAACCACGGGAACCTCCAGGGAAGACCTGTTATGAGTGTAGTAAAAGAGGTCACATAGCCGCAAGGTGTCCACGCGTGAGATGCTTCGAGTGTGACAACCCAGGGCATGAAGCGAGACATTGCCCCTACCTAAAGAAACCCTCACAAGATCGAGGCGAGCCCATGGAAGTTAATTTTCATAGGGTTCGGCGTGCACGAAGGGAGATGTACGACGACGAAGGAGTTAGATGTAAGCAGCGACTCCGATTGTGATAAGGACCGGAAGCAGGGCAAACAAATTTCCCCCTACGCGGCTGTTCTGAAGAATTACCATGTCAGCGCGAAGAGAAGCTGAGGGAGATGCAGGCAGAGCGGCAACCGGAGAAAACTCAAGGACAGAGAAAATGGGAGGTTGCCGATCATTTAGGTAGAGGGCGTACATTGGCTCATCGACACAGGGAGCACGTGTACGTTGGTGGGAGCAGACGTGCTGTGGAGAAAAAAGGAAGAATGGAAAAACCGGAAGAGTGTCCCCTGTAAGTGTAACCTGATGACGCTGAGCGGAGAATGTAAAGTATTGGGAGAAGTCCAAAAACTATTCTCATAATGTCTCTTGAAGAAAATGAAAATAACAAAAAGTTTAACGACTTCAGTCCATTTAAGGTTTCTCGTTGGATCAAAAGTTATTGTCCTCAGACTAAGTTAAAATTTCTCAGATATGGTGTTATATTACTTGAGGTTACATCCGAAATAGGTTACATCAATCTTCTCTCTTTACAGATCCCTTAACTTTTTAAAAGGGATTATATCGTGTACCGATTTTTCACACTATTCTGACGAAGAACTTACAACTGAACTGTCAAATGAAGGAGTAGTGTACGTAAAACGAATATTTAAAAATCTTAATCATGAAAAATTACCTACCTCTACTTTTATTCTTACGTTCCAAAGTCAAAAGCTACCTAACAAATAACACTTGACTTTCTAAGCATCAGGGTCAGAGCTTATTTCAGACCTCTTTTATGTTTTCGATGTTATATTTATGGATACGGTGCCAGAGCCTGCAGACAAGAAACTCAAACTTGTGGTAGGTGCTCTGAAGCACACTCGGGTATCTGCAATAAAGAACCTAAGTGCAAACATTGTGATGGGCCTCAGCCTACATGGTATTCTTCTTTTTCTGTTTTCCGAAAGGAAAAAAAGATCGAAGAGGTTAAGACTATAAATAAAATATCCTATGCTCAGGCTCGGAAAATTGTAGAAGGACCTACGCAAACAATAACTCGCTCTCAAAGCTATTTTAATGTTACCCACACCCCTTCCGTTACAGTCAGTATTCTGGGTCAAATTGGGTTTTCATCCATAATAGAAACACTATTTAATAAAATCTGTATAATTGAAGCTACTTTATCAAATAGGATTACTAAATATAGATTATTCAAGTATCACTATGGATCTAACTAAATCGGACTCTATGAGACGCGGCCGTCGTACTCCTAAGCCACGCAATAAAAAAAAAATTATTAGATTATGAATCTATTCAAAAAAAAACACTCTGGATGTATCTATTATATCCAAATATGTACTAGTCATAAAAGGAGGACCTGTAGTTTTTCAACTAAGATATATACTAAAATTTAATATTTTAACTTATTTGACTTCTGACTGAAAAAAATACTATCTAATATTTACTAGACAACATTACTCTCTATTTTTCTGTTAACAGTAAGAAATATA
>OX328123.1:160649949-160686474 GCA_946811695.1 Gonocerus acuteangulatus
GACTGTGAGTACGAGCCATCAAGTAACACTGAGGCAATGGACGAGAGGCATTCGCAAGAATTCGGACGAAAGCCGTTCGTCCGAATTCTTTGCTTCGCAGTTCGCAGCTTTTCGGTTCCAGTGGACGAGAGGCCTTATTCTTGTTTGTAATCTATCAGTCCAGTCAACGAACAGTTATAGATCGAAATTTTTGGAACACAATTTTTGACTTCGTAGCCAAAGTCCTCGCCCGTAGCCTTTGTGCCGGGGGGGGAGGGGGGTTTAGAAGGTCCCATTTATCGGGTTTTCACTTATATCTCGGAACCCCTGCGTCCTAGCGACATGACTACTCTATAACAAATGAAAGCTGATTAAATTTCCTACAAGTTTTATCCTATAAAGTTTTTCGAGATATCATTAGGTTTCGAAATATCCGCTCTTGAAAGTTGGTAATTTTCGGGAAAAACACTTTTGCCGCATAATTTTTCCCCTTTTTGACGGGATAACTCTTCAACGATGAACCCAAAAAATAAATAACGATTATAGGGTTGTAGAGTATTACATTCCCTATAATAATATATATTACTTTGCTATTTTATGTATTTTCCTTCAAACGTAAAAATAATTTCAGTGTTCATCGTGATATCTGAAATTTAGCGACTAATAGTCCAGGTAACAAAGATTTATAGATGGAAATATTTGGAACACAATTTTTGGCTTCATAACTTTGTTTCGGCTAGTTATGAGGTCCACTTATCAAAAGTCCTCCCCGTAGCCTTTGAGCCGGGGGGAGGGGGGTTTAGAAGGCCCCATTTTTCGGGTTTTCACTTATATCTCGGAAACCGTGGGTCCTAGCGACATGACCACTCTATAACAAATGAATGCTGATTAAATATGCTACAGGTTCTATTTAATAAAATTTTTCGAGAGATCTTTAGTTTTCGAAATATCCGCTCTTGAATGTCTGTCATTTTGGGGCAAAACCACACTTTTTCACACTTTCTTTCGAAATTTGAACCACCGTCATTTTCCGTCTCTAGGGGTCCTGAAACGGAAAATTTTCTAGTCGGCACTTCCCGATTCTTTCATGAGATCAACCTTATAAGCGGGGTTCCTCCCTATGAAGGGATGCAGGGTTTCCGAGATATAAGTGAAAACCCGAAAAATGGGACCTTCTAAACCCCCCTCCCCCGGCACAAAGGCTACGGGCGAGGACTTTTGATATGTTCACCTCCTATCCAACCCAAACAAAGTTACGAAGTCAAAAATTGTGTTCCAAAAATTTCCACCTATAGCTGTTTTCAAGCATTCGTTGCCTGGACTATATATACTATCTTTGAAACATACTGCTGGTCCAATTAGGGATTTGTTTACTTGAATTTTTCAAATTTTGTCCAGCTAAATCAGTTAAAAACAGCAATGGCTATATACAGGTAGAAGAAGATGGCTCGGAAGTTGTAGGGTCAGAACTCTTGGCCGATTGATGCTTCTTCTATTGCTAGTAGGTAGGTGTTGGAATTCTCATGGTATGATATAGACCTCGTTCCAGCTTTTCACTCCCGTCTGGAAATTAGTCTAAATCTGACTTGGATTAGACCTACGGATGAAGGGGCTCCTTCTCAGATCCAATCTCCACGAGGATCTGCCAATTAAAGGACACCGAATCGATGGACCTTAATGAGGTTTTAGCTCGGCATTACTTCTTGTCGGATCCTTCTAATCAGTTCCTCTGAACTCTATAAACATCCTTTTTCACTAATCAACTTAAATCGGATAGTTCTGGCTAAGGACTTTAGTTATGTACTGACTTATTGCAGGAATATCAAGAACGTCATGTATATGCATGATAGGAGTCCATCGGGGAAAACAACCAATGAATCTCAAGCATTTATTTTGCCACCTGTAATTTTCTTTTATTGGCTTCACATGTCATATACCAAATAGGACATGCATACAGTAACATGGGCCTTATGTATTAGTTATAAATAAATCATTTGTTAATTAAGGTTAATCCCGAGTTTTTTTCGTTATAGAAAAGAAGAATTGCATTATAATTATAGTCTTATTATATTGAATGTTAATATGGTTCGTGTAAGTCAGTTTAGGATCCAAATTTACTCCAAGATACTTCACATTCTTAGACCATGGAATTGAATTAAAAATCTTTACTTCAGGGTATTCTTTAGGCCTTCTCCGAGTAAAGGGAATAACCTCAGTTTTTCAAACTTATTTTCCACTTATTACAATATTTTAGGTACATTTTTCCAGTGCCGTGGTAATATGGCCGGCAATAGTGTCGACCCGAAAGCTCAAGATTATATAGCATTTCCAAGTCTATTTGAACCTTTTCCAAGTCAACTGTAACCTTTTACAAATCAAATGTCACCCTTTCCAAGTCATCAGCAACCCTTTCCAATTCAAATGTAACCCTTTCCAAATCAGTTGAAACCCTTTCCAAATCAGTTGAAACCGTATCATCAGCAAAGGGATTTTTTACATTTAAGGCTGCACCTACATTGGACCCGTATTTCGCCCGATCCGATCCGATCCTATTTCGTTTGATCGACAACGGCCAACAACGGCAGACGTGAGTGCCTGCCTACATTGGTCTCGACCCGATCCGATCCGATTTAGTCACAGCGCGTCAGTAATGACCTCGTAGTGAAGTGAAAATGATTGATTAAGTTAAGAAATACCACCTAATAAGCATAGAAACCTTCGATTAGGTTGAATGTTGGAGGTAACTGGGGTCTCCCGTGGTCTAATGGCTAGTGCCTTGGATTCATAAGCGGGAGATGGTGGGTTCGATTCCCAACCTCCGGGAGGAATTTTCTCATCCCACGGCTCGCTGGGAAAAACCCTCGCTGCACCCTGGATGTCGGCGCTAATGACCTAGATGTAGATGCGCCGTAAAAAAAAAAAAAAAAAAAAAATGGTAACTAGAGGGTTATAAGCATTGGAAGTTTATAAACATTAGAAATTTATAAATATTGGAAGGTTATAGACGTTGGATGGTTGTAACATATTTCTACGCTATTTAATAAACAGGGGAAACAAAAAACAAAAATGTGAATTAACAAAGTTGTTCTAAATGTTATTTCCTTTGATATAAAAATAAATGCATTGAAATCGGTTAAAATTTAGAACCTGTAGACCGTTTTGAAACACAATATGCGAGTTGGCGTCATTTTGCTTCGTGTTAGAAACAAACAAGTTTGACTGGCCAAGAATCCGTGGCACCACATCCATTCAGTTCAAATCAACACTGGTCCACTTCCGGTCAGCTCTGGGCAACTTCCAGCGACATTTTTACCTGCTTCTGTTTCACTTCCGCTTCACTCCAGTTAATTTTCTATCACACCTGGGCTACACTGGCCCTGTTACAGTCCGTTCAGATCCACTCTGGTCCACTTCCGGTCAGCTCTGGGCAACTTCCAATGGCATTCTACCCCACTTCCGCTTCACTCTAGCTACATTTCGATCGCATCTGTGTTCGATTCTATGTCACGCTGGCTCAGTTAAGTCATAAGGCCACTGCTGATCCAGTTCGACCTAGATCACTTCCGGTCACTGGCCCATTCTACCCCCTCTTATCTGGGTTACTTCCGGCCTTTAGGATCACATCCAGTCCCTTTACATGACTTGGGCCGCTCTAGTCACACTCGGATCACACTGGGTCACTTCCGGTGTCTGAATTCATACCTCGATTACTTCCGCGTGATTCCAATTATCTTTAGAGGTCTCCCGGTTCACTTCCAGTTTACTTCGGTATTAAAAAAACTACACCTGCGTCACTATGTTCCCATCTGTGTCACTGCTAGTTGGATCTAGGCAACTTCTAGGCACTTCCGGTCAACTTCCGGTCTTTAATATTGGCTTTAGGGGCACAAAATCATCCCTGCATTACTTCTGGATGATTCTAACTGACTTTTGACAACTTCCAGTTCACTTCCCGGTCATTTCCGGTTTCTAATAATTACTTCTGGGGTTTTGTTCGTTTAGTGATTATACATATACACAGATACATCCATGTACATCCATATGCATATCAGTGTCATGTACCCATGCTTACGGAGGTATTTTTAATTTAAGGTGTAACTAAATTTTGTTGTATAGAATTTTGATATTAGGTTGAATTTAATTTTGTCAATTAACTTCGAGGCATTTAAAAAGTTGAAAAGCCGCTCTACTTGATTACTATCGTCGCCTAGAATTTCATCTAAGGAGTCAGGTAGTTGGTGTTGTTCTTTTAGTTGCTCATAAGCACGGCAATTCGTCAGAATGTGTTTAACAGTGAGGAGCACATTACATGAGCTGCAAATTAGAGAAGGTGCCTTTGACATAAGGAAGGAATGGGTGAGGTTTGTATGGCCAATTCCCATATGGGTTAGCAGCACTTCCTTTCTTCTTGTGCCGTTTGTTGATCTTCTATCCATGATTTAACACATCCCTTTATCTCTCGGAGTTTTCCCTCACTTGCTGCGAAACAGTTTGCCATGTATTCCAAATCAAGTCTATTGAGTGGGCCATTAAATCAAATTTTGAAAGGCAGACCTTCTCTAATTGCTTTCCTTGCCAAGATGTCAACTTGCTCGTTTTACTCAAGTTGCTCGGAGTACTTTTGGTTTATTTATTTGGCTACTTCTGGATGTATCTGGGCCAGATGATGGTACTTCCGGTTCACTCCCGGTCTCTCATGAGTGCTTGTGGGGAACTATATTCGTCCTCAGACCACTTCCGGGTATTGCTGAGTCAACTCGGTAACTGCTGGTTCACTTCCGGGTATCTAAGGGCTCGCTTCTGGCACTTACTGTGTGCAGGAATAGGTTCGGAAGTGTGAAGAGATTTTAGTGCTATTTTTTATTTACCTTTTTTTTATGTATACCCGGAAATTAATTGCAGAATTAATTGTTAATTGCTAACTGCGCGATTAACAATTGATTAATTGTTAATTGCGAAATCCGCGATTAACAATTAATTAATCGTATTTGCGGATTCACTCGGTAACGATTGATTTATCGTAATTGCGAAACCCACAATTACGATTAATCAATTGTTAATCGCGGAGTTCGCGATTACAATTAAATTTTCAATCGTAATTGCTGGTCGATGCGATTGAATTTTTAATTGTCAATCGTCAATCGCCTCTTTGATTAACTTTTCCACAACTCTGCTCTCGATGCACAACACATTCCTCTGAGAGATGCAACAAACGCACGTGAAACTTGTAGGGAAAAAAATATTGAGAGCGTATTCCTTTGGGAACTTGTAAATTCTCCCCAAGTGAACCGTGTTTATGTATAGGAAGGTAAACTACCAACAATTGTGGTAGAAGCCCTTGTAATAGAAGATTCGCCAACAAGGAGCACATCCTGATTCCCAACTATTCCCAACTAGCCTGGATTCGAAGAGTAACGAACCATGTCGGATCTACTTAGCTTGTTACTGCCGTAGGCATCGAACCGCACAAACAACTAGTTGTTTCCAGGGCATCTTCCAAACAACTCCTCCAGTCTCCCCCTTATATTGCACGAGGCATATTTACACTTTGTCACGCGGATGTATTATTTTTTTTTTCTTTTTTTATTATTGTTTTTAAAGCCTTGTTTACCTTTCTTATACAAGATTTTTATGAAAATTGCGCAACAGATATTAACGTTAACGAAGGAAATGTATCACAATCTTGGAAACCATAATAAATGCCAATAATTCGCATAATTTCTGTAACTCTTAGGTAAAATGGACAAAGAACCTATTTAAGCAAATTATTATTGATCGTATAAATAAAGTTTTCAATAAATATCACAAAACCAAGGAATAACAGCCAAACCAAAGAATGAAACTAACAGAACTGAAGGATGCCCATACGATGTGGAATATCTTAAGATATAATAATACCTTGTTTGATCAAAATCAAAGTCATTTTCTCCAATTTATAGGCAATAAATAAATTAATTTTTTTCAATTATTTATAAGTTTTATATGGGATGTTAAAATAACCAAAGAAAAAAGTTTTAATTCTTCAAAAACAAAATAGTGGCGCTATATCTTAACGGAAACCCTTTTTCTTTAACCCGGGAAAGGTAGCACTCGTCGAGACGACGAACAGTCCTTGTGTGATTTACAGACGACCCCCCACTACTAGATTGCCCAACTACTAGGAGTTCTACCACCTCTTAGTAAGACACTAGATACTGTAAGGTCAAGGTCTGTTTTCATAGGGAAGTCAATTATTCCATTTATTTTTCGCAAGTAACGGCGTCGGCAAGACCAACTCTACCTCATATACATATATATATATATATATATATATATATATATATATATATATATATATATATATATATATTCCGTTAGCCCTGGAAACTAAGTGCTACCTTTAGAAGCCTATTGAATGTTCGCAAAAATGTCGAGAACTACCTCTTTAATAACAATTATCTGTCTTGAAGGCTAATTTTACCTGTTGGAGCAATACTTTATGCCATGCATGTTCATTTTATTTATTTTGAATTCTTTGAAACCAAAGGAAATAAAACAGTGTTACTAGTTTCTAGTATACATCAAAACGCTTCATTAGAGGACCAAACCCAAAAATCAGACATTGTTACTTTACATATCAGTACTAAAGGTGGAGTTGATGTTTTTGGCAGAATGTGCTCCGATAATAACTGCACCAGCAAGACTCATCGCTGGTCTTTATGTTTTATTTTTTACAACATATTGAATATTGCGGGAATACATAGTTTTGTGTTTTACGGTCATAGCTAGTGCAAACTAAAAACCTCGAAACCTCATGGCCAACTGGAAAAACAAAAAAGCGTAAAAAGAGAAATATTATGTCAAACTTGTTGTTGAGAAGATTACCTATAATATAACATTTACAAAATGATATGGTTCCATTTAAAAGAAAATTAAGCACCTTCGTCTCAGTGACGAAGCGCTACCTAAATCGACCCTTCGATAAGTTCTACCTTTCCCGGGTGTAGAGCATTAGTCTGAAGGCGGAAATTAAGCACCTTCGTCTCAGTGACGAAGCGCTACCTAAATCGACCCTTCGATAAGTTCTACCTTTCCCGGGTGTAGAACATTAGTCTGAAGGCGGAAATTAAGCACCTTCGTCTCAGTGACGAAGCGCTACCTAAATCAACCCTTGGACAAGCTCTACCTTTCTCGGGTGTAGAGCATTAGTCTCAAGGCGGAAATTTTTGATCTAGAACAAAAAACTCAAATTATTTTGAAAAACGATTAAATTTAGTGAAGTATGTACGTTGTTTCCATTTATTATTACAAAATCAGTCCAAAATCGTAATAATTCAAAGAATGGAAAAATCTCTACCTACATTACTAGCAAATATCTGCAGTTAAGATTGAAGGTAGACCGGGCGAAAATTAAAATCACTAGCGTACCGCACGAATTGGAAAACATAGTTTTAAGAAAGTCTACTTTAATTAAAGATTATTCTACCGAAAAGTTCATTTTTTTTATGATTTGTTGTAATAAATATTAAATAAAAAAATGTGTCTTCATTTTGAAATGTATCGATACGTTAGTTGAAAAATCGAGTTCTTGGTACATTTAAAAACTTTTCTGCCACACAAATACTCTTGGATTTTTGATTATTTAAGGAAGCATTTAAGTCCATAAAAAATGGTAAAATAAAAAGCTCCAAGGTAGTATTACCCTTAAGAGAATGATTCTATATAATTAAAAGATCCACGGCTATGTAAATACTGGCCTGTGTGAGTCCTAGCCCGTTCAGTACAAACTTTGGGGCCGAAATCAGCAGTCACACTTAGGCCAGGAGAGGGGGGGGGGGGGTGAAAATCACATGGCTTAAGGACAAATTAAAAAAAACATGTTTATGCATAAAAAAGTTACAATAAAGCGTAAGCAGGGAAATAAGAATATATACACACACACATATATATATATATATATATATATATATATATATATATATATATATATACATTTTTTTATTTGTTTCCTCCTTGCAGTAACCCTGCATGAAGGGAGTTTATTTTTGTCTGCAAGTCTCATGCAATAAACAGCATATCACTTGCATATATATATATATATATATATATATATATATATATATATATATATATATATATATACATTTTTTTATTTGTTTCCTCCTTGCAGTAACCCTGCAAGAAGGGAGTTTATTTTTGTCTGCAAGTCTCATGCAATAAACAGCATATCACTTGCATATATATATATATATATATATATATATATATATATATATATATATATATATATATACACATTTACATAGATAATTTAGGGTGCTTTTTACCGCTTTAACGCAAATATAAATTAATTTAAATTGCATTATTAACATGTGATTCTATTGTCACCTAGTGATTACATTCTTATTACTACTGCTATAGTTATAACCTTAAATATTTGAAACAATATAAACAAAGAAAGAATTAAAAAAAAAACAACACATTTCTAACATGAAGGGGGCCAGTAGTCTCTATAATACATATATATATATATATATATATATATATATATATATATACATATATATATATATATACTAGAGAACTGCACGGATAAGTAAAAAGTAATCGGATAAATAATCGCCGAGTATAAAACGGACGATGCGAGTACATACTCGGCATCGTTTCGAATTGGCATCGCCGAGTATAAACTGGACGATGCGAGTACATACTCGGCATCGTCCGGAATTGGCATCGTCGATTACTTTACATTACGATTACGAGTAATACTCGTGAGTACTGCATCGTAATCATCGTAAATAACTGTCGACTTCTCGACATGTCGATACAGGAGGCAAGATAAGCAACAGATGAATTAGGTAGTAAATAAGGGGATTATAGAATATTTTTTTTTCTTTCTGAAAATAGTTTCTGAGATATAAGCGATCGAAAATCGGGATTTATAGGACTCACTGACTCATAGGAGGCATTTCCCATGATGCTAAAGAGTTGAAATTTTGCAGGATGATAGATATGAAGGTGTTATTAAAGGAAAAAATAGAAAAATCCTGAAAAGGTGTGTTTGACGCCGCTTCTGGAGCGGTGTCGTGCCAGTTTTGTACTTCCTTGGGAAACCCGTCATTCCGTCCGAAACCCATGATGTGGGGTATCAAATGAATCGTCTCGGAATGAAGAACTTATATTTGATGTTTTAAGAAACATTTAGAAGCATATTGGCTTGGTCAAAATCTTATACCAGCTGTCTGTCTGTAGGTTTGTTCCTTATACAAATCTGAACCGTTTGACCAATTTTGACTAAACTTGGGACACAGGCGGGTCTTGATATGGGGGGAATCATAGGCTAGGTTAAATTGTCCATCAGCTGTCTGTCTGTCTGTTTGTTCCTTATACAAATACACACCGTTTGACCGATTCTAACAAAACTTGGCAAATCAGTAGGTCTTGATCCCGGGATTGGCATAGACTATGTCAAAATCATTAATCAGCTGTCTATCTGTCTGTTTGTTTATTATACAAATCCACACAGTTTGACCGATTTTGACAAAATTTGACACACAGGTCGGTCTTGATCCGGGGAGTGTCATAGGGTAGTTCAAAATAGTATATCAGCTGTTTGCTTAACTGTTTATTCCTTATACAAATCCACACGATTTGACCGATTTTGATCAAACATGGTATATAGGTAGTTTATTATCCGGGGAGTGTCATAGGCTACGTCAAAATCGTCTATCAGCTGTCTGTCGGCATGTTTGTTCTTACACTAATTCACACCATTTGACCGATTTTGACCAAACTTGGCACACAGGTAGGTCTTGGTCCGGGGAATGCACTTGACTAAGGTCAAAAAGGTCTTTCATCTGTCAAATATCAAGCAGTAAGAAGAGCTTTATGCAGACTCCAAAGACCCTGGTCTTATATGAAGTACAAAAGCCAGTAGGTATGCGGCAACTAAATTTTAATTGATACTTAGAAAATAGTAATGAGATCCCCAAAAAAAACATAAATGTGAAATGGAGGCCAAGTTCCCCCCCCCCCCAAAAATATTGGCAATACAAGAAGATGATACAAGAAAGATATGTCCAAGTTCATTACTTAGAAAGACCTATTAATTACTTACTAAGAACAATAAGGACACAACTGACCTTTAAAAATAACAATAAAAATACTTTTATCCAGTTACTAAAATATAAATTTCTTCAACCAGGTATGTTCTTAAACTTGGCAATGTTTACTTTTCTCTCTAAAGATAATTTCGGCACAAATAAAACATTGCCAAGTTTAATAATATACCTGGTTGAGGAAATTTATATTTTAGTACCTGGATAAAAGTATTTTTATCGTTGTTTTTAAAGGTCAGTTGAAGTCTCTTAGTAAGTAACTAATAGGTCTTCTAAGTAATGAACTTGGACATTTCTTTCTTGTATCATCTCTTGTATTGGCAAATATTTTTGGGGGGAACTTGGCCTCTATTTCACATTTCTGTTTTTTGGGGGATGCGTTTAATACTCATGATATTTATTAATGACTATTAGATTCGAAATATGCAATTAAAAAATTCACCTTGAATAAAATTTCAAGGTCAATTTTGCGGGGGTTAATATGGGGGTTATTTTCCCTGATTTCGCATTGGAGAATATTATGGTTAAGTTTTGTATGGTCCTGTTTAAAAAAAAATCGTAATTGAAAGTGATGGTGCGTAAGACGAGCTACCATTTGTAATGTGTAGTAAATGTTAACATATTTTTTATACGGTGCTAGTCCACGTATTTCAAGGAAACATAATATATTTTTAAAACAACAGCGTTTCCACATATTATGTGGATTAGAGTAGAGCTGGAAAACTCTACATCTTAAATGCTGATATTAGAAACAGGAAAAAACGCGCGTGAATGTGAATGACAAAATAAAAAAAAAAAAAAAAACGTTACCAAGAACGTCTTTTTACATTCGGCAGGACAGGATTAACGGTTATATCTGCCTTTATTTATGTTTTTATTCTTTTATCACCTTAAAAAAATGTTTATTTCTTATATTACCTTTATTACTGATTCTTCTTGATTTTAATATAGACTGTATTACATTGTTTTTGTTTACGTTACAATTGTATAGTCACTGTAGTTTCGTTGAGTTGTAAGTAATACAGTGGACTTCAGTGGCGAGGCGAACCAGTATATAACGTAGTTATTCACGGCGATACCGATACCAAACCTGCAATACTCCACGATGCCGATGCCAAACCCCTCTGTACTCGGCGATGCCGATGCCAAATATTATTTTACTCGGCGATGCCGATGCGGCACGATGCCGATGCCGGTGTTCGGAATGAGTATAAGTACACATAAAGTAATCGAGGTACTCGTCCCATGAGTATACCTACTCGTGATTACGCGATGCCATACTTACTCGTGCAGGTCTCTAATATATATATATATATATATATATATATATATGTATGTATGTATATGTATATTGCCTATATTACGCAAAAAATGACAAATCTGTCAAACCATTCAGTATGCGGAAATAGCTCTTATGGAAATAAGAAAATTATATATATATATATATATATATATATATATATATATATATATATATGCATTTACATAGATAATTTCTGGGTGTTTTTTTATTCGTTAACGCGAATATAAATTAATTTAAATTGCATTATTAACATGTGATTCTATTGTCACCTAGTGATTAAGTTCTTATTACTACTGTTATAGTTATAACCTTAAATAAAAATTTATTTATTTTGAAACAATATAAACAAACAAAGAATAAAAAAAAAAACATATTTCTAACATTCTTATGTCTTCTTCTCCAATAATACTCGCACATCAATGACCATTAGTACATTTTCTGACCTTGTAGACTATCCCTGCTTCTTGTATCTTCTCAATTTAAACACGTTTTTCTCGCTCTGGAATTATGCTGACAACTCCAAAAGATTCATTACTTTTTTAAAATCTAAACAATAAATAACCTAATGCGTTACCTGTGAAAAATATTAGAATTGAGAACACATGTTATTATTGAAAATTGAATTTGCGTTAACGAAGTTAAGAAGACCCTAATTTCTATATAATCGAAGTATCACAAATTTCATAGTATCAACGTGGAAAAAGTAGAAATTACCTAAGTTGTAGCTGTTATTGAGATTTTATGTAAATAGAATTTGTGAATCAGAAAAAAATCCTTTTAAGGCTTAAATACATTTTTGAAATATTGTTTTTCCTTAATTATAAGTATAAACAAAAGTATTGCTAAGAATGATTAATTTCCGGAGTAGATACGATGGGAGTAAAAGTCTGTATTGCGGTTCACCGTTTATCTTGCGGGAACATTAGTTTGAAATTCTGTTCTTGTATTGTTCTTTCGTAACTTTTTCGTTAAAACGCGAAATGTAATTGATATGCATTTTCTAGCGTAGTTGCTCCCTCTATAGAGAGGAAACCCACTTATGAGGTTGACTCCATGAGGCAATCCGGAATTATAAACGAGGTGATATCTGCAACCGTTTTTGAGAAAATTGGATAAAAATTAGTTTTTGGAGTATTTAGAATCGTTTGATTCTGTTGAAATCTTTCCTACATGTCGCCGATACAAATGCGAAGTATCGAATGTGAAAATCGCCACTTTCTAGGGTGAAAAAACCTTTCTTCATTACTTTGGACAATCAAATAGTCGCTGATTTGACTTTTTGGTTACTCTCCCTTTCACAGAGTGAACTTATATTCGAGAATTTGCAGTCCATCTGTCCAACAGCAATCAGTATACATTGGAAAAATGCGGTTTTTTTTTTCACGTTCGATACTAAGCATTCGTATTGACGGTTTCAAAATCATCTGGAGTAAGATATTCAAATTTTGGTCACATTTGGAGTGAAGGAAGTGTTCGGATAACATATTTTATTAATATCAATTTATTTAAATGTTAAGATACGTTTATTATTGACAACGAGTTTTAGGACGGGTTTCCTATAGGTTACCATCCTTATTTTATTAATAGACTTGAATAGTGTTGAGATCATATGTTTTCATTAATATCTCGAAAACAGTTAGGAAATCGTAGTAAGTGGATGGTTACCATTCGGAACCTTACTAAAATCTCTAAAATAAAGGCTTTGAAGTAATTTTATATTGGGCGATCGCAATTTTGGGATCTTACTTAAAATAAATAAACAACGTAATTGTTAGTCTCGTTCTTTTGCACGGGTTTTGTCTTTGCTTGGTCTAACTTATTAATTGGTTGTTTTAAATTACATATAACAGTAAAATGAGTATTTTAGTGAACACCTTGGCTGCGTATGACGCAGATGTGCGTCATCACAAAGCTAATAGTTGTGACGTCATGTTGGCTTACTGGAAAGCTCGAATTAAAAGTGTTGGGGTTCAGCTACAAACCTCCAGGCTGGCTTATTCTATTTCCCTTCGTCTCAGGAAGTGTCTCAAGTGTCTTACTCTGAAATCCTTGATCCTCAGGCCATTCTGCGAAATTTGGCAAGCGTTTCTTCACAACACAGAGTAAGGACATGTTTTTACTACAATTTCTTCAAACTGGTTTATTGTACTGCTTTTTTTCAATTGTTATTATACTTTAGTGATGTAATGCAGTTATTAGAATATTTTTTAACTTAAAACATGTTTTCTTTTAATTCTACGTTTATTTATGTTTGAGAATAGTGTAAGTTAATTTGTTGAAATTGTTGCTCTAATTAATTTTGTTAGTGAATAACTTACTACTTATTATTTGTGCAGGTTTTGTTGTTTTTTAATTAATTTTTATTCGAATTTGGTATTGTTTTTAGTTATTAGAAAAAAAATTATAAGAATATTTACGCTAGAGAGTTAGTTAGTTGAAAATGTTGCTCTAATTAATTACTTTTGTTAGTTAATAACGTACTAGCCAACGGCCATAGCCACGTTGATCGGGCGTGGTCAGTACCTGAATGGGTGACCGACCACGTGCTGTTGGCATTATAGAAAAGGGTGGCAACCTGTAGATAGCCCGGTGTTAATAGCTATAATGTTCATACGCCGTTAAACACACACACACACACACACAATAACGTACTACTTTTTGTTTGTACAGGTTCTTATTAAATATATGATAATAATCATAACATCGTATTTTTAATTCCTTTTTACCAAATATAAAGAATAAAACTATTATGGCAAAAACCAAAAATTGGCAGCCGATTCACTTTTATGAGTATTGATGTTTTATTCTATAAAATTATAAATTATAGTTAAATATAGAAATAAAATATCTACTGGGAGATGCTGGATATGAGATTAGCATTCTTCATAAATTTTACTTGGTATATCTACAAACAAGAAATGAAAGGTTATCATACTTCTCTTATTTTCAACCGCCAACTACGTAGTCTAAAAATTACATATGATAATTAATTTAAATTAAATAACATTATTTTTATTGTTTCAAGACAAATTAGCTTGGGGATAAATTACATAAAGAGGTAACCTATAAAATATATCCTCCGATTGTACTGACGGAGACCCGCAACACACGTGTAATACGTAATTGCATACACAATTCAGTGAAGAATTGTTGATGACGCACATGTGCGTCATGGTAAAAAAAAACATGTTTCTGAAAGAAATTATCCAGAATTTTCAATGGGTAAGTTATTTTTTCATGAAATCATAAAATGAAAAAAAGAATTGCCATTTTTGGTAAAAATGCAGTTTCACGGCCCTCCAAACCGATTTCTTTCTAATTTTGTACAATAACGTATTTTGATGCACTAAACACGAATACGATAAAAAAAACCTTCGCATTTAACTAGGAAACAAGTTATTAAGCACTAAAGTTCACTCATATGCAGGTTATGAGAGCTATTAATTTTAGCGAGTTGGATTGACTGGGGTTTTCTTATCTTCTTGAGCGAGCGTAGCGAGCGGAAACGCATAGCACGTATGCCCTTAAGCGACAGGTGACGACGGGAGAGGATGCCCTTAAAATTAACAATATTTTTGAATAAATGGTTTCTGAACATTTCAAATGAGAGTTCTCTGTTTCCCAATGTTACACATCTGCGCATGCGCGTGTTTACAAATACGCTGATGACGCCTAGTTTTATAACCTTCCTAACTTTAGTGCTTAATATTATATTCTATTAATTTTAGCGAGTTGGATTGACTGGGGTTTTGTTATCTTCTTGAGCGAGCGTAGCGAGCGGAAACGCATAGCATGTATGCCTTATAGTCGTCATTTATGCCTTAAAGTCATGTATGCCTTAAAGTCGTCACAAATTTAGTTGTTTACATTAGCTCTCATAACCTGCATACCAGTGAACTTAAGTGCTTAATAACTTCTTTCCTAGTTAAATGCGAAGGTTTTTTTTTTTTTTTTTTTTTTTTTTATCGTATTCGTGTTTAGTGCATCAAAATACGTTATTGTACAAAATTTGAAAGAAATCGGTTTGGAGGGCGTAAAACTGCATTTTTACCCAAGTTTTTTAGTGATTCGGGTTTACCGCTCGCGCAGTGAAAGTGTGAAACAAGGTAAGGAAACGGTGGTAATTGTGTTTTCTTTGGGCAACCGTTGAGAAAAAGGGCGGAGTAATATCCACTTAGGATACTGTCAGTTTCCTGTTGTGGCGCCATAAATGTTCCTACTTTTTCAGATATTATATTTTTGTTCACGAAAGATCCAAACCTACCAATAACTACTTCTACTAATGACCATGATGTCGATGCGCCGTAAAAAACAAAAAAAAAAACAAAAAAACACTTCTATTGCTTCAATAATGGCACTAGAGACATTAAATGGAAATGCCCTAAGATGACACAGTTCCTGCGAGTCTTACTTTTAGCGCGGTTCCTCCCCCCCCCCCCCCCATAGGGAGGAACCCCGCTTATAGGGTTGATACAATGAAACAATCCGGAAGTGCCGACTAGAAAATTTCGCGTTTCAGAACCCCTAGAGACCGAAAATAACGGTGGTTCAAATTTGTATGTATACATATATATATATATATATATATATATATATATATATATATATGTATATATTTATTTATATATATATATATATATATATATATGTATATATTTATTTATATATATATATATATATATATATATATATATATATATATATATATATATATATATATTTGTCTGTTCGCTCATTTCTGGCTTCCCTGATGGTCCGATTTTGATGAAATTTGGTACAAAAATCCGTCGTCCAATTTGAAAGGTCAAGTTCGTTAACCAGCAAAATCCGCCGACTGGAAGATGGCGTTTGGGGCGAAATTCGCGCAGAAAAAATCGTAACGCTTACGTTTTTGAGTTCATAAGCTTGTAAGTACTCTTTCTATAGGCTTCTTGGGCTAGAAAAACGAATGAAACCATTTTCAAGGCGATAGCTTTAACCGTTGTCGAGAAAATTGGAAAAATAGTTTTTGAATTCCGTTTTTGGTTTGGGTACTTAGAATCACGGGATTCAGTTGAAACATTATCTGCATGTTCTAACTTTATTAAAACTAATATGTTGAAAGTTATGTAACGTTTGGAGTTAAGGAAGGGTTAGAATAAAATATTTTATGAACAGACATGAAAAGTTTTGGTAACTTTGTACACTTTCCTTAATATCTCGAAAAAGGTTGAGAATCTTGGGAAACGGAAGATGACCATTAGAAAGGTCACTAAATTCTCTACAAAAATGGTTCTAAAGAAAGTTTTGATTAGGCGATGTCAATCGGAGAAATAAGTGCATAAAACTTTAAAGTAATTGATTTCGCTTATTCGAACTGTTCTTTTTCTCTTTGATTTTGGTACTTAGAATTATGGGATTCAGTTGAAACATTTTCTGCATGTTCTACATTCATTAAAACTAATATGATGAAATTTTTGTTACGTTTGGAGTTTAGGAAGGGTTAGAATAAAATATTTTATTAACAGACATAAAAAGTTTTGGTAACTTTGTATACTTTCCTTAATATCTCGAAAAAGGTTGAGAATCTTGGGAAACGGAAGATGACCATTAGAAAGCTCACTAAATGCTCTACAAAAATGACTCTGATGAATGTTTTGATTAGGCGATGTCAATCGGAGAAATAAGTGCTTAAAACTTTAAAGTAATTGATTTCGCTTATTCGAACTGTTCTTTTTCTCTGTTTTATTCCTTGTTATTTTTAAATTGCTTATAGTCAGATAATGTATTTGACAATAAAAAAGATTAAGTAAAATAAGAAGATCAATTTATTGTTAGAAATGTAGCGTTCAAAGAGAGAGATCCCAAGGCTTTCCAAATGCCTCTGAGCGGAGGCCTTTCTGCCCGACTTATGGTATAGCTGACCCATACAGGTAAGATTGTAAATCAAGACCTTTCAAGACTGGTTTGTTTGAGATTTCATTTGGATAGCTGTTTCGCTATTGATCTAAATAAAGTAATAACTGTTTCTATTCTATGCCTTCGAAACACTAGAGATAAGAACGGAACCGCGCTAAGATGACGCAGTTCCTGCGAATCGGACTTTTTAAATTTCAACATCCATTTCCATTAAACACAATTTTGAAACGGTTTGATAAGGGTTATCATCGTTTATTTCAGCCTGGACATGGCTGACGTCTTCCCCCCCCCCCCCGCCCCAAGAAAAGGCACTTCCACTTGTAGGAATCGAACCCATGACCCGAGCCACGGTGTCCTCACACCTTAACGCCTAGGGCCAACGGCCCTTCATAATATTTGCCAGATGGAAAATATTATTTGCATAAATTTATTTAAATTTTTATATTTTTCCATTATAATTAACTCAGAATTTTAGGACGGGTTATCTATAGGTCACTGACCTTTTCTAGCCAGGTAGGGCTGATGCTTTTTCTTTTTTCTAAAGAAAAAACGGTCCAGCAAGAATCCAACTCACGAACCTTAGCACGGACTGTTAAGTGCATTAAGACTCACGGCAGTTACATTTAATTCTATATAATGTATTAAAATAAGAGAAATTATGTAAGTAATTGTAGTCACTGCCTGTCTGAAGAATGCGTTGACTAACGCATCTCTTGCGTAAAGGGATTTCATTTTCGCGAATTGATTAGTAAAATATAGTCGATGCTACTTAACCAAAACATTTATAAATTATTGACCAGCCGTGTAATGTATTGTTTTACATCTAGTAGATACTAAAGTAGAATGGAAAACCTTCCGAAAGTCGATACTTGCTTCTATTGCATCGGAGTTGAGACGGCTTCCTTCATCATCGGCCACGTGGAAATGCTATCTGGAATCCTCACCATGTTACACAACGTCTACCTCTTCGAGTATGGAGTCCGTATACCAACCAGTTCGCAGCTCTTCATTTGCGGAATCGCTTCCGACTTCTTGTCGTCGGCAATCCAGGTGACGATGGGCTTCGTTTTGATCGTCGGAGTGAAGTTCAGGTACGCCAAGTGGATCAGGTTTTGGATTTTGGTGCACATGGGACTATTCGGCCTTACTATCTTCTGCTACATACTGACCACAGTTCTTGCACCTTACTCCAAGGAAATTACTAAACTGAAAACCTTCGAAGTTGTCTTGCTCATATATTCCACAAGGAACCTTCTGGTCTATGGATTCTGTATCATAATTGTGAACAGTTATCGCGCCAAGATTCTTCTTGATAACTTATCTGAATATCCATAATTAACATCTGATATATATTTAATAATCCACGTCTTTGTATTTGTTTTTATTATATTTAAATCATTTTTTGTTATTGGCATGTTACAACATTTTCTATCTGGAATAGGTGTGGTGCCTTTCCCGTTTTGAAAAAAAAAAAAAAAAAAAAAAAAAAAAAACCAACAACATCTACCAAATTCACGCGCTAGCATTCACGGCATTTCCAATAATTTTGATTATTGAATATATTGTAACCGAGAGGGGGAAGGAGGATGTATTGGGTTAATGTTGAAACTGCCTTCAGGTTCGAAGCATCCCCGTGGGCGAGGGGTAAAACCTTTCAGTCAGAAGTTTGATCTTTTTTGGCTACAATAACAATAATAAAGGAAATTGGATGTAAACAATGTAAGACGAAGAAAAATAAAACTTTATTAACACAATATACTTAATAAAGTTGGCTACTCAATTTTATTCGGTTGCTGGCTATACAGCATGCTTATCCAGCTGTTTCGCTATAGCTTTTTCATTTCTGATATTTCATTTTCAGTGAGCTAATTTTTAGAGGTGAAATTATTCTTCTCTAATATCCTCTTTCATATATATATATATATATATATATATATATATATATATATATATATATATATATATATATATATATATATAACAAATATTGGCTATTTTTCACATGAATTAAAATACCGTCTAAATTTTTATAGATTTGGTGTTATTAATTTCTTATAACATTTTTTATCACAGATGAGTTTTCATTCTCAGTTTTTATCGAGTGAGTTTATTATCTTATGGAGAAGAACATTTGTGAATCTTTCCTGCATCTTTTTAACTTATATTATCATCAATTTCTGAGGAGACATTTTTATTTTTATAATCGAAGTTGTGTATACCTCAATGGTAGATACCTCCACTAATTGCGGAAGACCCTAATTCGAGGATTCCTACTAAGGAGTTCGAACTAAGGTTTTATCTTCTAGTTATTTCGTTCAAGGGTCGGAGTCAAGGCCCCGCTCAGCTTTTAATAAGTACCTGATTAAGGGAAAGAGGCTTCAAGAGCATAGTACTGACCGCTCTATCCCCCTAGTGTACCGTATAGTTAAGAATCTGATACTTCTGTATTGGATTTTTTACTGTTATAATTTTTTTTTTATTATTTTACCCCTACAGTTACTGTACATATAATTATTACAGTAAATGATCAAATACTTCGCAGCTATATGCAACAGAGTAACGAAAATGCTTGGAAGTTGGGCCTGAGCCAGCTTGCCCCTGGGCTGTGAGATCGTTTGAACCGAGGCCAAATAGAGCTTCCGTACGCTATTCAGATGATCCCGCAAGATAAACGATAAACCGCAATACAGACTTTTACTCTCATCGTTTATACTCCGGCAATTAATCATTCTTAGCAATACTTTTGTTTATACTTATAATTAACGGAAAACAATATTTAAAAAATGTTTTTAAGCCTTAAAAGGATTTTTTTCTGATTCACAAATTCTATTTACATAAAATCTCCATAAGAGCTACAACTTAGGTAATTTCTACTTTTTCCACATACTGTATGGTTAGTGAGATTTTCGCGTAATATAGGCAACATGAGTATGTTGATGCTATTAGTTCATTGCAGCTGATGTTGATACTATGAAATGTCTGATACTTTCATTATATAGAAATTACCTATGTATATATATATATATATATATATATATATATATATATATATATATATATATGTAAAATAGCATGTATTTGCTTCCATCATAGTTTTGTTTCAAAAAATGACAACTCCTTCAGTAGCCAATGAGAAGCTTGTATTCATGCCATCTGCTCCCAACATGCACAGCAAATCCATCATTTGCACTTCGGAGAAAATTGAGAAGAAACAGACTGTTTGCAGTGGTACTACAACCTCACAGTACAGAGTGAAGCTGCTATAGATATCAACGGTAGGCACTGTGATAACAATAAATCAAAAACCTCAGTTTTGTCTAACGGCATCTAAGTACAATTTGTTCTTGTCATGTTTAACTATATGACCGCTTTTATATGATTTTGTTTTAATACATTAGATATAATTACATTATTTTAAATGACCCTCATTCATTAGAGTGTAGACGAAGAAAATATAAATTCATGGATAACGAGTTCATAATTGTTTGGTTGCAAAATAGGACAGATTAAATTTAAAATGGCTCCCTTTGGTTTCAAAAACAGACAACTCCATGGCTTGGTTTCAAACATGGACAACTCCACTCTTTGAAGTGTAATTGCGGCCTTAATACTCATATAATTTTGAACTGCGTTTGTAAAAATGTTTTTGGGGCCTATAAGAATGACATATAAAAAAATCACCTTGATAGTGACAACCATATAGTAGATATGGTTTTTTAACTCTCCTGTAAAAAAAGAAAAAGTGTAGTTTTCCAACTACCAGGGTCCTCATTTGGTTTAGTGGCACCAATCGTCTTGCCAAATCCTTGTTTTGGAGTACAAAAGATTTCTAATCATCAGACCTTCTGCCAGGCTCTGGGCATCTATTCAGAAAAGAAATCTATATTTTTCCCAATCCAATCGGATACTCGCTGACAATAAATCACTATTCTCCAATACTCACTCTCCCAACATCTCCTTCCATTCTTGCCCGAGTAATTTCAACACCAGTCCAATTTCTTCCGGCTCATTCATTTTACAAGGAATAATTGGGATATTTAGGGCAAAATAATTCTTCAGATAAATTGAAAGAATTTGTTAACATCCTAAGAATATGTTAAGCAAAGTCCAAAAACATTTACCTATTTAAGTCGCTCCAGACAAACACTATTACCTATACGTTTCTCATTTCCTTGCCCTCTTTTACTGAAATACTAATTTTACTGATAAAAGCAATTAAAAAACAACCAATTATTAATTGGTCAAAAAATTAAATAATTAACGCCCATGGTGCCTAGAGATTGAAATTGAGTAATTAGTTTATAGAAACAATTCCTGATGACAATTTATGGGCTCATGAAAATCCTATGTTCAGCATGAATTTGCTTTAAACGTTTGGGCTTGGAATTTGGAAGGTATTACTGGTGGGACCGTATTTTTTACTTGAAATATTAAAAAATATAAGTTATCCTCAAGATGGGTTGGGTCGCGATTTTCTCCAAAACCAAGCAAAATCAGCAAATCCCTGAGTGACTTGTTCATGTTTTTTGGACACCTAGTTTTGCTATTTAAATTAGAATTTGATACCCTATATATCATCGATGGTGGCGAGGTTTGCTCAGTGGTAGAGCACAGGACTAATAAGTATGAGGACCTGAGTTCAAATCGAGCCAGCACGAAAAATTTTTCTTCTAGTATCTTCGTTCATGGGTTGAATTCAGCCTCCCTGACCGTCCCTAGGCCAACCCAGCCTTTAATTAATTTAATAATGGGTACCCTGTAGTGCTAATGACTGCTAGCAGTCGAAGCAGCAAGGGGAAAATCAGGCGGCTGGAGCATAGTACTGACCACACTATCTCCCTAGTGTGCCGTATGGTCATGAATCAGATACCTCTATAGTATCCTGCCTCTCAGGGCCCTCGTGGCCAGTTACGGGACTGTTTATATATATAATAGATAGGTATAATCTTTTCACGCTCAAGCAGCCACAGAATGACATATGGGTAAATAATTTTGGTGAAAAAAATACTCTATCTAAAACAAATTTTATTCAATTTAATTATACAGTAGAACCTCCATTATCCGGGGTAATGACGGGGAGGGTGATCCACGGATAGTCGAAAATCCCGGATAATCGAAACACAATATTTTATTGACTAAATGTGCTGGATTATAAGGTTATAAAGAAAAACTGTGTACAAGGTGTCATGTAAACTTTCTTATTTGCATTGAGAAATGTGTATGTAATCGTTTTATTAATTAATAATTTGTATAAGTGCAAAAATAAACTCAAGTTCAAATTACATTTTTTTGTCGTGAAAGTCAGTAATTTTTCGTCGTTTTTTGATGCATAATTATTTTATTATATGTGTTCTGATCGCCCGTAACAAGATAATTCTGCTGAAATCGGGATTCGTATGTACTCGAGTGAAGAGCTAAAGCCCAACTGAGGTAATATTTCCTTGGTAGGCTAACAGCCCAGTAGGGGATTCATAGAAAGATGTGAAAACATTTCAGTTCCAAGAATAGGAAATAAATTGAGATGCTTCCAGAAATATGGAATCATCACATTCTTCCGAAAACAGCCCTGTTTTTACATTCCTTAGTTTACAATGTATGTAATTAATTTAATTTCATATTTATGTACATAATCGTCATTACATCTATATATATAAAAATCACGTGTCTGTTTTTCTGTTTTTCTGTTTGTTTGTTCCTTATACAAATCCACACCGTTTGACCAATTTGGACCAAACTTGGCACACATGTACTTCTTGATACGGGAAATCTCCTAGGCTAGGTCAAAATAGTCAAATTTCGAAATTTGGTCAAAAGGTCAAAAGTTTTGTTCAAGAAAAATTGGCTACACTGAACCATTCATATTCTGGCAGCCATTTTGAATAATGTCTCAAATTTATTTGTTGATGTTCTTGATAATTAGAATAACTCGAACTCATTGATGACTTTACATCATTATATAATCATATATATATATATATATATATATATATATATATATATATATATAAAATCTTTTAGGCTTCACAGTTCGGAAGTAACGAGTCGCAAATTGTTAATTAAAGAAGAGTGAATTGTTCAAAAATTGTAATTTTCTTTCCAGTGTTGCCTAGGTGGAGATTAGCAAGCTAAAAAAAACTTTATTCTTTTTTTGCGAAAAGTTTTTGTTTTGCAAACAAAACTTTTCAGTTTTAACCTTTGTATGTTTATCTAAATTATAGCCGTATATTCTCAAGATTTGGACAAGTAATATCATATAAGATCAATTTTATTAATTTCTGATGAAAATGTAGAGCAACACTGAGCCCCTAGAAGCCATTAACCATTATCCTTTTTTTTAAGTTTGGTTTGTTTATCTAATTTCCAAAACTTTTTAGTTTTAGTAAAATATTAGTGTTTACCTAAATTATAGCCTTATATTCTTAAAATTTTGACTAATATATATTAATAAGTAATTTCAAATATTAAGTTTTTGATCTGTTGAAAAATGTTGTGATTATCTAAATTACAACCTTATATTCTCAGATTTTGGATTAATATCATATATTAGTAAGTAATTTGAAATATTAAGTATTTGATCTGTTGATTTGGAGTTTCCCGTTTGTTTTCCATAGTTAATTTTTTTGTGAATTGCATTTTATCTCATGCATTTGCTTAACATAAACTATGTCTTCAACATTAACCCATTAACCTGCACAGAACTTTAATAATTTAAATACTTTTAGTTCTTTAACGTGCCACCTAAAATCATCTATGTGTGACATGATATTTAAACATTTGGGTCATTCCATGTCAAATCAACCCAAAAAAATAGGATTTGACATCCATGATCTCAGATTTTAATGAAACTTGGCATGTTCATTCCTTTCATGGATATAAGTAAGAATATAAAATAGTTTTTGTCAATCTCAAATAGTTTAATTTCATGCCCTGCTAAAGTATTTCAAATTTTGCAGTTATCATCGATTGGACAAAAGAAGTGCACTTAGTTCTAGAATATAAATCATACCTATCGACCAATGTTGATGACATTTTCTATGACAATACTTCAATAAATATGGAAGCCAGAAAAAAAAATAATGTAAGCATAAAGTTATTACAAATGTTCTGAAAAAATCCTGAAGTGTTAAAATGCATTTTGTAAAAATTAAATATGGCGTTCCACACTAAGTGGAATATCATCAAACGATAAAAAGAAAATCACTAACATAGTTTTTTATTATTATTCTAAAAGGTATACACTATCACATGAAAAAATAAAATGTATGGTTTTTTCACTCTTCAATTTTTTTTCCCGTTAAATACAAAAAATTGTTCAATTAAAATTTTAGCTAACAATATATTATTTTTTATAGTACAGCGATTTAATTTTAAAAACTATAAAAAATAACCCAAAGCTATTCAGAATGAAAACTACATGTACAAAACATTCATTACTTCAGTGAAGGGTTTGCTGGGCAATATAAAATGAAATACAGCTTAAGTTTTATCACATGTAACTGCACACCAGTAACTAACTTTAAAATTTGAAATATTAAGTTTTTGATCTGTTAACTTGCTGGTTTCAGTTCGTTTTCCATAGTTGAATTTTTGATTTGCGAATTGCATTTTATCACATGCATTTGCTTAATATAAACTATGTCTTTAACAGTAACCCATGGACTGTCCGAACTTATGAATGAATGAATATTTTCCTAAAAATTTACAATTTTACAGCAAGGAGTCTACCACATTTGATTAAGATTAAATACTAATAAAAAATAAATATAGAAGCACTGCAAAATAAAACTAAACAAAATACTAAATATTTACACTATGAACTTTTTTTACTTGAAGAGAAAAAATAAATAAATACCCTACTTATAGAATCTTGACTGTCCGAACTTATAGCAGGCTCAATATCTACTTGGCTCATACGGAGAATTGTAGTGTTTGTCATTAAACTAGATGCAACATTAGCAAACTGTACTGAGTTTTTTACATTTTTAGTTTCATATTTGCTCATAACTTCCATTAGAGACCAAGGATTTTACTCTTTCTCCCACCCTACCTACTACACGTTTGTCATGAGCTGTAGTAAAATATTTCTGCTAAAACTTTTTGTGAAATTTTTTCTGAATGTATGTAAAGCAATCTTGACATATATTTATTTTTAAATTGAGACAATGGATTATTACTGTAAATAATTTCATTTTGACAAATCATAATTTCTTATTATTATATCATATAATCTTATCAAAAGTGCGTATACAGAATTCATACCTTTATGTTTAGTATCGGAACAAATGAGAAAAGTAGTGCATTTGTTTTTGAAAAATAATGCTGCTGTAAATAATTGAACAGTTTCTCAGGACCACAATCCTGATTGAATTCTGTTTTAACAATCGCAAGAATAAGCCATTGCAAGAACAGACGTTTTCTTTTCATTAATCAGTTATTTTATTTTATTTAATTCATTTATATTCATTCTTTTTTTTTATTTCTTTCACCTAATTTGTAATTTTGATATTATAATTTGTTTCTTTTCCAATATTATTATTTTTTTGTGTGTGTGTGTGTTTAACGGCGCATCTACAACTTGGCCATTAGCGCCGGGCTATCTATAGGTTGCCACCCTTTTATAATGCCAACAGCACGTGGTCGGTCACCCATTCAGGTACTGACCATTTCAATATTATTATTACTATTTTTATTTGTATTATAATAGTTGTTATCATTACACTATCATATTTCTCTATTTTAATATTATTATTATTATACTTTTAAAACTCAGGAAAAAAATATAAAAAAAGTGTATATTACTTTGATTGTAATGCAGGGAGTATTGGAAGATGGAACCTGCAGAATCTAAATGAACTCCCTCTAAATAAACTCCCCCCAAGCCATTCAATTTGTTCCTCATATAAATCCACAGCTTTCGAGCGATTTTGAACAAACTTTGCACACAGGTAGGGGTTGATATGGGGAGTGTCATAGGCTAGGTCAAAATCATCTGTCAGCTGTCTGTCTGTCTTTATTTTCCTTATACAAATCCACACCGTTTGACCAAAGTTGACCAAACTTTGCACACAGGTAGGGGTTGATACGGGGAGTGTCATAGGCTAGGTCAAAATCATCTGTCAGCTGTCTGTCTGTCTTTATTTTCCTTATACAAATCCACACTGTTTGACCAAAGTTGACCAAACTTTGCACACAGGTAGGGGTTGATACGGGGAGTGTCATAGCCTAGGTCAAAATAATCTACCAGCTGTATGTTTGTTCCTTACAACTATATAATATAAAGTTGGTGTAGCATGGCACACTGGGTAACAGCTAGTACATATATACAAATATTTATTAGTTGGGGTGGGTGTCTGTAGTCAGCGGTTTGGGGTGGAGCACGATCGAGAATCGTCGTTATAACAACAACAGATAAGGCAGAATGAAGTTGGGGTGGGTGTCTGTAGTCAGCGGTTTGGGGTGGAGCACGATCGAGAATCGTCGTTATAACAACAACGGATAAGGCAGAATGAAGTTGGGGTGGGTGTCTGTAGTCAGCGGTTTGGGGTGGAGCACGATCGAGAATCGTCGTTATAACAACAACGGATAAGGCAGAATGAAGTTGGGGTGGGTGTCTGTAGTCAGCGGTTTGGGGTGGAGCACGATCGAGAATCGTCATTATAATTTATAAGAAGTCCACATTTTTTTGGGATCAATTATTTGTACATGTTGTATCTTGTCGGTCTTAAATGACCGATGTACATTTTTATCTCCATTATTTGTAGTATTAAAAAAAAATACATTTTGCGGTTTACCCCCACTCAAAATAGAAATTACACTAGCCCACTTTCGCGCATCGGTGACAATGTACGGAAAATCTTCTTTTTTTTTTTTTTTTTTTTTAATAGGAACCCCGTTTTTGCACGGTTCCTTTCCTCCCACCATAGGCAGGAAACCGGTTTATGAGATAGACCTGATGGAGAAATCTGGAACTTCCTCGTTTTAGAACCCATAGATCAAGAAAATTTTATTTATATGATTGAAGAGCTAGGCGATTAGCTAGATCGCGAAAATAACGGTGGTTCGAAAATAGTTTTTGGAGCGAAACTTGTTCTCTAACGTAGGAAAACGAATGAAACCATTTTTAAAGCGATACTTGTAAGCATTTACGAGGAACGTTGATACAACTACTTTTTCCAACTAATTTTCTCTTTGGTTATTCATTTGAAACTTTTTCTAGATGTTTGACACTTATTCAAACTAAGATATTTGGATTTTGGTTACGATTGGAGTAAAGGAAGTATTAGGATAGAAATCATTTCTTAAGGAACATACTACTTTGTGCGATGAAAATCAAAGTCATTTTCCGGAAATTATTAATAACAAATAGGTTAATATTAATAAATTAATATTTTTCAATTCTGTTTAAGTTGTTTCAATTCTTAAACCCAAAAAGTTGTTTCAATTCTTGAAAAAACAAATGGCGGCGCGTTATGGTGGGTTTCCGCAGTATCTGACAAACGAAAACCCTATTTTTTCACGGGCGATAGTCTGCAGGCGGTAATTTTTAATCTAGAACGAAAAAATAAAAGTATTTCGAAGGAAGAAGGCTAAATCTAGTAAAGTACGTAGGAATTTTAAGAAATATATTTTTTTTTTTCAAAAATGATGAACAATTATTCATTTTCTATTAAAGAAATCGTAGAAAATCGATCATAAAATCGTTATAATTCAATGAATAGAAAAATTCCTACGTACTTTTCTAGAAAATATCATGAGGGAGCTGCAGTTAAAATTTCAAGTTCATCGAACAAAAATTGAAGACGCCAGATTTCATTCAAAAACATAGTTTGGAGAAAACTACTTTAAAGTTTAATGTTCTGAAATGTTCGTTTTTCCTATTTAATTTTTTTTCCATACTTTCTTGTAATAAATATAAAAAGTCCGTCACGCAGGAGCCGCATAACTAAGCACTTTCCTCAGAATCGGGTAGTGTCGAGTGCATTCCTGAATAATTTGCATAAAATAACCTATATAGATAAATAAAATGAAAACATAAATAACACCTGTATTAATTCAACTCAAACATAGTACAAAGTAAATCCCCCCCTTCCGATAGACCGATTTAGTTCATTTTTACAACACTTCTTCCTTATTAGATACCCAGGACGTATACCGCGTTTCGTTACAATACAGCAGAAATTACGACCGGTATGAGCAAATTAGTAATTTGGGTCTGGAGTAAACCCCCCCCCCTCCTAATGAACCGATTTAATTTATTTTTACAACACATTTTTCTCATTAGTTGACCAGAACGAATACCGAGTTTCGTTGAAATACAACACAAATTATGGCTGGTATTGGCAAATAACTACTTTGGCTCCGGAGTAAACCCCCCCTCCAGATGGACCGATTTTGTTGGTTAACGAACTCGTTCAATCGTTTGATTGGGGAATACTGCATACCAAGTTCCGTGGGAAAGAAACAAAAAATCTGGCCGGGATCCTGTTAACGGACACATATATAACTATATATATCCGGTACTTTCTTTTGTTGGGTCAATGGAATAGAACATAATACATTCACGGACACAACATACATTTTGACATTTTAACATGGAAACTTAGGAAGAATTATTACCAGAGAAGATTTTACGGAAAAAGATTTCGTTTTATCATCAATTGATGACAAAACTAACATAAATAAATAAATAATATATATATATATATATATATATATATATATATATATATATTTTAACTGGGGTCATTTTCGGTGTCTACTAGGTAGGATCGATAAAGATTCGAAGAAATTTTTCAAACATTCTGTCATGAGTGCAACCTCAATAGCTACTTTCCTTCGGAGGAAAGTGCTAAAAATGAGTTTTAATTTTGAAATGTATTAAAGGAGGACCAAAAAGAAAAAAATAGACAATTAAAAAGGGACCAATCGAAACTCGCTCAAAAATTATTTTCAAATCAGCACCGCGTTTACTGGGCATCGGGACTTTACTTGGAAAATCGTATTTTTTTCCCCATTTAAAAAAAATGTCTTCACGTAAACACTCATGGATATAATTTTTGATTAGTTAACGAAGAATTTTAGCCCCCAAAAAAAAGTTGTACAAAAAAAAAGTCACAAGATACTATCATCCCTTACGAGACATGAGTATTTTTGGAAAGGTTAGTATATTTTCTTAAATATCTCGAAAACGGTTTAGAAATTGTGATAAGTGTGACTGCAACCACTCAACTTACTAAATTTTCTGCAAACACGGTTCTGAATACTGTTTTGATAGGAAGATCCTAGTCGAGGAAATAATTGCTTAAAATGTCAAAAGTATTTCTTTCTTTGCTAAAGACGGTTCTAGAAGTTTCTTTTCCTCAATGTTTTATCGCTTGTTGTTTTAGCACTTTCCTCCGAAGGAAAGTAGCTATTGAGGTTGCACTCATGACGGAATTTTTGAAAAATGTCTTCAAATCTTTATCGATCTGACCTAGTAGACACGGAAAATGAGTTAAAATTTATATGTATATATATATATATATATATATATATATATATATAAATATATATATATATATACTAGCTCAATACCCGTACATCACCGTGGCCGATAAGTATTTTTTATATTGAGTTTAATAATATATTATCCACATTAACGCTACTACATGATTCTGTACAGCTTATTATTACACGGACTATTTAAAGTTATCCAGGAAACACCATGTGTAGGTAACCGTGCTTGTTTCCGTTGGAGAGTAAAAAAAAAAGAAAAAAAATACAACAACCCCTTAAAAAGTTAGGTAAACAGAGACAAATACACGTTGAAAAGCATAAAACTAACAAATTTGAAGTTTTAAGCACTTATCCCTTCGATTGACATCGCCCCACCGAACATTACAACGGAATCTTATTGTAGAGAATTTAGTAACCTTTTGAATAGCCGCCTTCCACTTACTACGAGTTCCCAACCGTTTTCGAGATATTTTAGAAAATACACTGATATCCGAAAACTTTGTATCACCATTCATACAATTTTTTTCCATATACTTCGTTTCTGAATACTCAAACAGAAAATTAGTTTTGAAAAGTATTTCAATCAATTTTTCTGGTAAATGGTTACAGAACTCGCTTAAAAAATGGTTTCATTCGTTTTCCTATGTTAAGGAATCTTTAGCACAGATTTCGCTCCAAAAACCATGTTCTAGTAAACGGATTCAACTGGTCAATGAACTTGACGTTTTAAATGAGAAGAAAGTTTTTGTACCAAATTTTATCAAAATCGAACCATTTTTGAGCCGATGAGGAACTTCTTAATAATTCAAACCCCCTAAAAGTACCAAAACATTTGAATATCAAAAAAACCTTTCTTAGTGAGTGTTTACATTCACACTGACAAAATCAAAGTTTATTTCAAGTAATTCAAGGACTGCCATCACAGGTAGTTGTAATTAACCTCAATTAGAAATAATACTATGAAATAGATAATGTACGGTAACAGCTGTTCTGTTATCGTCCTTGCAACGCTTGCTGCCTAGGCTTGCATGTTCTAACCAACTCAAACTTTAAACCCCTCTAAAAATACTTAAAAATTCGAATATCAAAAAATCCTTTCTTAGTGAGTGCCTACGTTATATAGGGAGTGTCCATGCAAAATTTCAAATTTTTCTGTCGAGCGGTTTGGGCTGGGCGATGATAGGTCAGTGAGTCAGTGAGTGAGTCAGTGAGTGGTATTTGTCAAATATATAGTAGATATAGGTTATTTTAAGCAAATTATTCAGGAATGCACTCGACCCCACCCAATTCTCAGGAAAGTGCTTACCTATGCAGCTCCTGCTTGACGGACTTTTTATAATTGATTTTAGCAGTAAAATGAATTTTCTAGCAAAACGAGAGACCTACTTAAAATGGGAATGAATTTTTGGTTGTTAGAAATAGGGCATTCTGAGCAGAAATCGAAGAGGGCGAGAGCAATTTCCTCTATGGTAAGTTTTAAGTGCAGAATGGCTCCTAAATCTCACATACCTATAAGATTTCATGACGGTAGGAGATTAAAATTGATACGAAATATTAGGACACTAGGGCAGAGGAGTTATGGGAACGCGCCATGATGACGCAGTTCCTGCAAGTCAGACTCTTTATTCATTAGCTTGGATTAAATATCTCAAAATACTTTTGGAATGTTAAACGAATGTATAAATAATTAGATTTTTTTCTCTTTTATTGAACTCCTGACCTTTAAATGATCTGATTAATCTAATCCATGTTTCATATAAGAAAACCTGTTATGTACCATGAACATGGTCGTTAGAAATTACGAGCAGAAATATTGGATGATATCTGCAGTTTCTGTTGTCAACCAACAAAATCTGACAGAAATTAAATATTTGTCAGAAATTCGTGCTATTTAACTACACCCAAAAAAAAGATACTAATCACAGACGTAGTGATTCTAAAATCACTTTATACAGTAAAATATATCAATACAATAAAAAAAGTCCGACTCGCAGGAACTGCATCATCTTAGCGCGGTTCCATTCTTATCCCTAGTCTAATTTGGAAAGATTAAAATAGAAGCAGTTATTATTTTATTTATTAGCCTATAAAAAGAATACTTACAAGCTTATGAACTCAAAAACGTAAGCGTTATGATTTTTTTGCGCGAATTTCGCCCCAAACACCATCTTCCAGTGGGCGGATTCTGCTGGTTAAGGAAATTGACCTTTCAAATTAGACGAAAGATTTTTGTACCAAATTTCATAAAAATCGGACCATTACTCTCTGAGCTATGCCGCGAACAGACAAATATATATATATATATATATATATATATATATATATATATATATATATATATAAAAATTTGAACCACCGTAATTTTCGGTCTCTAGGGGTTCTGAAACGCAAAATTTTCTAGTCGGCACTTCCGGATTGTTTCATGAGATCAACCTTATAAGCGGGGTTCCTCCCTATAAAGGGAGGGAGGAACCGCGCTAAAACATTGGTTTTAGATGATTTACCGAGCCCCGTCTATGTCTGCCCATACGTTCTCTTAATTATCACCCTTCAAATCATTAATTGACCCCAATATAATAAATTTATCCTCCATATTAAAAGTTTAATATTTATAAACTTTATTCCAATTAATATTAAGTAAAGCTGTAATATATTAATAACAACATCTACAAAATTGACCATAAAACGTTATTGGCAATTCCACCTCTGCAGAGAGGGACGTTTCGCAGATCTACGTGGACAAGCTAACAAGATGATTTTAAATACTAGCGTAAAGTGTTTCAGACTCATGTTGATCATTTTATTTCATTTTTTAATTTATAGCTAAAAAAATAAGTTAACGGCCACTAAAGTTAACCACTAAAGTTTTTAAATAATTTATAAGGCATTTTTCATTAATCAGTGGCATTGAAAAAAAAAAAAAAAAAAAAAAAAAAACGATTTATTTAATAGAACAAACTCCTAATAGCTTTTTCAAACTGTTCGTATATATATATATATATTTGTTAAAGGCCTTACTAAAGTTTTTAACGTTTACATTTTATTTTTATTTTGAAAACAATTTTTTGCAAGTACTTTTTGAGATAATAAAATAGTCATTTATATGGCTAGAAAAAGGAGTCTTTCTTCTTTTGAAAGATTTTAATGACGTAAAAATCGGATTATATCAAGGAGAGATATTTTATTTCAAAACGTCACGTTACTTTTTCGCTTACAAAGTTTTAGTCTCTTCCAGACAAGGAAAAATCATTATTTTTTGTTTTCAATGATATTTACCCCATTAGGGTTTTTTCGGGTGCTGATTTTAAATCTGATATTATTTTTGGTGAAAAAAAAATGTATAATACTAGTTTACTTGTAAACGTGAGCATATTTTTTAATTTTTTTGACAAAATATCAATTATTGTTTAACGATTATATTTTTCCTTTAATCTGCTCTATAAAACAAATGAATTGGTGAAAGAATCATGTCGATATCATTTTCTAAACTCGATATAAAAAATAAAGCACTTTCAACCTATTTTATTTTATTTCTCGGTTCCTAAGGCGCATTGGACGGAACGCTTGGAGACGTGTCGACTAATTTTCGATGTAGAATCACCAGAAAAAAATGGACCAGATCGATGATCCCACCGCTGTATACTCCCCTTGTGAGTGTCGTATATGAAGAAGGTTAAAAAACGCACTTGTACCGATCCTGGCAAGAAAACGGGCTGTGTCAAATACTGCCCACAGATTCCTAACCACACGTTCACAATTAACTGATACTGGTTGTGGTGTTCCTTCATACCATGTGGATTAACTTATTATTTATAAGGAACTGGCTCAATGAGCATTATCCTGGAAGATGGCTTGGGTGATTTGGGCCGTGCATTGACCGGCCTAAAGCTCAGATCTGACGTAGCTTTTAGGTATGGGGTTGGCTTAAGCCGCAAGTGTACCAAGAACCCATTTAGGACATAAACCACCTGATAGCAAGGATACGCGAATCATTTGTGGACATGAGAGCTAACCATGATGAGATTGCAAGGTCTACATTAGCGGTGTGACCGGGTGTTGTCAATGTGTTCTGCAAGGAGGCCAGTTGTAAGAACATTTAACCCTAACTTTCGATGTATTTTTTTTCTTCAAGTTTTATGTAAAACCCACTGTAATCATCAATGTATTGTTATTTTTTGTTATTTTTGCTAATATCACGAAAATAAATATTGCATTACTTTTATTTATTTAATTTTTTTTTCACTCTAGAATTCCAATTACATTATAAAATTGAGAGCTGATTTTCGAAAAGTTGTCGTTAACCAGAAGCTTTTATTAATTTCTACATTTTTGAATTGATATTGCAGATTGAATGAGATAATTGCGAACATAGAGTATGTATTAGATTAAAAGACAATTTAATGCTGATTTCAAAAATGTAATGAATCGTCGAAAAAAGTTGTGTACATACAGAGAAAATTGGATTTGTACTACGAAAAACAGTTTTTTTTTTTCTAAAGAATTTTTAGAAGGCCATATTTCTGGAGATAGAAATGTATGGTTGGTGGTGTTGAACTACATTTTACGTCTAGTTTTGCCCCCTTAAGGATTGTCATTAACTTACCGATACACCCTGTATACGTAAAGCAACAATAACCATCCTCATTTCCTAGAATAGTTCAGAGAAAACTAGTGCCTTTGTAATTTTCATTGAAGCGGGGCACTCATACAATAAATAAATAATATACTACTTATAATATAACAATATTTTTATTTTTCTAAGGAATGGGGAGTCCTGAAAAAAACACAACTTAATCCACATCCGGAATGAATTTTCCTCAAGAGAAATTGCCGCATTTATACATAGTCTAGGATTTATTTCCAAAAGTGACGGATAAATACGTCAAAAAAATGCAAACCTTTAATGTTACGGTTCTTCCAACGAATCTCGCTCTGGAGATGACGTGAAAGTGTTATTCTGTTTCTAGTTTTAGACAGGTACATAAATGTAAAATACACATATTAGGCAGTAACGTTAAATAGTTTGACAATATGTGCGGCTGCATGTACCTACTCTTGTTTGTAGTTTAATACTTTTAAATTACACGTGATATATGTTTTTATCTCCAATCAGAAATGCCAACGAGATAGCTAAAGTCGGTTGATCCAATTTAAATTCATGGACTGAGGCTGTAAAGGTCGTGCCTTGAATCTCGGAGCCACTAAGTTCGTTAAACCAAGTCCCCCTGTGAGTAGGACTTCGGCGAAGAACTCTTGTTACATCGAGTAAGTCGGCTACTAAGTCCATGTCAAGCCCGGTAATCCACTACTGGGCTGAAATAAATGCTTACTATTTTCCCTGAAGGATTGCCAAAAATATTATTTTATTTTTTTAAATTTTAACGTCCATTTATTATTGACAACGAATTTTAGGGCGGGTTTTTACAGGTTACCACGCTTTTTTGCTATGGTAGGGCTCTTTTTTCTAAAGAAAAGTCACCCCTAGAGGGAATCCAACCCACGACATAAGGCACGGAGTACGTCTTAGCACTTTCGGCCATCAGGCCTCCCAATATTACTTGGATATTAATATATAATTAACATAAATATTTTATGTTAATAAATATGTTTTAATATCCTAATTACTCAAAAATTACACACAGATTTTTTCGTTCGATAAAAATATATAGACCGTAGTGAATATATTATTTATTTATTGGGAACGAACAAAGGTAAAAATTATACAGCACCAAATGAACATGACTTACAAATATAAAAAAAAAACATTGAATAATTGGGAAGAACATGCCTTTACTAATGACACTAGCGATATGAATGGAACCGCGCTAAGATGATGCAGTTCCTGTGATTCGGACTTCTGTTTGTATGTGTTTTGCTTCAAGCAAGTAATACTCATAGGAACATAGGAAAGAGGGAAAACTCGTTAAAGCAATGTTGATTATGACAGGATTTAAGAATATAATAATCTCACAAAATGGAGGCCCGGTGGCCGCGAGTGTTAAGGCGTGAGCACATAATACTCCGTACCAATTGTCGTGGGTTCGATTCCCACTATGGGGTGATGGCTTTTCTTTAGAAAAAAGAAAATGCATCAGCCCTATCCTAGCTAGAATAGGGTGGTAACCTATAGATGTCCCTTCCTAAAATAATTAGTTTATAATAATGGATGTTAAAATTTAAGGTAAAACTGAAGTTTCACGTCCTCCAAACCGATTTCTTTAACACTTTTCACAACAAAGTATTTAGATGCACTAAACACAAATACGTTAAAAAAAAAACTTCGCATTTAACTAGGAAAGAAATTATTAAGCACTAAAGTTCACTGTTAGGAAGGTTATAAAACTAGGCGTCAACAGCTTATTTGTAAACACGCGCATGCGGAGATATGTAACATCGGGAAACAGAGAACTCTCATTTGAAATTTTCATAAGCCATTTATTCAAAAATATTGTTAATTTTAAGGGCATTCTCACCGTCGTCACCTGTCGCGTAAGGGCATACGTGCTATGCGTTTCCGCTCGCTACGCTCGCTCAAGGTGTTAACAAAACCCCAGTCAATCGAACTCGCTAAAATTAATAGAATTCTATTAATTTTAGCGAGTTGGATTGACTGGGGTTTTGATATCTTCTTGAGCGAATAAAAATTTGAGTAATTCTTCTCTATTGTGGACAAGAATAATAAATTCGTGGAACTTCATGCCTATTCTTTTTTTATATAAAATAAGAGTATGTTGACAATTGAAGTTGAGCAGG